>JACVTC010000024.1:140000-322500 GCA_016946835.1 Neocallimastix lanati (nom. inval.) | reverse complement strand
AATATATTATTTATATTTCATAATTTATATAATTTACAATTTGTGTAATTTATTTAGTTTTTTTATGGGTTCAAGGTTTAATTCTTCATTAATGGTAGTTCTCATAAAAGTTCTAAATATAAATAATTAATAATAATGATAATAACAATATAATAATAATAATATAATAACAATTATATATATATAATAATAATATATAATAATAATAATATAAAATAATAATGATAATAATAAATATAAGATTACAAATAACAATGCTTATTAATAATATTGTATTAATTATTTTATATAATAATTCAAATATTTTAATTAAATATTAATTTTAATAAAACTATATTTTACAATTCTTCGAGATTGATTAATGTAGAGAGTTCATTAATAATAAATTGAGGAATAACAAAATTTCCAAAAGTTCTTTTTATTTTTTTTGTTTTTTAGTTTTTTTGTTTTTGTTGTTGTTGTTGTTGTTGTTGTTTTTATTGTTATTGTTATTATTATGATAAAAAATAAATATTTTTATAATTTTGAATTTAAAATTATACGTATTTATTAAAATTGTCTTACAAGCTCTTTAAAGATTTCGAAATTTTTAATAAATCATTTTCTTTAAAATTTACAAAACCATTAAAATCCCTATATATTTATTATTAACAAATAGAAAAAAATAATAATAATAATAATAATTAATAAATAAATAAAATTAAAATACACAATTATTAAATATAATAAATTATTTGATAATAAAGAATATAAAAAAATAAAAAAAAATACACTTTTTCTAAATTTTTTAAATGTGAAATAGAATTTGGGAATTTTTCCAATTGTTTACATTTTCTTAATTCATCATATGGTGAAGAATCAGAACTTGAAATTGTATTAAATGAACTATGTATAATACAATTAAATAATATAGTTTAATAATTTAACATATTGCAATAATATATTTTTTTTTAAAATGTAATTATACTATTTTTAATAAAAGATAGTAATATTTTAAATAAATTTACAGATTCTTTATTGTTTTATAATTAATTAATTTGTTTATGTCTTCTTCTTGTAAACAAAATGTAAAGAGCTTCCTACATTTATGTAATATTATTTCAATACAAAATTAAATAATTATTAAAATTAAAAAATTGTTAATCCATTTTTTTTTCTTTTTTATACTTTTTAAATATTATATTTTATATGATATTTAATTATAACATAGATTTTAAATATATATTATATAATACCTACAAATGTGTTACTTTTCCTTCATTATTAACAATACATTCATCAATATTTAATTCATAGTCCTTTTTTTCTAAGTATTCATATATTTCATTACAATCTCCTTTATATTTTTGTTCAGCCGCAATCACAATATTAAAAAGTAAAAATAAAAATGATAATAAATATATCCTCATTCTCTTTAACTTCAATAAAATATATATATATTTAAATAATAATTAAATGAAACAATAAGTTTTAAACCACCCTTAAAATTAGAAATTTCAAAAAAAAAAAAAAAAAAAAAATATTACTACGTAATTTAATAGTAAATTTAATAGTAAATAAATAAATATATAAATAAAAATTGAATAAATAATTTTGATTGTAGTATAATTTTTAATTAATTTTTTAATTTAATTATTATTAATAATTAAATATTAAAATATTAATAAAATTTCAATAAACAAAAAATAATTTTTTAAAGTTCAAAATAAGTTTCCATATTTTATTTATATATAAATATATTTAATTGTGTAACTCCATAAACGAAATTAATAATCTAATATTTAAATATTAAAAAAAAATTTTTTTCATTATCTTTACAGATATCTATTTAAATAAATACATAAATAATAAATAATTGATAAATAATAAATAATAAAATAAATAATGAAGACCATCATTAACAAATCATGGAACTGTTTAAAAGTATTACTATTAAGAGTATTTATTTTAATAATAAAATAAGAGTAAAAATTTATTTTCTAACTATTGAAATAATACAATTGTAAAGTTTTTTTTACTGACCAATTTTTGAGTTTATAAATGGATATCATGTAAAATTTGTTGAATACGCATTCGTAATGGTGGATGCCACAGTAAAAGTTTGAATAATATAGAGTTGAGTTCATAGTACACAATAATTATAAGATATTTAAAATAAATAATACTGTAGAATTTGAAGTTTAAATTTGAGATAATTATAACTTAAAAATAAGCTGACTGTTTGGAATATTATAGATAAGTTTGAACTTAATTTTTATTTATTTTTTTTTTTTTTTTTTTTTTTTTTTTTTTGTATAACGTAATATTGAAGTTTTATTATTGTTGAGGATAATAAATCAAAATTTGAAGTAGGATTAATGTATTACACTGAAAATATTTTATAGTAAAAATTCATATAATGTAAATGAATAAAGATAATAAATATTAATATAATAATCGTTAAAGTAGATAAAAGGAAAGATAATTAGTGCTCGATTCATAAGGAGAAGAATTTTTTTTTTTTTTTTTTTATAGCTTTAATTATTGCGAACTTTATTCTTTATTTAATTATTCACTTATTAATTACATGAATATTTTTTTTATTTAAAAAAAAAACACAGAAGTAATAAAATAAATAAATATTATTTGTCCAATTAGAACATAATAATATTTAAAATACTATCATGAAATAAAAAGTAATCTTCAAAAATAAAATGTTTAAATAAATTCAGAAAAAAGTTCGTAAGTAACGAACCTCATTTCCTCGTGGATTAGGGTTTGAAATTGAGAAGAAGGGTTAAAGTTAAAAAATAAATAAAAAAAAAAAAAAAAAAAAAAAAAAAAAAAAAAAAAATGAAGGAGAGAAACAGAATAAAAAGAAAAAAAAAGAAAAAAGTTATACTTACATGGCTCGGGCAAGACACTAAATATACATAGTATATATAAAAATATTAAATATAAAAGTATATATAGATATATAGATATAAATAAAGATATAAAAAAAAAAATAATAAACAAATGATAAAAGAAATATAAAAAGTTAGAAACAAATTAAATAGTTTCGAGATCCTTCATGAAAAAAAAAAAAAAAAAAAAAAAAAAAAAAAAAAAAAATAAAAAACTTTGATTAAAATAGAAATAAAAATGAAATAAAATCGATAAATCAAATTTACTAACGCCTACAGTCCGATCATTAATTTTAATATTCTCATGATGTAGGGGATGAACTATCATTCCTTACATCATGAGAAGTCCTGATAGTAATATCCCCTCAGAGACTCCACTTCTGGCAGGCACCCTTAGGGGGAACTACTATCAGAATCAGTACTTTATTCTATGATTCTACATTATTCATATCTGTGATAACAGTGTTTACATTACTCTTTGATATTGGACAACATTAATTAATCACAAATAATTTTTCATAAAGTTTTTCAATATTAGCTATTGTAATATTTTATTAAAATGTATCTATTTTTTAAAATTGTAATTAAATGAAAAGGGATCCATTTTAGTAACAAAAATAATCATGGTGAAACTACTTCCTGATTGTAATAATAAAAATTCTTATGGAGAAATTTATAACAAAATGAAAAAACATATAAAAATTAAAAATAAAAATCTTAGAAAAAAAAATATTAATTTACAATTATATGTACTATATATAAGTTAACAAAATATATTTTGTTTATAACGAAATGAAAAATAAAATATATATATATATATATATATATATATTTTTTTTTTTTTCAATAAACAAATGAATATAATATTTCGTTTTTAATTAACTATTTATTTTGTTTCTTTTTTTTTTTTTGTTTTTTTTATCAAGGCTACATTTTAATAAATATAATATAAATATAATATAAATAAAATCTATGTATATAATATTTATATATGTATATTGTTATTTTTTGTTTTCATTGTTCTCGTCATTACTATTGTCTTTTTTTTTTTTTTTTTTTTTTTTTTGAATTTATAAAATCATTTATACTATATAATAAGTTAAAATATTAAATAATATCAAATAATTATTTCATTATTTCTAATTAATAATAATAAATAATTTATTATCATTATTTTTTTTTTTTAATAAATATATATATAATTTTTTTTTTTTTTTTTTTTTTGTTTTTTGTTTTTTGTTTTTTGTTTTTTGTTTTTGTTTCTGTTGTTTCTTTAAATTTAGTTATACTCAAAATTTTAAAATATATATATAATAAATATAGATGGAATGAAAACGCGTATACATAACAAAGAAAAAAAAGTATATAATTATAAATAAAAATAAAAATAAAAATAAAAATAAAAATCACTTTAGGTATAAAATTTAACAAATTTTCGATATGAAATTTTGTAATTAACCCATTCTTTTTTGAAAATAACCTTTTTTTTTTTTTTTTTTTTCAACTTTAATTAAAAAAAAAAAAAAAAAAAAAAAAATAGTTACACTTTTATACAATATATAATAATAGATATTATCATAATATACTAATTTTTTTTTTTTTTTTTTTTTTTAAATAATTAATCTATCAGCAAGATCAGCTGATAATGATGATTTTACTGTTGATTTAGTGGTATGAGTTGTAGGTGATGGTGATCCAGATAAAGCTGGAGATGTCGTAGATGACATTACATTAGTATTTAAAGTTTCTTTATTATAAGGAGTTGATGAAAGACCCTTGGTATTCATCTTATATTTTTGAATTTTATTGTAAATAAATAACGCAATTAAGATAACTATACCAATTATGATAACAATGACTATTGTTAAAAAAATAGTTTTAATTAATCTACCAAACCATCCCTTTTTACCAGTAGGACCAGTAACGGATTGTTTACCAGTAGAGAAGATAGAATCTTCATCAGATTTTTGAACCTTCATTTCAACACCTTTAACATCAATAAAAGAGCCATCAGCTAAAACAACACGGAAATCGAATGGACCGTTACCAAGACCTGGTTCCCCTTTTCTGTACCAATAGTTGTAATTACGACGAGTCAAACGAACATATTTATCTTTAACTTTAACTTCCAACTTTGATACAGGATATCTTGTATTATAAACTTTAATTTCCGTCCATGAAGCTGAACTACCACTCTTAAATTGGAATTTAACATCTGAACCTGGTTTAACTAAAGCTGGATAACCAGCAATATCAACATCACAAGGAATAAGAGCCCAAGTAATCTTCTTTCTACCTGGATCCTTGTTAGTTAAAGCTTTATAAGCTTTATCACTCAAATCGAGATCACCGTGTTTACATTCTGGACATTTATCAATTACACGAACTCGAATTGGTTTGTATGGTGCTTCTGTTGAAACAACTACTGCACACATACCACAACCTTTGAATTTTTTTTTTAATTAATATAAAAAATATTTAATATATCGTATATAAATAATAATTTTTTTAATTATTAATTATTATTAATAATATTTTTTTTTTAATTATTAAAATATTTTAATATGTAATATAAAAATAAATATATTATTTTAATTATTAATTATTATTAATATTATCTTTTTTTAAAAAATAAAAAAAAAAAATAAAAAATAAAAAATAAAAAAAAAAATTATATATATACCTAAATCATTTATATATTGTTTACTATTTAAGGCAGCATACATCATATCTTGATAATACTCATCTTTGGGAAATGAACAATTACCACCAGTAGTCTCCATACCATAAGCAGTAGCTTCTCCTGTATATATTGGACCATCTTTAAAGATACTATAAAAGTTGTAATTATAATCTTTTATATTGGCTTCAACTACTTTTTTAACATCAGGATAAGGTGTAAAATCATCTATCGAACCAACACCTCTTTTTACTATAACACCACAACTTACTAACGGTATTAAACTATTTACAAATAAATTATTGAAAAATCTCATTTTTATTCTATTTTTATATAAATTATATTTAAATTGTTTTTCTTTTCTTTTTTAATGTAATATTATCTACAATTTACAAAATTTAAATTTATAATATATGAAAAAAAATATTAATTATAATTTAAAATAATGGAAAAATATATAAATAGTTATAAATAATACAGTTATATATACATACAATTCTATTCAATACGATAATTTTTATTTATATATATATATATTTTTTTTTATTAAACACTTTTTATAGTAAATCAAAAAAAAAAAATTATATATATATATTTATTTTATTTTATTTTACAATAAAAATAAATTATTTATATTTCAGTTATTGATTTACGTTTACAAAAAATTTATTAAATTTTTATTTATATCCTTTATTTTAATATCTAATTATTATAAATATCAAATATAAAAAAAAAAAAAACTACAAATTTTTCAATTTTAATTTTTTTAATTATAATAATTACTTCTTTATTTATTATTATTTAATATTAAAAAAACATATATTTTTTTTTTTTTTGATTTAATTAATTTTTAATAAAAATTCTTTTTATTTATATTTTTTTTTTTTTTTAAATTTTTTTAGTTACTAATTAAATAGATTTATAATTATGATAGTAAACTAATATATGATATATTAATATATTATTTAACTATAATTAAATAATTTCTGAATAAGATTTATATATTAGAATTATAATTCAATATATTATTTTATAATAAAAGGCAATGTTTAATTATAAATTAGTATTATCCAAAATTTTTTCAAAGTTTAAAAACCTTAAATTAAACATAAACTAATTATAATATATAATAAAATATATTATATGTATATTATATTTACTAAAGCCTAATTTTTTTAAAGTTTTATTATTTTTTTTACTTTTGATTCTTTAATCCTAATTAATACAAATTAATTTAGGTTCATGTCGTACAATTCAGGCTTTTCCTAGTACAAAAAAAAAAGATTGAAAACTACAATGAAACGAGAGAATGAATTTTTAATAAGTAGAATGAGTTTTTAATATTATAATTTATTATAATATTATCATAAAAAGAAAAATTCAATAATAAATATAATGAATAGGATTAATAATACAGAAATTAATAATTAATAATTATTAAATAATCTGAAAATTAATAATAATAAAAGACTTTTGACTGAATAATTATTTTAATAATAAAATAATTATACCAATCTTTATATATATATTTTTTTATTAAATTTTATTATATTAATCAATATCCACTAAATTTAGTCCTAACCAAGAAAATTTAAAATTATTCAACCGACTTTTTTTTTTTTTTTTTTTTTTTTGTTTTTGTTTAATAATAATAAAAAAATAATATTTTTATTTAACTAATCAAACAGACTTAAATAGGTTGAAAATAATTAATAAATATTCTTTATTTTTCTTTTCTTTTCTTTTTTTTATATAGATATAGTTGAGTAAAATAAATAAAATGGATACAAATAATGATAATATCAAATGTAAAGAATTATATAGAATATGTGTAAAGTTTCAAATATAAATTTCTCTTATTATAACAAAAACAAAAAAATTTTCAAAAGTCAAATGACAGTATCCTAATTAATAAAATCAAATTTTTTTTGTTCATCTTTTAAGTGTTCATAATTTCATCCATAATTAGTAAAATAAAATAAAATAAAAGGTAATTAAATAATTCTGTATTTTAAACAAAAGAAATCTTTAAATTAAATTTTATTTTATTATAATTTATTATTTTATTATAGCTTATATTATTTTGTTTTTTACCTTTTTTTTTTTTTTTTTTTGTTAATTTTTTAATTAATTGTAATAATATGATCATTTTCATATTTATTAAGTCTTTATTAAGTTTATAAAATGAATTTTCTTTTTAATTAAATTTAACCTTTTATAAAAAAGATTCTTTAAATGGAAAATTTTTTAAGTTGAAGTAATTGATCATAATTTTTTATAGTTCATTTTATTAAAAAAAATATAAAAAATATATATATATAGTATAAAGAATAAATTAATTATATTCAATTATTATTATCTATTATTTGTTATTTAATTATCTATTATTTATTATTCAATTATTTGTTATTTAATTATCTATTATTTATTATTCAATTATTTGTTATTTAATTATCTATTATTTGTTATTTAATTATCTATTATTTATTATTCAATTATTTGTTATTTAATTATCTATTATTTATTATTTAATTATCTATTATTTATTATTCAATTATTTATTATTCAATTATTTATTATTTATTATTAAGTACTTTTTTTATTTTTTATTTTTTATTATTCATTATATATTATTATTTATTATTAATTATATTTATTATTATTTATTATTTATTATATTTATTATTTATTATTTATTATTTATTATTTATTATTTATTATATTTATTTATTTATTTATTATTTATTATTTATTATTTATTTATTTATTTATTTATTATTTATTATTTATTATTTATTATATTTATTATTATTTATTATTTATTATATTTATTATTATTTATTATTTATTATATTTATTATATTTATTATTATTTATTATTATTTATTATTTATTATTTATTATTTATTATATTTATTATTTATTATTTATTATATTTATTATTATTTATTATTTATTATTTATTATAATTTTAAATTATTATATAATTTTATAATATTCAACATTAATTTTTAAATGATCATATGAAATATTTAAGTTACATATTATTCTAATAATAATAAAAGAGGCAAGGATTTAAATGGATTTATTTAAAAAAAGTCTTTTATGTGGATTAAACTTTAATAAAATAATAAAAAATCTTATGATCGATCACCAATTTTTATCATTTATTTGTATATGTTTATTATATTTATTAATAATTACAATAAATAAATAATAAACATACACAAATAAATAATAAATATTAAATAACAAATAATAAATAATAAATAATAAATAATAAATAATAAATAATAAATAATAAATAATAAATAATAAATAATAAATAATAAATAATAAATAATAAATAATAAATAATAAATAATAAATAATGATACTAAATACTAAATAATAAATAATAAATAAATAAATACTAAATAATAAATAATAAATAATAAATAATAAATAATAAATAATAAATAATAAATAATACTAAATACTAAATACTAAATAATAATACTAAATACTAAATAATAAATAATAAATAAATAAATACTAAATAATAAATAATAAATAATAAATAATAAATAATAAATAATAAATAATAAATAATAAATAATAAATAATAAATAATAAATAATAAATAATAATACTAAATACTAAATACTAAATAATAAATAATAATACTAAATAATAAATAATAAATAATAAATAATTGAATATAATTTATTTTTGATCATCATTTTTTCTTATTAAACTTCAAAATTTTCCATTTAAAGATTTTTTTTTTTGAAAGAATAAAAAATTGAAATTTAATTAGAAATAAAATTCATTTTATAAACTTAAAATATCTATTAAATATGAAAGAATTCATACTGTTATGATTAATTAAAAAAAATTAAAATAATAAAGAAATAAAATCAATTATAATTATAAAATAAATGAAGTAAATAAAATAAAACTATAAAATTTCTTTTTTTCAAAATGCAGAATTATTTTATTTAATTTTTATTAGTTTTAGATGAAATTTAAAATTTTTAATGTAGAAAATTATAATATGAATATACTACTACTAAATAAAAATGCCGACTTAAATTTATATATATATTATTATTAAAAAAAAAATTTATATATATATATATATATAAAATTAAAGTAAGCTTTATAATTAATAGTCAAAAAATATTTTATTTTATATTTTATATTTTATATTTATATTTTATATTTTATATTTCATATTTTATCTTTCTATATTTTACATTTTATATTTATATTTAATATTTTATATTTCATATTTTTTATTTCATATTTTATATTTTATATTTCATATTTTATATTTTATATTTTATATTTTATATTTTATATTTTATATTTTATATTTTATATTTTATCTTTTTATATTTAAATTTTATATTTAATATCATTTTATATTTCATTGCTATATTTTATATTTTATATTTTATATTTAATATTTAATATTTTGTATTTTATAATTCATATTTTATCTTTATATATTTTATATTTTATATTTTATAATTCATAATTTATCTTTTTATATTTTAATTTTGTATTTAATATAATTTTATATCTTATATTTCATATTTTATCTTTACATATTGATATGAAATAGAAATAAAAACTCTAATTAATAATAAATTTATGTTAATTAAGAAATGTAGTAAAAGCATAAATTTATGTATTAATCTAGTTTTTATTGTATTTCTTATTAGAAATTAATTTATAAATTTTTTTTATTTAATTTAAACATAAATGAAAGTAAATTAATATTTATACTTTAATATAGGAAAACTTTATTATAGTAAATAATTATAAAAGAGAAAAATATTTAGAAATAGTTTTATTTCTTTGTCCAAGAATAAGAAATAGTAGATTAGTGTAATTCTTGAGATCAGAATATGAAAATAAATATTAAATGTTAAGAATAAATGTTAGTTTATATTTTTAATAATGATAAGCAAATGTAATTCTTCTAAATAAATAAAATTTAAATAAAAATTATTTTTATAAAACATATAAATTTTATTCCCCAAATAAAGAATAAACCTTACAAGAGCCGAACCTGAACTTCGTACTTTATCAATATTTTATATTTTATATTTTATATTTTATAATTCATAATTTATCTTTCTATATTTTAATTTAATATTTAGTATTGTTTTATATCTTATATTTCATATTTTATCTTTCTATATTTAAATTTAATATTTAATATTATTTTGTATTTCATATTTCATATTTTATCTTTCAATATTTCATATTTTTATTATTTTATTTTTCATACTTAGTAATTATTAATAATTTTTAACCAATTTAATTTTGTTTGTGTTACCAAAGCCATATATTATTATTTCTTAATTGTTGAAATGAATATAAATCTGTTTGTATAGGTTTAAATATAATAATAAAGTTTTATTATTATAATAAAATATAATAAAAAATATATATATAAAAATTGGGTATAATTTATTATTAAATAATTATTAATTATTGAAATAATATCTTTATTAATTATTATTAATATTTTTTTTTCAATTTATCATTATCATAAACATATATTTTTTAATATTTTATGTTAATATATATATATAAATTTAAACATTTATATATATTAAGTTTTATTTCATATTGTTAATTATGACATTAATTTTTATAACTGTCTATTTCTAGTTCATTAATATTTTAATAATTAATATTTTTTTTTCTTTTTTTTTTTTTTTTGAATATTAATATAATACTATTTATATTCTCATTTTATTTCTTTTTATTAAAATTATAATCATGGTTATTTTTTTTTTAATATATATATATATAATAATATTAAAATATTCCATAAGTAATGTTTTATTAAATGAAAAAGATAAATATGATAAATGTTTAAAAAGAATATTAAAGATTGAATGCAGTAAAAAAAAAGTCATTCAAAATTACTTTTCATAAATAATATTATATTAATATTTTTTAAAGTTAAAGATACATAACACATTCATAACAATCTGTGCGGTATATTAATATTTATATCATAAAACTTTCCAAGAAATGAAAAAAGTTGTATAATATAATTTTATGAGAAAAAGAGAATTAATAAGTTATGAAATTAAAATCATAATCTCTTCAATAATATTAATATTTACATTATAAAATCTTCCAAGAAATGAAAAAAATATTATATACTATAATTTTATGACTATTTTTCCATTTCTCATAAAAATTAAACTATAACCTCTTTAACATTGTATTAATATTTAAATCATAAATAAATTAATAATAATAGTAATATAGACAATGAAATCTAAAAATATATTGGATAAATAAAAATGGAAAATAATTATTAAACTTTATATATTATTGAAATTTTAAAATGCCAAAATTTTGTTTCATTTTTAGTATTGTAAATGAAATAATATATTTATTGGGCAATAATAGCATAACTATTTTTTATTATATATTGTATATATATATTTTTTATAATATATTAAAACATTATTACTCCAAATTTTTTTTTAATATATACCATGTATCATGTTGGTAAAGTTAAAATTTCATTCGATGTCTTGATATATTTATGATAATCATTATTTTTAATATTCATATTTTGTGAAGACCTAAACTAATATTAATAACATATACATATTTATTTATTGAATAATTCTTCTCAATGATATTAATTTATTTAAATAAGTAAATGTCATAATTTATTTTTATAATTGATGTTATTTTTTTTTTTTTTGTCGTGGATGTAAATGCTTAAAAGATCTATTAATTTATAAATATCAAATATATTATAAGTATTTTAACTATTCAATAGATAAATTATAAATTTGGAGCAAAAAAAATTATTAGTTTTTTATTAATATATATAATAAATTATAAAATTTAATAATATTTTATTTTGAACTATAAAAAAAAATATTAATAGTAATAAAATTATCTGAGTAAATAGTAAGTTTACGAAATAAATAAAAAACAAAACAAAATAAAACAAAACAAAATAAAACAAAAAATAAAAAAGAAAAGAAAAATCTGTAAAATTTATCAATTTATTAAATAAATTTTCTTTTAGTAATTTATAATAAAATAAATATATATATAGTATATTAAATATTTTAAAAAAACATAAAAATAGTTATTCAAGTAAATTTTAATATAAAATATTCTTTGATTATAATTAAAATATACATATAAAATAAAAAAAATTTTTTTTGGTTTAAAAAAATTTTCTTGTTAAATTATTTAAATATATTAATTATCTATATATACTTTCTTATTAATATATTTTTATTTTTCAATTATAGTTCGTAAATTTTCTGTAGATGCTATTTCGGTAATAATATTTTCAATATAATAGTTTTTTTTATAATGCATTTAAAACAATAATTTTGAAAATTTTTATATAATATTATTTAAATTAAAAAGCATCAGGTTTAATTTCATTAGTGAGTTTTAATTTTGAGAGAAAAATAATAGATTATTAGTAGATAATAAAATTTATTAATAGAATGTTATTAATTTAATAAAAATTCTATTTTAATATTAACAGATATACAATTAAAATTTAAAATAAATCTATTTTAAAATCAACCGCTGATTTAATTTATAATAATGGGTGTTATTTAGTAGATAATGATAATGTAAAGTAAATTTTAAAAAATTAAAATTACAAATGTATAACATGAATTTATAATATGTATATATTAATTTAAAAAGAAAAAAAATTATTAGTAATTACTATTTAAAAAATTATATTCATATTTAATTTTGAAATATAGTAATTCTGTTCCTCAATTAATATATTTCATTGCAATTGCGTTGATAAATTCATATATGAATATTTGTATATAGATTTTTTTTTTTTTAAAATTTAACATAATATATATTTTACACACACAAAAAAAAAGAATAAAAATAATAATAAATAAAATTTCAAATTATAAAAACTTTTAATGTCTAAGTTATAAACAATATAAATGATGTATAAGTATATAAGTAATATATTAAATTCATAATATATATAAATATAAAATAATTCAAATTTCATAATATATATAAATATAAAATAATTCAAATAAGGTTATTTTTTACATTTTTAACTTATTGTATACAGAATAACCCATATAGAGTAATGAAACATTAATTCAATAATTAATATAAAATAAAATATTAATTTAAATAATATGTAAATGAAATATAATATAAATAAAATAGTATAAATATATATTAATTATATAGTGATATAAACTATATATATAAATTATATAATATGTATATATATATGATAAACTCTTTAGGTTCAATTATCTCTTTCTGGGAGAAGTTATATAATTTATTTATTTATTTATTAGTATGATTTATTTATTTATTTTATAATTTAATTTTATTTATTTATAATTTAAATAATTATTAACATTATTAAACTACTTTTTTTGTTCATAATATGGCAATAACGTTTTTTGCAATTTCAAAAATAAATATAAAGAAAAAGTATTTTTTATATAGTACTTATTAATTATAAACTATTTTAAAATAATAAGAATTATTTATTTAGTATAATATTATAAAAAGTATAATATAAATTATAAAATATTTGTAATTATTAAAATATATAAAAATATATAAAAATATAATAAAATAAAATAATTAAAATTTTTACCAGTTTACATAACATTAAATTTATATATTTTATAGAATTTATGATATTACATAAATCTATTTTATATTATGCTATTTAATATCAGCTTATGAATCATATGATAATTAAGCAAAATGATTAATTAATAATTTATTATTTTATTTTTTTGTAATAATTAATAAAAACAATTTATTAATAATTAAAGTTTTATTTTTATTTTATATCATAAATTCATATATATAAATGATATATAATAAATTAATATAAATTATTATAAATAAGTTTTTTTTTTATTTCGTTGATTCAGTCCATCTATTTTTTTTTTGACAGGCAATATATAACTTTAATATATAACATCATATGTAATATATATTGTAACGTTTTTTGATTCAAAAATTGAAATAAATTATAAATAGTAAAAATAACAAATCAATAATAATAAATAATAATTAGTGAATAAAAATAAAGTAATAATTATAAATCATAATAAAAATCATAATTATAAATAATAATAATAATTATAGTAATAATATTATATAAATAACTCTGTAAATCAAAAGAGTAAATGTTTAGTGATTATAAATAAGTATATTTAGTGAATATAATGAAAATAAATAATTATAAATAAGTAAATATAAGTTAATATAAATAAATAAATAGATAAATAAATAAATAAATAAGATAATTTAATTTATTCTAATTATAGGTACATTACCATTTTTTTTTTTGTAAATACTTCTATTTATCGTATATTAAAAAGTGAACTATAGTAAAAAACTGCTTAATTCACATTATTTTTCTCATATATAATGCAATTAACTTTAATTGGTAATAATAATAATAATAATAATAATTTTAAACAGTATTGATATTAAAACTATAATTATTAAAGATAAATATATTTAATAAATTAATAATTTATGCCGTTATTTTAATATTTATTTAATGAAACCTTCCAATTAGATTGAGAAAAAAATAGTATAATTTTATGAAGATTATTGGTTAAATATGTTTGTAAATAATTACTTTTATTATAATGAATAAAAATCATATATTTTATATATTATATAATAAAATTTTATACATTGTTTTTTCCATTTTTTGTTGATTGATGATCTTTCAAAGTAATTAATAAAAAAAAAAAAAAAAAAGTTTATAGATTAAATTCATTTATATAATATATAATTTTAAAATATCATAAAATATTATAATATTTAATGATGGACTAAAGAAAATTTAAAATTTTAATTTATTAATTTTTAAATGTATTTTTATAATGTTATAATAATTTTTTTTTATATTTTATGAAAAAAGTGGATAAATCATTGAAATTTAAATTTAAAAAATTTAATAGTAAATAAAGTATACAAATTATATATATATGGTATAATAATAATAAAAGGGAAAAAATACATATTATGTTCGAATAATTTTTTTTTTTTAAAAAAATATAATAGTATGATACAATAATGAATAAAAAATTACTACAATTTTTATAAAATATTTCCCAAATCAATTATCAATACATTATATTTATATATCAATTTGTTTTTTACTATTTAAATTTTTATGATAATTCGTAATTCTATCAGATAGAAAATATATTGATATATATGTTTTTTTTTTTTTTTTTTTTTTTTTTTTTTTTTTTTTTTTTTGTTATGTTTTTTATAAGTATAATATATATATTTATTATACTTTTTAAACTTACCATAATGAATAAAAAAATACTTTAATTGTTATAAAATATTCCCAAAACAATAATCATTATATTTTATTAAATATATCAATCTATTATTATTTTATAATATTTTTTTTATTGAATCAAAAAAGATCTAAAAAAAGTTTGAATACATTTTTCCTTTTTTTTTTTTTTTAATATTTAATATGAACATTTTATATTTTTATGTTATTTAATTAATTCATGAAGTGATAGTAGTAGTGATAAATTTATTTTCTCATATAATATCGTGTAATATCATATTAGTATTATGATTATTATATTAAAACTATTTTATTTTATAAATTATCTTTTAATTTAAAACCATTTTAATAAAAAATAAATTAAAAAAAAAATAAATAAATAAAAATTACAAATAAAAATAAATATTAAATTTAAAGAAAAAAAATTAAATATTTATTAAAACATATTGTTTCATTAACTATTTTTATTAATAATTTATAATTTTTTAATTATTCAGTTTATTCAATTTTATAAAAATTATATAAATAATATTGATATATTTAATTTATTAGTTTATTACTATTTGAAATGAACAAAAAAATATAAACATTTATGTTTAAGTATATAATAGCCTGAATTTTTAATAATAAAACTGATTAATATATCACAAAAGGTAAATCCTTTATATTTAAAAAATTCTTTTTATTTATTTATTATGAATATAAGAAAATGGTATATTCTTAATACATATTTAATTATTTTTTATGAAATTAATAGTATTATACTTAATTTTTTTTTCTATATTAAATTAATATTAATTAACACCCAATCATTATTAAATACTATCAATTTCATATAAATTTTTTTATTATAATTCATATTAATTAATACCCAATAATATTATTAAATAGTAATTATTTGATAGTTAATGTTAATAAAGTATAATTAATTTAAATGTGGAATATTGTAACTATTATTGTAATAAATATGTATATAATGTAGCAGATTTAGTTTATATAATTCTTTATACATATTATATAATATATTTATTTTAATTAAAAAATTCCAAAAATAATTAAAAATTGACCATTTTATTAAATAATTTGTAATTAATATTTTATATTAATACAATAGTGGTTTAAATTGAATTTTAATACTATATAAAATTAAAAGAGCGGCCATAATATAAGACATAAGACTATATTATTCGAAGTAATTTTTTTTCTTGGAAATTTAATATAATTTAATGTTTATTTATCAACAGAATAATATTATTAAAATAATAAAAAGTATTTTTAAAGTTTTTTTTACCAAACGTTGAACATAAAAGATATTTTTATTTTATTATTAATTAAAATTTTCCAATATTAAAAAATCAATATATTTTATGTTTGGAAAACTTTTTTCTTAATTTATAAGTTGATATGATTGGCGTAAAAATGAGTAAAAAAAATTTTTATATTTATCTGAAAAGGTGACAATAATTTATATTATTTATTTTAAAATTTTTTATATAATTTTTGTAACAAAATTTATTATATTATTATTAATTTTATATTTAAAATATACTTTCTTTTTAATGATTTACAACTATTTTAATTAATATATAATCCCTAGGTTTAATGTTTCATATGTTAATAATTATAAATAATTGATTAATAAATGTTTATAATTAATATAATAATGTCAAAAATATTAAATTATAAATTAAAAAAATATCAACCATATATATTAAATTTTTATATAAATAGAAAACTTTTTTCTTCTTTTTCAAAAAATTTTTTTATAATCATAATTTATAGTTATTTTTATTTCTTATTAAAGAATTATATTAATTATTGAATAATATAATTCTAAAATTTAATAATTATATAGAAATATATATAGTAAATATTTTTTTTAAAAAGAGTTATAAAGAAAACAAATTTATTGATTAAATTTATTTTCAAAGAGAATAAAAATTATAATATTTTGTATATATATAAAAGAGTAATATTATATTTGAAATATAAATAATAATTTTTTTGTAAATATATAAACTAAAAAAAAAAAAAAAAAAAAAAAAACAATAATAGTACCAGTTTCATTAAAAGTGGTTTGAAAATAATTAATTCGGAATTAATAATAAAATATTAATAATTATTTTAAGAAAAGTATATTTAAAAAAAATGAAATTCTTCGTTTTCGCTTCTTTATTAACCGCTGGTGTTTTCGCATCAAAATGTCACCCACAATATGAATGTTGTAGCGGTTGTGATGTATTTTATTCTGATAATGAAGCCTTATGGGGTGTTGAAAATGGTAATTGGTGTGTAATTCAAAATTCTGTATGTGGTGGTAATAAGGCTACTGATTATCCAAATTGTAATTCATGTGATGTTTATTATACAGATGCCACTGGTAAGTGGGGTGTTGAGAACAGAAATTGGTGTATTATTCAAGAAAGTAGATGTGGAACATCTAATGTATCTAATGCAACTTATGATAATGTTAACACTCCAGCAACTGGTGGTGGTGTCAATCCAATTCCAGTTATTCATCTTAAGAGTTCTAGTGGTAATAGTGATTTCGCTACAAAACCTGTTGAAAAGCACATTGCTGATCAAGCTTACATGGGTGGAAACAAGCCTCCAGAGCCATACAATGAAGAATGTGTTATTACAATTGAAGATACTGATGGTACTAAGGCTGTTAATGGAGTTAACGGTAAGGTTAAAGTACGTGGTAACTGGACATCGAACTATCCAAAGAAGTCACTTAAAATTAGCTTTGACGATTCTCAAAGTGTTCTTGGACTTAATGGAGGAAAGAAGTTTAAGAATTGGGTCCTTCTTGCTGAATACAAGGATGGTTCCATGCTTAGAAACAAAGCATCTTTTGCTTTATCTCGTAGTATTCTTGGACCAGATGGACTTTATGCCTCTGATTCACAATTAGTTGAGTTAAAGATTAATGATGAATACTTTGGTGTTTACCTTTTAGCTGAAAATCAACAAATTAATGAAGGTAGAGTTAGTATTACCAAGGCAAAAGATGATTATCAAGGTACTGATATTGGTTATTTCCTTGAATTTGATACTGGTTACTCTCGTTACGAAGATAAAATTGATAGTTTAATTGTTGATTTCAATAATAATGCTCCACTTAAACCATATGATGGTAATGGCGGAAGTGGAAAGACAATTGAACCAAGTGGTGGTAGCGGTGGTGGTTTTGGTGGTTTTGGTGGTTTCGGTGGATGGAACCAACAACCACAACAAAACAATCAACCACAACAACAAAACAATCAACCACAACCACAACAAAACAACCAATGGGGACAACAGAACAATCAACCACAACCACAACAAAATAATCAATGGGGTCAACAAAACAATCAACCACAACAACAACAAAACAACCAATGGAATCAACAAAACAACCAACCACAACAGCAACAAAATAATCCCCAACAAAATGCTTGGGGAGGTTTCGGTAACCAAAACCAAAATAACGGACAACAAAATAACCAATGGGGTGGTTTTGGTGGATTTGGTAACTGGGGTAATAATATGAAGAAGAGACAATTTGGTGGTGGTAGTGCTGAAAACATGAGTATTAAGAGTGGAGCTAACAGTCAAGAACAACATGATTTCATTAGTAAGTATATTAATAATGTTTACAAGATCTTATATGAAGCTGCTTACAACAAAAAGGCTTTAGCATTCACTAGTGATTACACTGATGTTGTTGAAGCTACTGGTAAAACTCCAAAGGAAGCTATTGAAAGTGTTATTGATGCAAATTCTTTAGCTGATTTATTCATTATTAGTGAAATGACTTGTGATGCTGATCTTTACTATTCTAGTTTCTACATGGATGTTGATTTCGGAGCTAATGGTTCTAAGAAACTTAGATTTGAAGCTCCATGGGATTTCGATTCAGGTCTTGGTAACAGAGATCGTTGTCCAGATGGTAAGGGTCATTACGCTGCTAATATTATGCCAGATAATAATGGATTTGGTAGTAAGATTAACCCATGGTTAGCTGTTATTATATATGAAGATTGGTTCCAAGATATTATTAAGAGTAAATGGAGTAAAGCTTATGATAGTGGTGTCTTTGGTCGTGTTGTTGATATGATTCATTCTGATACTAAAATTGCTGAAGCAGCTTTCACTCGTAACTATGAAAAGTGGAACAATCTTGTTGATAAACATGGATTTGATAATGAACTTTCTCCAGGTGCTAGACAATGTACCACTCAAGCTCAAGCTTCTGAATACCTTGCTAAATGGTTTGAAAATAGAGTTGCTTTTATTAACAGTAACTGGCATGAATAAATTTAAATAAAAATATTTAATCAATTTTTATTATTGTAATAATAGTTTATATATATATATAATTAATATAATTACTTTCAATTTTTTTTTTTTGTTTTTAAATTTATTATATATATTGTAAAAGAAAAAATTATTATTATTTTTATTTGAATTATATTTGAAAAATATTATTTATCTATTCGTTTTTATATATATTAAAGAAGAAAAAAAATATTTTTTATAAAACGATAAAAGTTTATCTAAAAAAAAAAAAAAAAAAAAAATAAAAATAAATAATTAGAATTTTTTAAAAAGAATTATACATAATCATTAGTTATCTATAATATTTAAGATTATATTTTTATTTTGTTATTATTTTTATTTTTATTTTACTTTTTTTTTTTTTTTTTTTTTTTTTTATATTTTTTTTATATTATATATATATATTCATTTAATTAAATGTATTTCATAAAATGAATATATATATATATAATATTTTTTAATATTAATTGGTATTATAAATATTGGAGAAATGAAATGAAAGAATTTTGACATAGTTCATAAAAATAATTATATATCATAAATTTTAGTTTTTTGAGAAAATTTTTAAAAATTAATATTTATTAAATATTTTTAATGAAATTTAAATGTTTTTTGATTTCTTGTGGATTAAAAAAGAAATAATAAAATAATAAAATAATAAAATAATAAAATAATAAAATAACAAATAAATAATAAAATAAAAAAAAAGAACGTCATTTTATTATCAAAAATTATAAGGAATTTTTTTTTTTTTAAATTTATATTTTATAATTTCTTATATTTGTTTTGGTGTAATAGCTGATATTACTATATTGTACTAAATTTTACAAAATTAGATAACAATTCATTTAATATACAGATGATAATTAATTATTTATAAAGAAAAAAGACCTAGGGCTAGTACTCGATAAGGATTGCTATTTCGACAGTATAAGCGCAAACAAACCAGGAGCATAAACACTGAAAATGCGGTAAGACAGGCTAGCAAAGCCAAAACCTCTGAAGGAGAAGACCATAATTTCTTTCAGATAGTCAATTCAAACCCTAATCTGGATTAAGAATTCCTTTTAAACAGAAATCTTATATTATGGAGGTGAAGTTTGTTGCATACGAACTTATTTTTGAATTTATTTATACACTTTACTTTTGAATAAAACTTTTTATTTTACATTACTTTTGAATAAAACTTTTTATTTCACATTAACTATTTTAAATATTATTATGCTCTAATTGGTCAAATAATATTTATTTTTTTTATTAATTCTGTGTTTTTTATTTTCTATTAAAATTAAAAATATACATGTAATTAATAAATGAATAAATAAATAAAGATTAACGTTCGCATTAATTATTTCTGTAAAAAAAAAAAAAAAAAAAAAAAAAAAAAACACTATTGAATTTTATAAAGTATTATTTTGTAATAAAGAATTGGAAACGATCCTTACCTAAAGATAAAGAAGGTAATGTTCTAGTATCCCAAGAAGATCAATTCAATCGTTTTGCAGAACACTATGAAGAACTTGCTTCTGATATAACTGGTCACAGTCTTAATGAAAATTATTGGAAAAGAATACTTAATAATTCTTCTACTCCTCAGGAATCATGGGATATTAATCAACCTATTTCCATGTCAGAAATTCATTCAACTGTTCTTTCAATGAAAAATAACAAAGCACCTGGTCCTGATGGTATACCTACAGAATTTTTTAAAGCATTTTTTAATTCTGAGAGTAGAAATTCTTCTCAGGATGACTCTAATCAAGAGGTTACTTATTCCGATTGTGCAAAGTGTCTGTTATTACTTTTTAATAAAATTTGGGATGGTGACTTTCCTAATGAATGGAACTCTGCTTCTATTGTTTCTATTCCTAAAAAAGGGGATCTTTCAGATTGTAATAATTATCGTGGTATTTCACTCATCAATGTAGGTTTAAAAATTCTATCAAAAATTGTCACTAAAAGAATATCGGACTATGCTTTTTCTAATGGAATAATTAGACCAGAACAGTTTGGTTTTAGAAATAAAGAAGAATGTATTAGTTTATTTGTATCTATTCGTGAAATTTGTCAAAGAAGAAAATTTAAGGATAAATTTACCTTTCTTGCCTTTCTTGACCTTAAAAAAGCTTATGATTCAGTTCCAATTTACAATATACTTACTAAACTAAATTATCTTGGTATTCGTGGTAAATGCCTTCAATTCATTACTAATCTATACCTTACCTCGAAAGCTCGTGCAAACTTTAATGGTAAACTTTCAAAAGAATTTCCAATACACCGTGGTGTTCGCCAAGGGTGTCCTCTCTCTCCTATTTTATTCAATATATTTATCAATGATATTTTTGATAAATGTAAAAGTTATGGTGTGATTACTGAAAAGAAAAAGTGTTGTGGTGGATTATTTGCTGATGATATTGTATTATTAGCTCCTACAAAATCTTCACTTAAAAACCTTTTGAATATTGCTCATGATTGGGGTATTAAAAATGAAATGACCTTTGGAATCAATAAATGCGCTACACTAGTTGTTAAACCAAAGAATTTTATACCTTCAAGACATTATGAAAATCCTACTTTTAGACTTGGTATGAACTATATACCAAGCACTAATCAATATACATATCTTGGTATACCTTTTAATGAATCGTTGGATTTAAAACCTATTATTGCTAAGATGAATAGTAAAATTAATTATACAGTTAACTCTTTCTTTAGATTTTTAACCAATAGGAATGTTCCTTTCTACTTTAAAATTCGTATACTAGTTTCTTTTGTCCTTAGTTCTGTTCTTTATTATGCTCCCTTACTTGGTTCAAATAAAAAGAATACTGAAAAAGCTCAAACTGCTTTTAATCGAGGTTTGTATTGGAGTTTCGGGTTTAAAAATAAAACCTCCAATACTTCAATTTACAATATGTCTAAGGAACTTTCTATACCTCCTATAGCTAGTTTTTGTGCTAAGGCGATGATTCGATGTTTTAAAAAGTGGAAAGATTCTTCTTGTATTATTTCTCATTTAGTCAAAAATATACCTACACTTTCTCACTATTCATGGACGAAAAAAGCACGGAGTTTAGCAGTACACAAGCACAATAATAAACTTCCTGGAGAAATAAGGAAGTTTTACTGGGAAAATATTCATTATTCAAGCACTCCTGCGATCAGATCTACAAAATACAAGAAATTTAAATTTGGTTTTAAAAAATTTATTCAACGTCTATCACTTAAATTTTCACAATTTTCTCTTGGATTTTTTTGGATTGGACGAATTAAATGTGGATTCAAATTTGATGTAAAAACGTATGTTAAAAGTAATCTAGTATCAGAAAATTGCCCAACATACTGCCCTTATTGTGGTGAGAGTAACAGCATACCTAGTTTTACACACTGGATACTTTTATGTCCTAAATTTGAAGAATTTAGGCAACATTTCATTCCCTTTGTTGATGAAATTTTTATTAATTTTTCTCTTATTGTTCATGAGAAATCATTAAATATTCCTGATGATAAAGAGGAAGATTTTGATGATAATATCAATTTTTACGTGCTGTGTCTCCTTCTTGGCGGAAATGCAGTATTTGAAATCTTAAAGATCGGCTTGGGTGAAAGAAGGCGATATATTAATAATATTTTTCAATCACCTTCGAACGAGTCTTCTTTCCCGATTTCATATTTTGTGGGGCTTGCGGAATTCCTTACAAACGTTATGCCTATTGTGATTGGTGATTTTTACACCATGATCGATTTGTATAGTGTTAGACCTACCGTTGTCAAGAGCGTCGACGTCGTAACGATAAGGCAAAGAAGAAATTCTGATACAGATTCGAATGATAATTTTCATCCACATGGAGTTATCTTTGATGAATGGGAAGAGTTAGAGGTCTTTTCGTCCTCGAATCTCATAACGTAGTTTTTTAATATTAATATAAAAAAAAAATTACATGTATTTAAACTTCATGTATTTTTTTTAAAAAAAAAAATATTATTAAATAAAGTTTATTCCTAGTCTAAAAAAAAAAAAAAAAAAAAAAAAAAAAACAAACGATCCTTACCAGATTTTATTGAAAATAATTTCAAGGTATTTACTCTATCAGGGAATCTTTCTACCAATGTTCTGTTTAAATCATAACTAGAATAATTACTGATAGAATTTCTAAGTATGCTTTTTTTACATAATTTAATTAGACCTGAACAATTTGGTTTTCGTAATCATGAAGAGCGTATTAGCCTTTATATCTCTCAAAGAGAAATTTGTCAAATTTGTCAAAGAAGAAAATTTAAAGGTAAATATTTATGTAGCCTATCTTGATCTGGGTTTAAATACAACACTACTATTTCTATCAGAGGTAGTAGAGTCTTTGACAACTGTCTGAAGGTATGCTCATCCTGTGAAGAAGGTGAACAGTCATTCATCCAATTGATATTAGAATGTTTTTCCTTTTCAATATATAGAAGCCAATCTTTAAATTTCATCAATGACCTTTTCATAATATACAGTGATAAAATAAGGACTCTTTTATTTTTAACATTAAATATATTTTCATATTTCTTCTTGGCGGAATTTCAAATTTAGATGAGCTATAATTCGATAATAGTGAATAGAGATATTTAAGTAAACAACTCTTATACAATATGCGGGAGTCTGTCATTCTATTTATTGTGTGGCTTGCACGTTATCTTATTAAAAAGAATACTAATCAATAGTAGCTCTCATGAGTCACTTTTTGATCGATTTAGTAAGAAATCCTTCAGTACCAAGAGTATCGTCGTCGTACCGATATGACTTAGGAACAATACTATTAGTAGACCTATTATATATATTGCAAACACAATAACTAACAGTCCAGTTCTTCTCACAGAATCTATAGAGAGTAATTCTTTTAATGACAATCTTTCTGCATTTTCAGGGGAGAAGTTTAATGGACACCACACTATCTATTTTAAAGATACTACATCTTTGTTTTATTATTTTAGATTTAAATGGTGATCATGCTATTACATATTATATACATCACACCGAAATTTTTTTAATGTCTGAACTTATTTTTATTAAATTTTTTATGATTAATTAATTTTTTTTTTTTAATTTTTATTAATTTTTAATTTACTTAATCTTTTACATAAATTTTTTTTTTTATCTTTATTTTATATAATGTATTTTTTTAAATTGTAAATACATAAAAATATAATTAATATAATTATCTATTTAATAAATCAGCGGAAGTGTATTTTCTTCCTAGTTTAAATACAACGACAACAACAACAAAAAAAAAAAGGTATTTTTATAATTATAACATATTTATAAAAATCTTTTTTTTTTTTTTTTTTTTTTTTTTTTTTTTTTGTACTGGTACAATTTGTGTCTTCTTTATGAAGATAACAATGTATTGGAAATCTTATTGATGATTAACTCGGCTCAGAGAAATGAGGATAATAAAGAAAAGATAAAAAATTATTAATAAGTTTTTTTTCTTATTTTTATTTTCAAACTCCTACGGATTTCTTTTTTATTTTATGGGACTTACTGAATACATTACTAATATCATGCCAATAGTGATTAGTACTTATATATTTTTTTTAAAATTATTATTGATTTGTATATCATAATGTAGCCTATGTTAATAAAAGAGTGTTCATATTGAAACGATATTGACAAAGAAAAAAAAAAGGAAAGAAATATTTGATAACAGATACGAATAAATAGAAGGAGTTTCCATTTTGTTCCTCAAATCTAAAATATTTTAATTTTTTTATTTTTTATGTTATTTTATTTTATTTTATTTTATTTTATTTTATTTTTTTAATTTTTTTTATTTTTATTTTTTTTTTTTGGATGTTAATATAAAGTTTTATGTTATCCTTTTTAAATATTAAATATTGTTAAATAAAGTTTAATTCCTAATATAAAAGATTAATAATGATTATATTTATATAAAAAAAATAATAGAATAATTCATTTCTATTTTATTAAATAAATAAATAAATAAATAAATAAATAAATAAATAAATAAATAAATAAATAAATAAATAAATAAATAAATAAATATAAATAAAATTTTGCATTTTTTTTTAAAAAAAAAAACATGAACAAATAATTATCTATTATAATAATAATAATTATAATAATAATAATAATAATAATAATAATAATTATTATTATTATTATTATTATTATTAAAACATTTTTATATTATAACAGTTTTAACTATTTAAATTTTAAAAATTTAATATTTTTTTATTTATTTAATTTTTTTTTTAAAAAATATATATATTAAGAATTAATATTACTAAAAAAAAAAAAAAAAAAAAAAAAAAAATTTACTTATTATTGGTCATATTATTTTTTTTTTTTTTAAAATTTTTAATTATTTTTATGAAAGAAATTCTTTATTGCATATGTCCAGAAATGTTTCAATTTTTATTATTTAAATAATAATTGATATAGATATTCTATATAATAAAAAATAGTTTAAAATTTTTTGTAATTATATTTTTACTCCATAAAAATTATAAAAATGTATTTAATTAAAACAATATTAATAATTAATATTAAATTTGGACATTCGGATTACATTATATATATATATTCTCGATTATAAATTAAAAAAAAAAAAAAAAAAAAAAACATAAAGCAAAGAAAAAATAATAATTCTTTCATTTTAATTTTTTATCTTCTTTTCAGTATTTGACAATCAAGGTCTACTTTATTATATCATAATTAAAAATGTTAGGTAGTTATTCTAAGATAACAAGAAAAAAAAAAATTGTATATGTTTATTTTAATTTATATTAAATAATTAATATTAATATTTTTTTATATTAATGTGGAATATATTTAAATGCGGAATATATTATTATAATTGCTTTTGTAACCTAAGTTACTAATAACAGAGAGTAAGCATAATCAAGATAATATAATACTTTTTAAATATATATATATATATATTATAATCTAATATAATTTTTCGTTATTATTAAATTTTTTTCTTATTTTTATAAAATAGAAATATAAGTAGCTTTTATAAGAGAAATTTTGAAAACAAAATTAACAAACTTAGGTTATCATGGAAAATGGAAAAAAATAGTGGTACCGAAGATATTTATATAAGAAGAAAATGTTTATTTGAAGATAGTTATTATGCTATTATGAATAGGACATCTTATGAATTAAAAAAAAATTTGAAAATAAAATATAGAGATGAAGATGGTACAGATGCAGGTGGACTAAAAAGGTTAATACTTTTATATTAATATAATCAATATAGTCAATATAGATATTTTAATAGATTTTTAATAAAATAAAATTTTTTGTTTTATTTTATATATATATATATATATATATATATTTTTTTTTTTTTTTTTTTTCTTCTTCTTCATATTTTCTTATTAAAATTTTATTAAAAAATTTTTTTGATATATATATATATATATTAATTATTATTATTGTTATTATTATAACTATTATATTTTATGAAGAGATTTTTTTTATCATATATCAAAAGAACTGATCAATAATAAATATTCATTATTTGAATATTCAAATGAAAATTCTTATTTACTGAAAATAAAGCCAAAATCAACAAATAAATATTTAGAGTATTATAGATTTGTTGGACGTTTAATTGGAATGACTATTTTTCATAATCAATATTTAGCTGTATCATTTGTAACTCCTATCTATAAAGAATTGCTTAATGAAAAATTATGTTTGAAAGATTTGAAAAGTATTGATACACAGTTATACTCCAATTTAAAATGGATATTGTAAAATTTAATATTTATATAAATATTATTATTTTAATAGGAGAAAAAAAAAAAAATTTTTTTTTTTTTAAATTACAATATTAATATAATAATCTTATTTATTATATAATAAAGAAATAATAATATCAAGAAAGAAAATGGATTTACATTTACAAGAGTTATTAAACAATTTGGGATAATAAAAACAATAGAATTGAAACCTAATGGATCATATATATATGTTACAGATTATAATAAACGGGAATATGTTGAGTAAATATGAAATAAATATCTTTATATTTATAATAATATATAATTTTATGTATTATATTATAATAATATATAAAAAAATAATTAACCTTGATGAATTAGTCTTATGACTGAAAATATAATTAAGTATGGTGTAGTTGATCAATTAAATGCATTAAAGAAAGGCTTTGATGAAATTATTCCAAATGATATTCTTTCAACTTTTAATGAACGTGATTTAGATGTAATTATAAATAAATAAATAAATAAATAAATAAATAAATAAATAAATAAATAAATAAATAAAAAGTATATAATAATAATAATAATAATAATAATAATAATAATAATAATAATAATAATAATAATAATAATAATAATAATAATAATAATAATAATAATAATAATAATAATAATAATAATAATAATAATAATAATAATAATAATAATAATAATAATAATAATAATAATAATAATAATAATAATAATAATAATAATAATAATAATAATAATAATAAAAAATAATAATAATAATAAATGGAAAAAAATTATAATAAATAAATTAAATTTTAATTTAATCAAATTAAATAATATTATTAACTTTATTTTTTTATGAAGTTATTAATTAGTGGAATAAGAAAAATTGACATAGAAGATTGGAAAAATAATACTGTTTATGAAGGTTACAGTAAATATGATAATACTATTACGTATTTTTGGACTGTAATTGAAATATTAGCTCTATGAGATTATGAGATAATTTATTTATTTAAAAATTAAAAAAAAAAAAAAAAAAGAAAAGGTTTGATATTTATATATTTATTTTAATTATAATTAATTATAGTGTGTGAATGAATTTGATGATGATATGCGCTCAAAACTACTTCAATTTGCTACAGGTAATTCACAGGTCCCTGTAACCGGTTTTAAAGATCTTCAAGGTAGTGATGGACCACGGCATTTCAAAATTTCATACCAAAGTGATGAAAGACGTCTTCCAATATCTCATACTTGGTTAGTTAGTTTATATGTATATATAAATGAATACACATTTAAGTCTTATTATTTTTGGATAAAATAATTAATATTATTTTATTATTATTATTATTATTATCATTTTATTTCATTATATTTAAGCTTTAATTGCATTGATTTACCACCTTATTCAACATACAGTATATTAAAACAAAAGTTAATTTTAGCAATTAATGAATGTGAAACTTTTGAACTAAGTTAATTTATAAAATAATTTTATATATTTTATAAATTAATTTTTTATTTAATGAATAAAATAAAAGAATCTATAATTTATAAATATTCTATTATCTATTATATAAAAAAAATAGCCATATTTTATTTTGTCAACAATATCAAAAAAAAAAAAAAAAAAAAAAACTATAAATGTAATTTCATATACAATAATACAAAGAAAATTTTTTTATATTATGCTTAATTAGTTTTATTCAATTATTAATTACTTTTTTATTATAATAATTAATGGGTAATACACAAATTTTTATTGGTTAATTTTAATCTTAAAATAAATTCTTTTATAATAAAAAAAAAAAAAATTGATCAAATATTTAGTAAATATCAAAATATAATAAAATTTTGGATAAAAAAAAATTTCAGATACATATATATATATAAATAAAAAATAAAATAATATAAAAAGTTTAGTAGTACAATTATGAACTTTAATATTGTATAATATTTTTATAATAGTTTTTCTATTTTTAGTTTTGATTTTTTTTTTTTTTTTTATAGATGTAATTGTAAAATTAAAACAAAACAAAAAAACAAAAAAAAATAAATATTTATATATTAATAATTTTTACTTTAATAAATTTTAAAGTTTATTAAACTTTAAAATTTATTATATGTATATATGTATTATAAAATTAATTTGTTTTTATTAGTAAATCCTTTTGTATAAAGTTAAAAGCGATATTTTTCATGAAAAAAATTTTTTTTTCTTTTTTAAAGATACTTAATACAAATTATTAAATATTAATTACAATTAAAAATAAATTATTTTTGCATTTAATATGTAGTAAATGCAAATATTAAAAATTTTTGAAATGTATATTTACAATAATTAAATTAAAAAAATCGAATATGTTTTAATACTCTTTTTTTTTTTTTTTTTTTTTTTTTTTTTTTTTTTTTTTTTTTTTTTTTTTTTTTTTTTTTAAAAATATGTACAGTTATTGATAATATTTCATTTATAATTCAATAGTATTAAACTTTATTAACTAGTGATTTATCGTGAAAGATGATGTTATAATAATACTTTTTATCTTTATAGATAATGTTATTACATATATTTTTAGTGAAATAAATTTCTTTTTTTATTTCATTAAGGTTAATAATATGACTTTTGAAAGTTAAAAATAAATAAATTTTTTTTTTTTGTATTTATTTAAATTTATATATATATATCAATATTTTAAGTCTCGGAATTAAAATAATACAGCAATAGCAATACTTATTATTCTAAATATATGATATAATATATTTTACATAATTTTATATAATGATAAAAGTAAATAATATTATATTAAATAAATAGATATATAAATATAAATTTATATAATAAATAATTAGTAATAATAATAATAATAATAATAAAATAATAATAATAATAATAATATAATAATAATAATAATAATAAAATAAGTGAAGTGACCATAAGGAAAATTCTTTAAAATTTTATTATTTTTTAAAATTTAGTTCTTATTATATAATTTTTTTTTTTTATTTTTAATTTATTTTTAAAAAAAAAACTCTTAAAATAAAAAAACTATATTTATTAATAGTTTCATATTAAAATAAGAACAAGAAAAATTTTTATAAATAAACTAATATACCAATAATGTTTGAAAAAAGAAAAATTATATATATATATGTATACATATATCTCCAGTAATTTAGTATTAATTAAAATAATAAAATATTGTTATATACCATTCATTGAGAATAGCAAAATTTTTTTTTTTTTTTTTTTTAAATTATAATATTATATATTTTATAAAATAAATGATAGTAATATATAAATTTACATTAATATCCTGATATTGATTATAACACACTAATATTAGTTAATAATAAATATAAAAATTATGTTCATATATTTTAAAAATATTAAATTAGATAGTTATATATAATATTAATCTACCTATAATAAATGAATTTCTTTAAAAAAAAAAAAAATAAAAAGATGAACGAACCTGAATCAGAGACAAATCAAATAGATGTTGTAGTAAATAATACTATTTCGTTAAATACAGAGATGAACGAAGTTGAATCACAGCAAAATAAAACAAATATTGAAGAAAGTAATACCACCTCATTAAGTAAAGAGATAAACGAAGTTGAATTACAGCCAAACAAAACAAATGATGTAGTAAATAATACCACTTCAATAAATAAAGAGATAAACGAAGCTGAATTACAGCCAAATAAAACAAATAATGTAGTAAATAATACCCCTTCAAATAATAAAGAGATAAACGAAGTTGAATTACAGCTAAACAAAACAAATAATGTAGTAAATAATACCATTCCATTAAATAATAGTCTTAATGTTAAGAAAAAAAAATCAACTATTTTGGGTTTTTCAAAGGATGGTACTCTAACGAAACGTTTATCTCAAAAATATAAAAGGTAAATATTATAAAAAATAAAAAAAAAAAATATAATTTTAATAAAAAAAATATAAAATATGTATATATTACAGTATAGTATATATTATAAATTATAAATATATTTTATATTATGAGAACTGAAGAATTAATCTTTTTTTTTTTTTAATAATAATAATATATATATATACATATCATTAATTATGATAATACAAATTATTTAAAATACTTGAAAATTTCTTATTTAATTTTATTTTATTTTATTCTTTTATATGTGATTTTTTTTTATTTTTTTTATTTTTTTTATTTTATTTTTTTTTTTTTTTTTTTTTTTTTTTTTTTTTGTGTTATCCTTTTTTTTTTTCTTTTAAATAAATAAATCTTAAAAGATTATCAATTGATGTAATACCAGAAGAAATCAAAAATTCAGATAATAATATTTCCTCTACAAGGCCTAAGTCAGCAATTCTTTTAGACAATTCTACAAGGCCTAAGTCACCGATTACCTCAGAAACTAACTTTATAAGACCTAAATCAGTAACTATTCCAGATAATAGTTCTTCAAGGTTTAGGTCATCCATAATTTCAGATAATGATTCAATTATGAGTACTGATGATGATTCAGAAAGTGAATTTAGTTTTGTTTTACAAAATAATAATTCAATCATATCTAGCACTGATGATAATTATTTAACATATGATACTACGAGTAGTACCTTTTTAAGTACAAATTCTGTTGAATCAAGTATAGGGTTTTCAGATGTAGGTTAATTTTTTTTTTTTTTTTTTTTTTTTTTTTATTTTTTTTTATTAATAAAGAAATTTTATTAAATAATATATATACACTATTAATAAAATTTATCATTAAAATATACATAAATAATAATAATAATAATAAATAATAATAGATTGTTATGGAAGGATGGGTATATCGTAGAAAACAATTTCAGGTAGAATATAGTAATATTATCATATATATATATATATATATATATCTATATATATTTTTACTTTATAATAACTAACAATAATTTTTTTTTTTTTTTTAATTTTTATTAACTAATAATAATAATACTTTTTAAATTAAAATTAGACATATAAAAAATATTACATGGCTGCTAAAAAAAGAAAATTAAAAGCTGGTATTTTATGTTTCTATAGAACAGATCATGTATGTAAAATAACTAATATATTTTTCAAATTTTAAATATATATATATGTATTATTTTATTATTATTACTATTTTTTTTCTTTTTTTTTTATTATATTTTTTTTTTATAAAAAAAATATTCTTGTTATTTATAATAAATGTATTAATTTTTATTCGTAAATGTTTTTTTTTCTTAAAAAAAAAAAAAAAAAAAAAAAAAAAGGATCCAAAATCACAACCATTTGGAACTATTGATTTATCAGAATGTACAGAGGTAAATTTTGAAACTTCAAATACAAATAGTAAACGATTTGAATTTAAACTATTTCTTAGAAAGCATGATTTATATTTAGCAACAAAGTCCCTTGAATCAACAGAAAAATGGATTGAAGCTATAAAAGAATTAATACCTAGAGTTTCAAAAAAAGCATATGATTCATTACAACAAGAAGTTAATTCCTTACATATATTAGAAAATAATTTAAAAGGTGAAAATTTAAGGCTTACTGAATTGGTTAATTTTTATAAGAATAATATAAAAAGTGCAGAAGAAAATAATAAATACTTAGAAGATGAAGTTACCAGGTTAAAAGATCAAATTTCAATTTATAAATTAGAATGGTCGAGGAAAAGTGCTGCCACTAATGATTCACAACTTAAAAGTTTAAATCAAAATGTGACAGAAAGTTTAGAGAAAATATATTCAAAAGTTAGTGAGCAAGATAAAATGGAAGATATTTTTAGAAATGGAATGATATATATGAATGAAAAAATAAATCAATGTTCTGAAAAAGTAAAAGAAGTATTAACACAAAATAGTGAAAATAATAGTCCAACCACCGTTGTTGGTGAGCCCATTGATTATATAAGAGATACAATCGAAAGGAGAACTCAAGATATAATTAAAATGATTGTAGAGTTTAAGGAACAAAATGCGAATTCCTCAAATGAGAAAGAAAATTCGGAAATTGAGGAAAAATTTTTGAAGGACCTACAATCTGAAATACAACTTTTTGCTAAAGATATACCAAATTCTTTAACTTCTAACCGAGGTACAATAGAAGATAATGATATAAATAATAATAAAAAAGATAGTTTAGAAAATATTGTACAATTAATGAATGAAATTAGCCGTAAACAATCGACATTACTGGACTTTTATTCTAATGCCTCAGAAATAATGAATAACTTTCAAAATGAGAATAAAAAATTTATAGTGGATATATTAAATAAAATTGAATATAATAATAATGAAAATAAAAATAGAGCTACAAATACCAATGATTATTTAATTAGAAGAATAGATGATTTAACAAATAATATTGAAACCAATTCTAAATTATCTTCATCAAGAATATTAAATTCAATAAAAGAAATAGTAGATGAAAAAGCCCAAGATTTTAATAAGATAATACAGACTTCTAAAGAAAGTTTAGAATTACTAAAAAAAAATGAAAGTGCCAATACAGAAACTAATAATAAATGCTTAAATGAAATTCAATCCAATATAAAAACAATATCTCAAAAAATTCCATCTTCAATAGCATCAGTGGAAACTTCTTTCAAAAAATATTTTGAACAAATGAAGGATGATCAACAAAAAAATACTACTAGAGTAGATGATCTAATTAAAAATATAAGCGATATCAATAAAAATCAAACAAAAATTATGGATTCTATTTCTAAAAAGGCAAATAAAGATAACATGAATCAAGAAGAAAATAAGAAAATTTATGATGTTATGACAAAAAAAATTGAAAGTAATAACAGTGAATTAAATAAATTAGAAAATATGAATAACGAAAAAAATGCTTCCAATAAAAGATTGTTAGAGGAAATGATAAAAAAAATAGATAATATTAAAAATGAAAATAGTAAAAATATAACAAATGAATTAAGCAAATTAGAAAATATTACTAATGAATTAAAAAAATTAGAAAATATTAGTAATGATATAAGCACATTAAATACGAACCAAAATAAATTAATTAAATTATATTCAGATAATAATGAAAAGCTAAATTCAAATCAAGAAAAAAATACAAAAGCTATAGACAATATAATTATTAAACTTAAAGACAATAAAAATGAGTATAGTAAAGGTATTTTCAATGAAATTAATAACTTAAAACAAAATCAAGAGAAAATAATCGGAATATGTTCGGAAACAACGAATAAAACAAGTTCCAATCAAGATAAAAACAAAAAATTATTAGAAGATGTGATGAAAAAATTTGAAGTGAATGATAATAAGATCAATAATATTAATAATAATCAAAACTGTTTAATTGAGTTACATTCAAAAGCTACTGAATTAATTAGTGCTAATCAAAACGATAATAAAAAATTGATAAATGATATCATGACCAATATAAAAAGTATAAATAATAGTAATAATGAAAATTCTAAAAATTTGAATGATAAAATGAATATTATGAGTAAAAATCAAGATACATTAATTGATCTATATTCTAAAGCAATGGAAAAAATAAATTCTTATCAAAATGATAATATAAAATTAATAAATAATATAATGACTAAGATTAAAAGTAATGACAATGAAAATGGTAAAAGTAAGGAAATTGAGAATAAAAGTATAAAAAATAATTCTTGTAATAATCGTATTATAAATAAAAATCAAGAAAAAAAAATTAAATTAGGTTCAGAGGAGAATAATATTTTAAACAGAGATAAAAATGAAAATAAAAATCAAATTGTAAATGAAAATGAAAATAAACAAGAAAAAGAAAATCAAGTTAAAGATGAAAAAATAAATAGAATTAAAAATGAAAATGAAAATCAAATTGAAATTAAAAATGAAAGTCAAATTGAAAATGAAAGTCAAATTGAAAATGAAAATGAAAATGAAAATCAAATTAAAAATAAACAAGAAAATAAAAATCAAATTGAAGATGAAAATGAAAATCAAATTAAAAATGAAAATATAAATCAAATTGAAAATGAAAATAAAAATCAAATTGAAAATGAAAATGAAAATCAAATTAAAAATGAAAATATAAATCAAATTGAAAATGAAAATGAAAATCAAATTGAAAATGAAAATATAAATCAAATTAAAATTGAAAATGAAAATGAAAATCAAATTGAAAATGAAAATAAAAATCAAATTAAAATTGAAAATAAAAATCAAATTAAAATTGAAAATGAAAATGATAATCAAATTGAAAATGAAAATCAAATTCAAAATAATCAAGAAAATCAAAATCAAATTGAAAATGAAAATGAAAATCAAATAAAATATAATCAAGAAAATAAAAATAAAATTGATGATGAAAATCAAAGTCAAATTGAAAATCAAAATCAAAATCAAATTGAAAATAAACAAGAAAATGAAAATCAAAGTGAAGATAACAATAAAAATCAAGTTGATGATCAAAAAAAAGTATTAGATGATGTAATAAGTATAATTGAGAATAACAATAAAGAAAGTAAAAAAATATTTAGTGAATTAAGAAAATTTGAAAATTTGCTAAGAAGAATGGAAATTATATGCAAAAACCAAACTCGATTATTAGAAATTTATTCTGAGACTTCTAGAAGTATGAATGCTTTTCATGATAGAAATAAAGATTTAATGGAAAAAAAAACTATTGATGAATGGAAAAAATTAGAAAATATAATTAATGAAGTAAATGAAACACATAAAAATCAAATTGAAATGATGAAACTTTATTCTAAAATTAATGAAAAAGGAAATGATCCTTACAATGAAAGTATCACAAATAAAAGTGAAGTCAAATTGGAAGAAAGTAATAACAAACCTTCAAATACGAAAAGTGAAGATTTGATAAAAAAATTAGAATATTTGACTGATTGTGTTGAAAAAAATTCTGATACTAAATCAATAAAGACAATAAAATATTTAACTAGTACACTTTGTTTATACGTTGTTTGCAAAATATCTATAAAAGTTGTTAAAGGAATTTATTCAATTTATAAAAAATAATTATATGCATATAAATTAATTTTTATACATTTACAAAAATATATAAAGATATAATTATATTTATTTAACAAATATTTTTGTATTATAAGTCAATGTTTTTTTTTTTTTTTTTATTATTTTTATTATTATTATTATTATTATTATAAAAAAATAAAAAAAAATATATAATATGTTATTTATTATCTTTGTAATCTTGTTTGTATAATACAATTATATGGATAATATTCATTCAAAAATATTAAAATTTTCTATCTTATAATTAATTCAAATACATTAAAACTTTTACAAAATAAAAATTAATAATTGATTCATCATTATATTTTGTTATTTTGTTTATTTTATGTGCTTATTTATAAATTTATGAAAATTATATGTATAAATGATTAATAAAAAAAAGAAAATAATAATTTTGATTTTGAACACTGGTTCTAATTTTCAGAAATAATGGTTATATAGTTTTAACCAATTCTATAATTATATATAATAATATTATTATTATAATTATGATTAATTGTTATTATTATTATTATAATTATTATTATTATTGTTATATAATTATGTCAATTTTATTAATATATTTTATGGTAAAGTGGGGTGTGTGTCATTTCGAAAATTTTTATTACAAAAATTTGTATTTTGTTGTAGTGCATTTCGGAAAATATGGCGTATTATAATGTAATAAATAAATAAATGAATAAATAAATTATAAATGAATAAATAAATTTTTAAATAAAAAAAAAAAATTAATACAAACGTTTATTATGACTAAAAAAATTTTTTTTAGAAAATTAAATAAAAATATATATATATATATATATATATAATTACTACATATATAAAATAATTATTTTTTTTTTATTTAAATATTATTAATTATTAATACATTAATACCTTGTTTATATTATCAACAGAAAATACAGATTGATTAAATAAAATAAAATGAAATAAAATAAAATAAAATGAAATGAAATAAAATAAAATAAAATAAAATAAAATAAAATAAAATAAAATAAAATAAAATAAAATAAAATAAAATAAAATAAAATAAAATAAAATAAAATAAAATAAAATAAAATAAAAAGTAGAATATTAAATAAGAAAGTACAGATTGAATAAAATAAAATAAAATAAAATAAAATAAAATAAAATAAAATAAAATAAAATAAAATAAAATAAAATAAAATAAAATAAAATAAAATAAAATAAAATAAAATAAAATAAAATAAAATAAAATAAAATAAAATAAAATAAAATAAAAAGTAGAATATTAAATAAGAAAGTACAGATTGAATAAAATAAAATAAAATAAAATAAAATAAAATAAAATAAAATAAAATAAAATAAAATAAAATAAAATAAAATAAAATAAAATAAAATAAAATAAAATAAAATAAAATAAAATAAAATAAAATAAAATAAAATAAAATAAAATAAAATAAAATAAAATAAAATAAAATAAAATAAAATAAAATAAAATAAAATAAAATAAAATAAAATAAAATAAAATAAAATAAAATAAAATAAAATAAAATAAAATAAAATAAAATAAAATAAAATAAAATAAAATAAAATAAAATAAAATAAAATAAAAAGTAGAATATTAAATAAGAAAGTACAGATTGAATAAAATAAAATAAAATAAAATAAAATAAAATAAAATAAAATAAAATAAAATAAAATAAAATAAAATGAAATAAAATAAAATAAAATAAAATAAAATAAATAGTAGAATATAAATATAAGTACAGATTGATAAAAATAAAATAAAATAAAATAGAATAAAATAAAATAAAATAAAATAAAGTAAAATAAAATAAAAAGTAGAATATTAAATAAGAAAGTACAGATTGAATAAAATAAAATAAAATAAAATAAAATAAAATAAAATAAAATAAAATAAAATAAAATAAAATAAAATAAAATAAAATAAAATAAAATAAAATAAAATAAAATAAAATAAAATAAAATGAAATAAAATAAAATAAAATAAATAGTAGAATATAAATATAAGTACAGATTGATAAAAATAAAATAAAATAAAATAAAATAAAATAAAATAAAATAAAATAAAATAAAATGAAATAAAATAAAATAAAATAAATAGTAGAATATAAATATAAGTACAGATTGATAAAAATAAAATAAAATAAAATAAAATAAAATAAAATAAAATAAAATAAAATAAAATAAAGTAAAATAAAATAAAAAGTAGAATATTAAATAAGAAAGTACAGATTGAATAAAATAAAATAAAATAAAATAAAATAAAATAAAATAAAATAAAATAAAATAAAATAAAATAAAATAAAATAAAATAAAATAAAAAGTAGAATATTAAATAAGAAAGTACAGATTGAATAAAATAAAATAAAATAAAATAAAATAAAATAAAATAAAATAAAATAAAATAAAATAAAATAAAATAAAATAAAATAAAATAAAATAAAATAAAATAAAATAAAATAAAATAAATAGTAGAATATAAATATAAGTACAGATTGATAAAAATAAAATAAAATAAAATAGAATAAAATAAAATAAAATAAAATAAAATAAAATAAAATAAAATAAAATAAAATAAAATAAAATAAAATAAAATAAAATAAAATAAAATAAAATAAAATAAGATAAAATAAAATAAAATAAAATTAAATAAAATAAAATATAATATAATAAAATAAAATAAAATATAATAAAATAAAATAAAAAGTAGAATATTATAATTTTAATAAAATAATAAAAATCTTTTATTGAATTTAATATTTTTAATAACATAATTAATTTTGAAAAGTATATTGATATTAATAAAATTTATAATAATATAATATTGATATTGATATTAATAAAATTTTTAATTATATAATATTGATATTGATATTAATAAATTTTATAATTATATAATATTGATATTGATATTAATAAAATTTTAACTAGTATCAAATAAATCAGTTTTAGTTATAAATTACTTAATAAAAATAACTAAAAGATAATTTCTATTAAGATTATTAAATAAACACAATAGGTAAATAAATTTGTATTTTTCTAGCATTTTTTTAAATTAAGATTATTTATTTTAAATTAATATTTATATCGTTTAAATCAATTAAACATTCTTTCCATAATTTAATTAATTCATTTCTGTTGCATCCATTATAAAATAAATTTATTTCCTTACTTTTGTAATTTTCAATTAAAATTTTAATTTCATCAGTTGCACTAAATATTTTTTGCTTTTTTTTCCAATTTCCTTTAGTTCTCCTTTGATAATCATTATAAGATAATTTTTCTTCTTCTTTTAATATATATATTAATTTATAAAATAAAGGTTTATTTGGAAATATATTATTTAAGTAGCTATTATAAGGTTCTGATGCATTGTTTGTTAAATGCTCTATATTTTCATAATAATTCCAATTATTAACATTATACTTAAGTAAATAATTTTTATTAAAATATTCTAAAAATTGCAGAAAATTATTATACTTTTTTTTTGACAAATTCTTTTTATTATAATATAAATATCAAATATATAGTTAGGGTTTATAAACGGTAAGTTCGAAATAGCTTTATAATAAATATATACATCATTATTATTCTTCACTTCATGATAACATAATATATTTTTTTGTTTTTCTAATGATCTTTTGTAATGCCAAACACAATATTTAATATTTATATTGGGAAAAACTTTTTTTGCGGCATTATATATACCTTGTTCAAAATCACAATGAAAATTAATTGTAGTAATTAATGTATTACTCCTAAATTTATTTGCATTTTTTTTATTTCTTTAAATAATGTTTCATATGTAGATTGTTTTTTATTTTTTAATATAGAAATGGAAGTAGTGTTAAACATATTAAATTCCCCAACATAAGTTCTTGTTATAAATAACTGATAACTAAATTTCGGTGCTGCATAAAATGTACCGTCCGCAAATATATTTTTATGATAATTCGAAAATAAATATGCTTGGAATGGTGATTGAAAGATTATTAGATCAGTATTTTTAAATATCATAAAATTTTCATTTCTTTTCGTTTTATAATATTCTGATTCAATGGGAATATCATCAAAACTTTTTATGTTTGGAGGAAATTGTTTATTTACATTTCTTATTATTTGGGATCTAATTGTACTATATTCGGGACATATAAGTCCCATTTCTTGAGAAACAACATTAAATATATGTTTAGGTTTTATATCCATAGGAATTGAATTTTTCTTAATTTCTTCCTTAATTTTATGCTTTGCTACTGATATAGACACATCAATTTCTTTTTCGAGATGGTTATGTAAACTTTCATATTTTAAAACCTCCTTTTTATCATTTAAAATAATTAAAGATTTACATTTATTTAAAGTCTTATATTCAGTGCATCTATAAATTTTTGATTTATCTTTCCTTTGAAATGAAAAATTAAATTTGTGTTTTTTATTAATAATAATTTGTTCATTTCCTCGATTTGTTTCACTTATTTCAATTTCTATATTGTCTTCCATTAATAATTAAAATTTTTCAATAAAATATTTTATTAAATATACTTTTAAATGCTTTGAAACTTTTTTTTTTTTAATATTTAAAATAATAAACCCTTTTTTAATTAATTATATAATTATTTAAATAATTATTTAATTATTAATTATTTATTATTTCTTTATTTACTATTTTATTTATTTATTTTTATTTTTATTTTTTATTTTTTATTTTATTTTATTTTTTTTATTTTTTAATGCTTAAAAAATAAAATGTTTATTTATTTTTATTTTATTTTTCAATGTTTAAAAAAAAAGTTTTCTTATTTCTTATTTTTATTTTATTTTTTAAGCATTAAAAAATAAAATGCTTATTTATTTTTTATTTTATTTTTCAATGTTAAATAGAAATACCTAACCTAATTATTATTTATTGAAGTGTTGTATTTCGCCAAAAGTTGAATTTCGTCCAGTTGAATTTCGCCAAATTCATGGTGGCTTATAAATTTTCGTCATAAAATATCACCACATTTATTATTCACGCCATATTGTGAATATATGGCTTTTTAAAAATTGTAGAAAAAGCCACAAAATTATGATACAAAAAGATATACGCCCCACGTAAGATTACGTGTTTGAAAATTTTTGAGAATTGTAATTTTATTTATTTAATTAATTAATTATTATTCATTAAATTTTTAATAAAATTAAGTGGCTTAAAATTAAAAATATTTAAGCCATACAACAAAATACAAATTTATGTAATAAAAATTTTCGAAATGCACACTCCCCGGTAAAGTGTTACACTTATTCTAAATTAAATGTTTTTATATTAATATATTGTGGCTTATACATTATTTATTTTACAAAATGTTTCAATATATTTGAGGCTCATTTTTCATATATTTCACATATTCTAACAATTATTATTATTATCATTATCGTTATTATTATTATCATAATTATATTTTATTTATATTTTTTTTAGTTTTATTTACATTATTTGTTTTTCAATTAATATTATTTTTAATATCTATTAATAAAATAATATAAAATCATAAAAATGTTGACAAAAATTCGATGATGTATAAATATTAATTATAATAAATCATTTTTTTTTTTAAATATTCAATAATTATTTATTTATTTAATAAATATTTAATAAATAGGTAGATTTGTACCAGCTTTTATTTTTTTTTTCTTATTTTTATTAACAAAATAATAAAATATAGTTATAATGATAAAAAGTTACCTTTAATAAATTTCTATAATTAATTATTATTTTATTATTATTATTACTTTTGGAGTAAATTTAATTTCAAATTAAACAAATTAACTTTTAATAATAATATTAATTTATCAAATTCTTTATTTATATTTAATATTATTTAAATTCATTAATTATATATTAAAAAGAAATGTCACTATCAACAACCGACATAATAAAGGGTATAATATATTAAACTTAAAATTATAAAAATTAAAAAATAAAGCCGTCAATTTTTTTTTTTTAAAAACATAGTATTATGAAATTTAGAAATTTAATTGTTAACATCTTTATTATTATTTTTAATAATATTATTGTTTTTTATTATTATTAATAATATATAATAATTTTTTAATTAATAATTTATATATTATTTTATATAAATATAAATATTAATTGTTATTATTCTTATTATGTATATATATTTATTTTTTAATTTTTTTTGAACGTCCAAATATAATAAGAGCAATATATCAATAATTTAAAAAATTTGTTAATTGAAAATGACAATTCTACCTCTAATACTAATAATGAAATAATTGATGAAGATTTTTATGAATGGGAAATTGATGACTTTGAAAATTTCATAGATAATGCTGATGATATGGAAAGTCCGGAATTTAATATATGTAAACATAAATGGTAAAATGTCATATTGAAATTTTATTTTTTATTATTTCATTATAAACTTAAGATAGTTTATTATTACTATTATTATCATTATTATAAGTAATTAATGTTCATATTTATAATTATTAATTGAAATATTAAAATACAAATATATTATATATATAATTATTATTATTATATATAAATAAATATATATATATATATATTTTTTTTTAAAAAAAAAGGAATCTTTTGTTATATTCTTATTTTGGTTCATTTATTATATATTTACAAAACAAAGATATTAAAAATTATAATGACAATATTTGTACAAAATTAATATTTTCTTTTCGTAATTACAAAGATCCATCAAGATATAAAACATTTAGTAAAATATCAATATAATTTAATAATTGCTATATTATTTTTTTTTATATTTGGAATTTTAATTTAATATTAATATAAATTTACTATATATACTAGTATCATCTATTTATTGTTTTAGTAATACAAATTATGATTATTATTCTGGATATAAAAATGAAATTTACGAAGATCAATATATTGAATTAATAAAACCATTAATTGAAGATAATAAAATAGCCATTGGAGTTTATATTCAAGTATATAAAAATAACAAAATAGGTTTGTTTAATTTTTTATTTAATTAAGTAGTTTAAAACAATAATTTGAAATTATAAATATATTTTTTCTAAAAACAAAAACAAATTAAAATTATTATTATTATTATTTTTAAAGAGAATTATCTTAATAATTTAAGAAATTTAATTAAAGATGAAGATGATTATTATGATGTTAAAGGAGAAAATTATTATGAATGGGCCATAGAAAACTGGGGTGAAATTGAAAAAAGTTCTGGTTTAAGTCCAAATTTTAATATTGATGGTCATGAATGGTATAAATTTTATTAAAATTTTATATAAATAAATAAATAAATAAATAAATAAATAAATAAATAAATAAATAAATAAATAAATAAATAAATAAATAAATAAATAAATAAATAAATAAATAAATAAATAAATAAATAAATAAATAAATAAATAAATAAATAAATAAATAAAATAACATACATACAAACAATCAAACAAACAAAAATAAATAAATAAATAAATAAATAAAAAAATTATATATAAAATATATGTTTAATAATAAAATTTTTTTACAAAAAAATTAAATTATAATATATATATATTTTAAAAAAAAAAAAAATAAAAATAATTAAGGAAAATTTCCTTATATCTAAATGAAGCAGGATTTGTGAAAATAGAATTAGATAATTTTAATTCCTATCGTTTGAAAGACAATGAATATTTTTATATTAATTATACATTTGTAATTCGTAATAGTAATGATTTTGCTTGTTATAAAGCCAAATGTAAATATTTTTTTTTATTTTTTTTTTAAAAAAAAAATTATTCATTTTTTAATATATATATATAATTAGTAACTATTATTAATATATATACTTATATATATTAATATATATTGAAATAGCATCAACGTCATTAAAACGTTTTAGTAAGAAAGAAGATAAAATTGTTGTTGAAAAATTTATTGAAAGTAAGGATTTATATAATAAAGATGAAGATACAAATAAATCATTGGTTGAATATAATAAAGCTGTTCTTGGTGTATATATTCGTATATATGATAGTGGTAATATAAATATATAATAAAATTACTTTAATTAATTAATAATAATTAATTAAATAATAATTTAACATATATTTTATTATAATAATAAAAAATAAAAAAAAAAAAAAAAATAATATAAAAATAAAATAAATTAATATAAATATAAATATAAATTAAATAAATGTTATTTATGTATAAAAATTGAAATAGAACAAAAAGTTAATAAGAAATTAACAAATCTTTTAAAGAGTTTAATTAAACCCGAAGAAAACTATAAAATAAAAGAAGAAAATTATTTTGAATGGAGAATTGATGATTGGGAGAAACTTAAAAATTGTTGGGAATATAGTCCTGAATTTAATATTGGAGGTTATGAATGGTAATTAATGATTTTTATAATTATTTATTTTATAAAAATATAACTTAATTAATTAATTATTAATAATAATAATTTATATATATAATTATGTAATATATACATATAATTGTATAATATATAATAGGTATATTAGATTAAACCCAAATTATAATGATTTTGTTCATCTTAGATTAGAAATTCGTTATTCTTTTAATTCAAAAGAAAATGAATCAGTATATGCTAATTGTGTTTTAGTAATTCATAACATTAGTGATATTTCATGCTTTGAAGCCAAAGGTACATAATTAAATAATAATATTATTAATTAATAATATAAAATTTAAATTAGAAAATTAGAAAATTAAAATGTATATTATTATTATTATTATTATTATTATTATTATTATTATTATTATTATTATTTATTTATTTATTTATTTATTTATTTATTTTTTTTTTATTAATTAATTATTAATATTAATATTAATAATAATAATATTATTATAATTATAATTATTATTTTGTATAATTATTATTTTAATTATTTGTGATATAACTATAGTATCATCAACAATGAAAGCTTTTAACTATAATGATTGGTCAATAGATTTCTCAAAATTTATTAAAAGAGAAAATTTATATATAAACAAAGATAATTCAGATAAACCTTTAGTTCAGAATAATAAGATAGCCATTGGGGCCTATGTTCGTGTTTATGAAAAATTATAATTAGAAAAAAAAAAAAAAAAAAAAAAAAGTATAGAAAATAATAATAATAATAAAAATAACAATAATGGAATTAAATTCTTATAATTTGAATCCTATTTATTTTTATTTATTTTATTTTATTTATTTATTTATTTATTATTTTTTTTTTTTTTTTGAATATTGTTATCTTTACTTAAAATTGGTATAATACTAATCAATTAATCAATTAATATGAATTTCTTTTTTTTATTTCTTTTTTTATTTTTATTTTTATTTTTATTTTTATTTTAATTTTTTTTTTTTTTTAATTTTATTTTATTTATTTAAATATATAAGAATCAATTATAAAATATAAATTAATTATCAAAATTTAATATATATATATATTTTAAATTTTAATCCAATGATTAATATAATTTTTTTTAATAATTAATTCAATTAATAATAATAATAATAACAAATAAAAATAAAAATAAAATTTATTATTATTATTATTAATTATTATTATTCTCTATATAAAACAATAAATGCACTTTAATTTCTAATACAATAATATTCTATTTATTATACACTATTATACGTTTTTATTTTATTTTATTTTATTTTATTTTTTTTATTTTGACAATTGTTTTTTTCATTAATTATTAAAAATAATAATATATTGTATGGATTGAGCATTATCAATTAAAAATACCTTATAAATATATTAAAATAGTATATATAATGTTATAAAGTTAAAAAAAAAAAAAAAAAAATTAAAAATAAAATATAATAAAATAAAAATTATTAGAAAATACTATTATTAGAAAATTCATTTTTCAAGGATTTGTTGTATGAGGAAACATTCGTTGATGGATGAAATGAATTAATTTTTTTTTTTTTTTTTTTTTTAAATCTAATTATTTATTCTTCTTAATGCTAATGATATAATCAGAAAGAATCCTGTATTGTTTGGAGTTGGAGAGATCACAGATTGTTTGAAGATTAGATAAGTCATGTCACTTCTAATTTTAAAATTTTTAATTCTTATATAGAATAAAAATACTTCTTATGAGATAATTTCTTAATGTAAATAGAGCAATAAAATGCTGAACCCTGTAGATATTTTAGGAATTCTTTGTTTGAATTTTTTTGCCTATTTCATTTGCTATAACGAGAGGTTTCTTTTATCGTTGAGTTAAGAATCCATATTTTTTTATATTTTTATTTTTTTTTTATTTTTTTTTTTTTTTGGCAGGGAAGAGAATACACTTTCATAAATTTATTAATCTTATTATAAAAAATACATGTAGGTGAAAAGTACATTATAAATTAAAAATAAAAAATAAAAAGTTAAAAAATAAAAAAAATAAAAAAAATATAAAAATGCTATGTATTTCGACAAGTTGTACTATGTGGGAATTTTCTCTTCCTAACAAATAAAAAAATAATAATACCTAGAAGTAACATCCTTAAAATAGATAGTGTGGTGTCCACTAAACTCTCCCCGGATTCATCATTTATTGAGCTACTAAGGCGAGATTCACTCTTTGTAGAAATAAATGATGATCCTGTATTATCATTATGCCTTATCAGTACGACGTTGACGCTCTTGGTTAAGTTTGGTATTTTGGAATACCAATCAAATAATAACTCAAACAAATTACTTATGATAATTATTGCACTAGTTAAGAATTCCGCCAAGCCCACAATTTTTGGAACAGGTGATTCAGATGAACCTTTGAAAAGTAGTTCATTTAATTGTCTCTGTTCCCCACTGTCGAAATGTAGATCATTTAACGCTAAAGTTCCACCAAGAAGGAACAAGTATATATAATGATTGATATAATCATTAAAATCAGAAATAGAGTCGTAGGAAGAAAGACGATTTAACACTCTAATCTTCCTAGCGAATAAAACATAGAGATCATTGATGAAATTTAAAGAATTCCATCTAAAAGATGCAAGAGCATTGCATTTAAAAATCCAATATTCAAAAGATTGATTATCTTCGCCACAACAGGGGCAAGTCTTGGGACAATCTTCTGAAACTCTACCCATTCTAATAACAATAGTAGTATTGTATTTATAACCACAGCATAAACGTATAATCCACGAAAACCCTAAGTTGAATTGAGGATATTTTAAGATAAACATAATTATAGCTTTATTGATTGAGAACTTGTTACTATCGTAGTTTTGACCTTTAATACCTTGAAATTTGGAAACTGATTTCCTGTAACGTTCTAAAATATAGTTATATTTTACACATTTATATTTTTTGATTTTTTTGTACAAAGTTCTAGGTTCTTTAGTCCAGGAATAATACGGCCTTTTGGGAATAGATTTAATAAGATCCCTTATAATACAGTCTGATTTACTACATTTTGCAAAAGATTTAATTTGTAAGGCTGCGCAGATACCAGTAATAGGAGGGATGCTTAGATCTCGAGATAAAGCATAAGTACTTATAGTAGAATTATGTCTAATATTGAAAGATAAAATGTAGGGTCATTATTATTAAGAAAATTTTGAAACTTCTCCTCGTACACTACTAAACTTGCACCTTTATTGATATCAAATTGTAATTTCATTATTTCTAGCTTACTTAATGGCTAATTTTAACCATTTGAGATCTTGTTGAAGCACATAACAAAATGTTATCTGCAAAGGGACTTCCACAGAAGGGTTTATCATCAATCGTGATTCCATATTTATTACATTTATTAAAATTGCCATTAATGAACAAGTTAAACAAAATTGGTGAGAGGAGGCAACCTTGATGAACACTTTTCTTAATACTAAATGATTTTGATAATTGTACATCAACCCTTATAAAAGCATTGGAAGATAAATATAATTTTTAAATAAATTATAGCACTTATCTCTAATATCTAAGTGATGAATCTTCATTAATACATTATATATGGGAACAGAGTCAAACACTTTTTTAAGTTCCAAAAAAGCAAGTTTAATATCCTTACTTTCAAATTTTCGTCTCTGATATTAAATTATTAATAAAGTGTAAAAGACTTATACATTTTTCTCAATTACTAAATAAAAAAAATTTTTTTTTTACTTAATCATAGAAAATTTAATGTAATAAAGAATAAAAATAAGTTCAACAGTTAAAAAGTAACATATTTATAATAGATAGTATGATGTCCACTAAATTCTCCCCTGAAAATACAGAAAAATTCTTATTAAGAGAATTACTCTCTATAGATTCTGTGAGCTTGACTGTTAGTATTTGTGTTTGATTTTTTTTTTTTTTTTTTTTTTTTTTTTTTTAGACTAGGAGAATAACTTTATTTAATTTATAATAATAATAAAATTACATGATTTAAATGAAAAAATAAGTATTTGTGCTTGAAATATATAATAGGACCTCTAATAATATTGTTCCTAAGTCATATATGTACGACATCGGCACTCTTTGAGCTGAAGGATTTCTTATTAAATCAAGTATTGTAATTATTAAATTATTAATTATTATTAGTTTTCTAATAAAATAATTTAACACCTTATTTCATTCTTACACTATTATAAACTTTTTTCATTATCCACATATTTAATTTCTTATACAATTATAAATTTTTATTTATTATATTATACATAACATACAATTTTTCTTTTATTTTTATTATTATTTATATATATATATATATATATATTTTTATTTTCTTTTTAATTTTTTCATATTATATTATATTATTATTAATTTTTTTTCCTAAAAATATAATTTATATTTTATTTAATTTCTTATATAAATATAAACTTTTAAAAATATTTACTTTTTTTATTCTTAAATATATAGTTAATATATATATTTTTACACAATTATAAATATTTTCTTTATAATTTACAATTTTTTTCTTTAATATATTAAAAGTTTATTATTTATTGAGTTATTAATATATATATTTTTAATTGCATCTTATATATATATATTGCCTTCTTTTTTATTTGTATTTTACTTCATTTTTATTTTATTTTACTTTATTTTTATTTTTTTTTTTTCATTAATAATAAGAAAATTTCTTTCTTTCTTATTTATTTATTAAAGAAAAAAAAAATTTCTTTAACATTTAATATTAGCAGAGGTTATACCACACCAGTTGCCATTTTCGACATCCCATTCACCGTCATCATCGGTATAAATAGCATTTCTACAAGAATTAGTACTACAACATTCATATCCTAATTCTTTAGCCCAACATGGAGGATTAACATTATTTGGAATACCACACCATGTATTATTTTCAATACCCCAATCACCACTTTCATCAGTGAAATAAACTTCAGCATTAGCAGAAGAACAACATGGATAACCTAAAGCAGTAGACCAACAATTACCTTCATTTCCTTGATTACCTTGATTACCTTTGCTGAAAATTTGTTGGCTGGCCTTTTCATTTTCAATTAAGAAATCTTCAATATCTTGAGCTAATGGCTTGTGAACAGTTGGAGTTGGGTGAATGACATCCTTCCAGAAGTAAGTGTTGGAATCACAATTATTTTGATTGCCCCAACCCCAACCAAAACCAAATCCACCACCACAAGTACTATCAATGTTAGTAATACCATATTGTGACTTATTTTCCATAATGTAATCAAATTCATTGTAGGAATCATAAACAAAGACATTAGTATCTGGATGAGAAGCTTGGAAATTTTTTGCATATTTATTAAGATTACTATTATAATTTGGTATATCAGATTTGATATTTGGATTATTACCATTAGAATAAGCTGGACATTTTTCTATTGTAGGAACAAAGATGAACATGAAGTTTCTAGCTCCTTGTTTATACATACCATCAATCATATTAAACATAGAAGTGGCAATTTTCTCATCAATTTGAGAACTAGTTAAACCTTCATTACGTCTTTTACTACCAATATCATTAATACCAAACCAAATAGCAAATAAAGAAGATTCACCTTTCCAATTACTAAATTGCTTTCCAGGAGCCATATTTTTAAGGAACCAATTATATTGTTCAGTCATTGGAGTATATTGAGGATTACCATCAACACTATATAAGAAAAATTATATTTATATATATATTAGTAATTAGAAGAGGGAAAAAAAATATATATATATATATACATCTATTATATTTTAATATATATTAATTCATTATTATACAATAATATTGTTTTATTTGAATTTGTATGTTTACATACACTTTTGCGTCAACAACAGCACCACTAATAGCAAAATTCCACATATTCATTGGGTGCATATCGATTAAGAATTGAGGCCAATTCTTACCTCCAGATAAATTCTATCAAATTTTTAACAAATAAAAATAAATAAATAAATAACATAATGAAGATTAAAAAAAAAAAAAAAAAAAAAAAATTCTTACATCTCCAGTATATTTCATGGTATTGAAGTTAATACCAACAGTAGTATATGAATCACTTTTATTTTATTTTATTTTTTATTTTTTTAAATTTAAAAGTATAATTAGTTATTAAATAATAATTTTTAACACTATATATTAAGTATTATATATATATATATACCCAAAAATGATAATATCTTTAAATTCTGAATAATTAAAAGGAGTTTTTTCTGATAGATAAGAGAATGAACTTTCACTTCCCTTAATGGCACCAAAAACAAAACTGACCAATGCAGTGATAGTTAAAAAAAAAATAAAAGATTTCATTTTTTTTCTTTATTTCAATAAATAAATAGGTAAAAATATATATATTTTTTTAAATATTTACAGCATTTAAAATGCTTATTTTTCTTTTTTGTTTTACTTTTTATCAAAAAAAGTTAACTTTAATTATTGTAATTAAAAAAAAAAAAAAAAAGAAATTAGATTATTTATAAGAAAACAAAATTTTAAAATAAGTTAAATTAAAATAATAAAATAAAATAAAATAGAATAAATAGAATATGAATATATGAATATATGAATATAATTAAAGTATAGATTGAATAAATTAAAATAAAATAGAATAATATAATATAATATAATATATTATAACATAATATAAAATGCAAATAAAATTAAAAAAGTATAACTATATATAATATGTCTATAGTTATTATAAAAAAATATTAACATAATTTAATAAAAAAATTTTTTATATATATTTTAAAAAAATTGACTCAAACAACAAATAATGAAAATAATATATATATAAACTTTAATTTGTATTATTTTCTTAGTAAAAAAAAAAAAATTTGAAAAACAAAATTTTAAAATAACATAAAATAAGTTAAAATAATAAAATAAAATAAATAGAATATGATTACAGAAAAACAATAAATAATGAAAAACATTATGTATATAAAGTTTAATTTATATTATTTTCTTAGTAAAAAAAAAAAGAAAAAAGTACATAATGAAATAAAAATTATAAGCTTTATGATTTAATTAAATGAACTATTATAAATATATTAAATCATCTTTTGAACTTTAAAAATAAATAAATAAATAAATAAATAAGTAAATAAATAAATAAATAAATAAATAAATAAAATACATTGTTTTCATTTTGTTTTGTTTAGCTCTGTTTTTTAATTAAAAGATATATGAATATAATTTTAGATATATAATTAAAAGCAAACTTTATAAATTTGAACATTATTTTCCATTATTTTATATTTTAAAAATAAATAGAGGATTTTAAATCTTAAAATAAAACAGTAACAAAGAAATATATATATTTATAAGTATATACATATATACATATATGTCTTAAAATAAAATGAATTTAAAATATAAAAATTTAGATATTAAAATTAGTGAAATAATGGAAAATAAAAAAAAATACAAATAAATAAAATAAATGGGTTACAACAACATTATCAACTTTATTTCAAGTAAATTACTATGTGTAACAGTTTTTAAAAAGTAGTTTTATTATTTAATAAAATTATTTAAATTTAAAATTATTAAATGAATAATACATTAATTTACAAATAAAAATATTATAATTATGAATCATTAATTTCAATAATTAAAAAATACAATATGTTATATTCACAAAAATTTTTTAAATAATAAACCATAATTATTATTATTTTATTATTTTCACAAAAATTTTTTAAATAATAAACCATAATTATTATTATTTTATTATTAAAAGTTTTTTGGAAATTTTAATTAAAAAAAAAATAAATAATTAATAGTAGAAGGAAAACTAATAATAAACAGAATTGATAGAAAATTAAAACAGAATAAAAAAATCTATTTTTACTATAGTAATATTCCTTTTAACCACTTATAATAAAAATATTTATTTTATTTTATTTATATTAATAATAATTTTTAATATATTAATAATATATACTAAATATATTGGTAATAATTATTAATTACTTTTAATAAAAGGACAAGAATTTGTACTAAAATAAATTGTAATTAATTTGTACAAATTATAATAAACCCAAAAACAACAATATACCAAATAGATTAAAATTTACCCAAAAACAACAATGTACAAACACATTATAAATTAAAACATAATTAAAATATATTTGTGATATAGAATGAAACTTTAAATAATAATAAATTAAAATAAATATATTAAAGTTATATAGATTATAAGTATAAAATTATTAAATAGTTAAATAGTAAAAAATTTATATTAATAAAATTATAAAAATAACTTGTAAATGTAATAGTTTAGAAATGTTAAATACTTTAGTAAAAATTATTGTTTATAAAGATTACTTTAATTTAGATAACTAATATAAATAGGAATATAAAATATTTATTTAACAAAATGTTACTAATTGTCCAGTAAAATTAGATAATAATAAAAAGAATGTTTAAAGGTTACTAATTAGCCTGTAAAATTAGATAAGTTTAGTAGAGGTTTACTAATTTCCTTAAGAATTAGTATTATAAGTTTTTATAATAAATAATTAATAACATAAAAGGTTATAAAAATAAATTTATTTCTATTGAATGAATTTAATTATTTTCTTATAAATAATTTTATTTAGTATATTAGATAAAGATGGGAAACAAGAAATATACCATACTTTATCATTTGCTTATAGGAAATTTTCTTTATTAATACGTTCTTTTAATTAATACAAATTTATTCTATTTAAATTTTTTCTAAATAAATTTAATATATATTAAACTAATTTATTTTATATATATTTAATTTAATATTCTATATAATTAATTTTATTAATTAATAAATAAAAAAAAAAAAAAACAAAAAAAAAAAAAAAACATTTAATTATACTTTTTATTTAATTTGAATATTATTATATATTTACTATATCTTTCCTATTGAATTATTTTATTATAATCTAATTTAAAATCTAAAAATTAATTATAAATTAAAAACTAATTATAAAATTATATATTTATAATTTAAAAATTTATTTTATATTAAAAATTTATATATATAAATTATTTCAATAATTTAATTATTCAATTATTTAATAATAAAATTTAAGTTGTTAGAAAATTTAATAATTTAATAGTCTTTCCAGGTTTTATCCTGGTGGTAAGTATTCGGTAACTAACTGAAATAAGATTTCTGTATCTATTTCGTGATTATCTCCCGAATTTATAAGGGGCAATTTTCATCCTCCCAGGGTGTTTTTCCCATTATATGAAGTTAAATATTTACTCACCACGATAAGTATTCTTGTTGGTAGACTATATAATTGCTAGTGCAGAGATCACCTGATTTATGAGAGGATTAGTGTATTTGTTCCTTCCTCTGTGATGGTTCAAGAGATCACTGAAAAGAAGCCCGTGATATAAAACGACTTTCAGGGAATGTTTTTTCATATTAGCCTTTGTTAGAGAGAGATCCGTGTAGACGCCGAAACGATTTGGAAAAAAATCTAATGAGGGTCTGACACACATAAAAAGAGACTGGGGCCTATTGTTCTGCCCTCTTGTTTATCCCAGTCTAAAAAAAAAAAAAAAGAAAAAAAATAATTTAATAAATAATATTTGAATATAATATTTCATTTTAAAAAGTTATTTATGAAAAACTAAATAATTGATTTTATAGATTTATGTTATTTAATCTAATGATATATAGTTGATGTTTTATGTAATATTAATTATCTTAAAGATATTTTCATTTATACTGAGAGTGCCAATGCTGAACACTCATTATGACTGTCCAGATGGGACAATATCTGTTTATATGGAAGTATGTGACTCATTCTTACTGCCCCTGAGGGGGACTAAAACCAAGGGCGGTACACACCGCAAATAAAAAAAAAAAAAAATTCACTTATACCTTTTCAAAATAATAATAAAAAATTTTTTCATTTAAAAATTTAAATTTTTAATAAACTTTATTTATAATAAATTCCAACCTGTTTCAACCCTCTGATAATAATTCTCAATTGCTTTGCAATGAAGTACTTTAGATTTTAAAACTATTTATATACTTTTTAATAGTAAACTCAATCAAAATGAAAAATAATTATATAATCATGCTTATGTTACCTAAGCTTCTCCTCGATGAAGCTAAAGCCATGGAAATTGACGAACTCATTCACCATCCTCCGAGAAAATTTCTTTATTAATAGATATTGTTGATTTTTCCTAGTTTCTTTATAGAACCTTTGCAGAAAATAATGATATTAAAAACTTTAAATATCCCGAAACTACTCTAGTTAATGAAATTTATGGTACCTCTGAAGTTTATGGAAAAATTGATGAAATAATAATTAAATATAATAATTATGAAACTAAAATTGTTTTTTATGTCATTAATCTTCAAAATTATTCAAGTATTATTGATTAGGATTGGTTAAAAGAGAGCAAGCTTTCATTTACTTTTAAAGATACATTAATTTTAAAATTTCCGAACAGGGGAAAGTTATAGAAAGAATAAAAAAAAAGTTAGTATAAAGAAAAAAGAAGAAAATTAAAAATTAAAAAATAAAAAAATAAAAAATAAAAAAATTAAATAATTAAAAAAAAAAATAATAATAAAGAATAAGAAATAATAATAATTATAATAAAATTTTTTTAAAGTTTGTATATAAGTATATAGAAAAGAATTTTTTTTTTTTTTTAATATCTTATTTTTGACAGTTTTATATATTAAATTTTAATTTATTATATATAATTTATTGAATTAAGTTCTATATTTAATTAATTAATAAATCAATTTTTTTTGCTGCTCTCCTTTTTCTTTATATCCTTTTTTATATATATATATATTTATTTTTTTTTTTTAAATTTCAAATTTCAAATTGTTAATATTTAATATATAAATACAATAAAAAATTGATGAAATAATTCATAATCCTATTTATATTAATTAATTATAATAGTCAAATTAAATTTAAAAAAAGGTTACTTTAAAGAGGGTTTTTATTTAAGATAAAAACAAATTAAAAAAAAAATATCTTTTTAATATAAAAAATTTCATTGTATTAAATTCAATATTTAAAAAGATGGGAATATACTTATTAATTTATTCTATTATTAATATTGAAATAATTAATTTCTAAAATAGAAGTTTGAACATTTCATTATTTTTGACTTGATTTGAAAATAATAGGATTTGATTCATTTTTTCTGTATTTCTTATTTTGGTTTTATGGAATGATAATAATCAATCAAATGTTATAATAAATAAATAAATAAATAAATAAATAAATAAATAAATAAATAAATAAATAAATAAATAAATAAATAAATAAAAAAGATGTATATTATAATCAAAGTTAAAAATATATAACAGATATATCAAAAAATTTAATTAAAATATATAATTAAAAGATATAATCAGATTAAAACAACTTTATAACATATACTTCAAATATATTATACAAAAAATATTTAATATGTAAAGTATTTAATATGTAAAGTTATTAAAATTAAATCTAAATTTTAAATAATTTATTTATTTATTTATTTATTTTTTATTAAAATAAGAATACAAAATATATTTCTAATAATAAAATATGATGTAATTAATTATTAATATAATCAACTGTGGCATATTGAACCATTGAATATAGTGTAGTATACTGATTTAATTTATGAAAAAAGAATTTCTATAACTTTTATTTATTATTACTATTATTATTTTTAAAACATTTGATTTATTTCTTACAATAAAAACTAATAATCATAACTCTCTACTTTCAATTATTCTCAAAATACAAAGATATGAAACATTTTCTGAACTATTATTTCATTTATTTTTTTAAACTATTAATTACTAATACTTCATTAATTTTATACATTAAATAATTAATTTTTTTGATTATGGTTTTATACAAAAATATTAAGAAATGGGATATTTTAGACAATTAACTAATAAACTTTTATATCTTTTATTAAAATTTTTTTGAAAGAAAATAATAATAAATTATTTACTGAATGATAACTGTTAAACTATTATTTTAATCTTTGATATTATATATACTAATTTATATTATATTTATAAACTTTTAAATATTTAAATGTAAAAATAGTATTCTATATTTTTTAAAGTATTAAAACCTTCGATGTTAATATTACGTATATATATTTTAAAGTTATTTAGATATTTTTATTATATAGAATCTTGAACCTATAATATTATTATATTTATAAAAACTTAAAATGCTTTATTTTTACCAAGTTAAAATACTGTATTATTAATATATATATTAAATAAAATGGGTAAATATTGACACCTTTATACAATATTTTGAAAAAATTTTTAATTGTATTCTATTAAATCTATAACTTTTGTTAATAAAGACTTGTTCATAATTTAAACCATTTTACTGAAAATATCAAAATTAATAAAAATTTTATTAAGAATAATGAATATTAGAACTGATTCTTATTCTTTTTCTATTATTATTATTATTATTATTATTTATATTATTATTTTTATTTTATTATTATTTTTATTATTATTATTATTTATTTTTTTTTTCTTTATTTATTTTTATTATTTTTTTTAATTTATTTTTTTTTATAGAGTATAAATATTATAATATAATTAATAAGAATGTTTAATTTTTTTTTAATTTTTTAAAATAGAAAACATAATTTATTTATAATACCTGTTTTACATTTTAAATTTTTAAAATTTTTAAAATATTTTTTTAAAAAAAAAAAAAAAAAAACTTGAAAGGATTTTATTAAAGATTAGGGGTTACTATACCTTGTAAATCAAAAACTTTAATAGAGATACTTTTTCTATGAGAGGATTAGAAGTTCAAAGTTATTATAATTAGTTGTTTAGAAGGGTTTAAAAATAATAGTCTTAGCTAGGGGAGAAAATAGTCCACAAGGTGATAGAAAAATCTAATTTGCCTAGTATTAAATATTGTGAAATTTTTATAAATATAAACTAATAAAATTTTAACTGGTTAAAAGTTTAATATTTAATTAATTTTGAATATATAAAATAAAGGGAAATTAAACTTAAAAAAATTATGGAATATTTTATTGAATGTGATACCAAGTTTTTTTGTTGTGGCGTATTACATGGTAGTTGAATTTGACAGGAATAATTGAATTAAAAATAAAAAATAAATGAATAAAACATGGCGAATGTAACTTGACGAACATTCCCTATTTAATGATTTTGAATTATTGAAGGTATATATAGATAATTAAAACAACTAGCTTTTTATATATTTGATTCTTCTTCATTTTAAAAATTATATATAAAAACAAAAATATAATATTAAAAAATTTTTTCAGTATGTAAACACCTAAAATAATAATAATAATAATAAAGATTATTAATAATATGGAATAATAATAATAAAGAATATAAATAATGTGGAATAATAATAATAATAATAAACACTAATTATGTTATATTAAATGATTTTAAACTATTAAAAAAAAATAAATTTAAGATGTATAAGGATAATTAAAAATAAATAAATAATTCATTTAAAATTATAGGAAATTAAATTTATTTCAGTTAATATATTAATCTATTTAAAAAATATATATATATAAATTAAAATTTAGAAGATATTTTTATTTTTAAAAATATTATATAAGGTTAGTAATATTTATAATTTTTACATAAAATAAGTTTTTATTTATTATTATTTTTTGGAAATTAAAAAAAAAAAAAAAAAAAAAATACGTTTTAACTCAATTGAACCAAAGAAGTATTATATTTGAGATAGTAATGGAAATTTAATTCATAATATTTTAATATAATAAATTAAATCCTAAATATAAACTTTTATAAATTTAAAACTATTTTAAATGTTAATATTAAAAAAAAAAAAAAAAAAAAATTAAATTCATTAAAATAATAGCAAATTTATTTAAACTATAGTAAATTTAAAACTTTATATTCATTTGAACTATAGGTAATGATAATATTGGAAATTAAATAAAATAAAATATTAAGATAAAAAGTAAAATAAAATAAAAATATATAAATAAAATATTAACTAAGATAAAAAGTAAAATAAAATAAAAATTATAAATTAATATTATAGTATTAATTTTTTTTTTTTATATATATTATATATAATATTTAAAATAATACAAAAAAAATTAGAATTTTAATTATATATATATATATATATTTTTTTTTGGATAAAAATTTTATTTATTTATTTATTTCTATTTTATTTTATTTTATTTTTTATTTCTATTACAAATTTTTTTTTTTATTACTTTGACAATAAAATTTAATATCATAATTATATATATATATATATATATATATATAATTTTTAATAATAAAATATTTTATTGTTAAATAAACATACATTTTACTTTTTATTTTTTATAATAATTCCATTTTTTATTATTTTTTTTATAAAAAAAAAACGAATCAAATTGAAAAATGAAGATTCAAATACAATATCTACTGTTTCTGATCAATCTATATATTAGTAATAGATTAATTTTTTAAATACTAATAAATAATATTAAAATAATAATAAGATAAAATAATTAAAAAAAAAATTATTATTATTATTATTTTTTTTTTTTATTTTTTTTTTTTTTTTTTAAAAAATTATGAAATTTATTAATATATCTTTTTTTTTTTTTTTTTTTTTTTTTTTTTTTTTTATATCTTTTTTATTTATTTATTCATTTATTTATTTCCTTTTTCTACAAATTTATTATAATTATAAAAGGGTTGATTAAGGGAATCACAGTTAATATGATGTCATTTTCATATTATCATAATGATGATGAAATTTATAAATTAATAAGAGATGGTTTTAATGATTATTCTTTAATTAATAAATTAAATATTTCTTTAGAAATGAATTTATTTTCAATTAATAATGCAACTCGAAATAGAAATGGTTTTTTTTCATCAACTGAAGCATCACTTAACAGAAGATCTAAGACCTATGATATTTATGTTTTCGACCCTATATATACAAAAGATTTATCTTCACATTTTATAGATTTAAAAGAATTGTTACCAAGAGAATACTTAGATTCATATAGTTTAAATAATATAAAAGATATATGCGTTTATGAAAATAAATGGGTTGGTTTGGTAAGTAAAAAAATTTCTAAAATTATTTTTAATACATTAATTTTTTATTCATTTTTAAATTAAAATAAATAATAAATAATATAGAATAATAATAATAATAAATAATAATAAATAATAATAAATAATAATAAATAATAATAAATAATAAAAAATAATAATAAATAATAATAATAAATAATAATAAATAATAATAAATAATAATAATAATAATATTATTATTATTAAATACTAATAATAATTTTTCTTTTATTAATTATTTATATATATTCAAATATATATATATATATATATATAGCCATTATTTATAAAATTTATGATTTTATATTCAAATAAAAATTATCTAGAAAATTATAACAAAGAAATACCAAAAACATGGAATGAATTATTGGAAACAGGGCAATATATCATAAACCAAGAAAAAATGAATAATAATAATAATATCTATGGATATAATGGATTATTTGGTTATAGTAATAAATTAATAATAATAATAATAATAATAATAATAATAATAATAATAATAATAATAATAATAATAATAATAATAATAATAATAATAATAATAATAATAATAATAATAATAATAATAATAATAATAATAATAATAATAATAATAATAATAATAATAATAATAATAATAATAATAATAATAATAATAATAATAATAATAATAATAATAATAATAATAATAATAATAATAATAATAATAATAATAATAATAATAATAATAATAATAATAATAATAATAATAATAATAATAATAATAATAATAATAATATAATAATAATAATAATAATAATAATAATAATAATAATAATAATAATAATAATAATAATAATAATAATAATAATAATAATAATAAAAACAATAATAAAATTATATATTTAATTTTATATTTATTAAATATTTTTAATTTATTTTTTTTTTTGAAATTTTTAATATATATATATATATATTAAAATATTCTAATTGAAAAGATTCAGTTAGCAGTATGTGTTCTATTTATCAATTTATGTATTCTTATAGAGATTCTAAAGATTCACCATTTCCTGAGATAAAAAGTAAAAATTCAGTTAATGCTTTAAAAAAATTTAAAGAAATTAAAGAAAAAATATCTTCTGGTAAATTTTTTTATTTTTTTTTTTTATTTTTTATTGTATTTTATTTTAATAGTTTAATAGTTAAAAATTTATTAAATTATATATATATATATATAGTTTTATTTAATGAAAATTTCATATACTTTTTTTTCTTTAAAAAAAAAAAAAACTATTTTATTAATATAATTATATATAATTAATATTAATATATATATATCTATGTATTTTATTTTTGTTTCATAAAAAAATATATATATATATATATATATTTTATAAAATAAAATTTATAAATATGTACAGATGAAATTTATGAAGCTGATGATGAATATACTATTGATCTTTTAAATCGAAGTGACAATTTATTATTTGCAGTATACTGGAATTCAATATATAAATTTGATGAGTATGATGAATCCATATTACCAGGAGGAAATGAAGATATTAGTGGATCATGCTTAGGAGGATATAATATAGGTGTTAATAAGTATATTGATAAAGATAAAAAAGAAGCTTCCGCGAAAGTATTAGAATATATTTTCTCAAAGGAATTCCAAAAAGAAATCGTTATAAAAACTTTTAAACAATATAGTGGAATAATGGAATTATATGAAAATGAAGAAGTCTGCTCCATTTTAAACTGTGACATGATGAATAAAAATCAATTTATTAATAGACCTACTCATACTAAAAATTATGAACATTATGAATATAAATTTTTGAAATATATTGATCGATATTTATACGAAGATGAAGATCCCAAAGATATACTTCAAAATATTGAAAATATAACAAAAATGTATTATATGAAATTTAAGGATAGTTTACTTGGTATCGTTGTATTCATTACTATTAATATATTTTTTATGATCGTCCTTAGTTCTTATATATTATCCTTGACTCCAAAATATAAACCTTATTATAGTTTATACTCTGGTGCAATGTGGCTCAACTACATTATTTCCTCTATTTTCATTATTTATTCACCATTAACAAAATTTGGAAAACCAACTAGTTTCAAATGTCATGCTTTTTATTTATTATTATTAAATGGATATACGATGTTATACGCTCCTTCAGTGTCTTTATTAGTTGCTAATAATCCTAAATTTAAGAACAAATTTATTGATTGGGTCAAAAATAATGAATCAACATTTATAAATCTCATCTACGTTGTTGAAGGAATCTTCGTAATACTCTCGGCGATAAATCCTTCTTATACAGTATTGGAAGTGATTACTGAGGATGATCGCAATTTTTATCAATGCAATATTGATAAAAATGATACTTTTGGACTTGCATTATTATATCTAGAAGTATCATTTCATATAATATTGTTCTCATTTTTTGTTATATTCACTCTTATAGATTGGGAAATTGAACCAATTCATGAAATTGTCAAAACTAAATTATATTTTTCAGCCGTAGATGGACTATCCTTCTTACTGGCATTTATTATCTATATTCTTGACACTGAAAATTATTATATTGATAGTCTCTACCCATTATCAATACTTTTGGTATTAATAGTAAAGCATATCTATCTATTTTATGTAAGAATTTTGTTTAGCATTGATAATAATAATACAGCAAAAGAAAGAGAAATAATTAAAGATTCAGTAAGAACTAGTGGAAAAGAAAGAAGTAATAATCAAAGTACAAAAGGAACAACTGATATGATTACACAAAATTCAATAAAAAATTCAAATAATACTTACCAAATTTCAAATACTACTGACCGAAATTCAAATACTATTAACAGAGATTCAATTACTGCTAATCGAAATTCAATTATTTCTAACAGAAATTCAATTAATACTAACCAAAATTCAATTACTGTTAATCAAAATTCAAATGTAACAAACGTCGAGGGATCATAATAAAATATTTTATTTTATTTCATTCATAATTTTTTTTTTAAAATATATATATATATATATTTTAAATTTAAATAATTAATATAATTCATATTTTTATATATAAAAATATTTATAATAAATAAATATATATTGTTTGAAATATTTTTATTAAAATTTTTTGTATAGAATTAAAAAAAAAAAAAAAAAAAAAAAAAAAATATGTATAAAATTAAAAAAGAATTTTACATCTTAATTTATTATCTTATATTTCAAAATAAAAATATATCTATAAATAAAAATAAATATTTAAGACTAAAATTTTAAAATAATAGAGCATATACATATATATATATACACACTTATTTGTTGAAACGTTATTATAAAATTATATATAATTGATACTCAATATAAATAAATATAATATAATATAATATATTAAAATAAAATATATATGGTAAAGTATGATAAAGTAGTAAAGTATTAATAAAAATAAAATATTATAAAAACTTCTATTACTGGTTCTTCAAGTACGTCATACACAAATAGTAATTAATGGTTTTCACATATAATGTAAACAATAAATGTAAAAATAAAAAAAAAAAACTATAATTTATTCAATATAAATAATAATTATAACAATAGATTCCATAGATATTTTAGATATAGTATTACCTAATAAATTTATAAAAATATTTTTATAAAAGTCAAAAAAAAAAATAATAAATAAATAAATAAATAAAATAAGTAAAAATAAATTATAAAAATGAAATAAAATTAAAAAAAAAAGAAATGGATAATTTTATAAAAAATTGAATAAAATAAAATTGATATTAAATGCTAAAATAGTAAAGGAATTTTTTAAAAATTTAAATTCATGTTTTTTTTTTTTTTTTTTTTTTAAAAAAAAAAATTACTTATTTGTAATAAATATTTTTATTTTAAAATATTAAAAAAAAAAATAATAATTTTTAGAATAAAAAACTTTTTTATTAAAGATATTTATTCTCTAAAATATCTAAATTAAATTTTTTTTTTAATATAATATTATTATATTAATTTACAACTTAATTTTTTTTTTTTAGATTTGAATAAACCACAAAATAATTTTATCATGTATCCTAAATTTATTTTTCTTTAAACACAAAAAAATTTATTTTTTTGGTGTCAAATTTATTTAATAGTTACACAATATAAAATCAAAAACTTTAGTTTTTGGATTTGTTAAGATATACTTTCAATATATATATATTTTTTATGTAAATTTTTTATAAAATGTTAATATAATAAATAAGTAAAATATTTTTCAAATTAGATTAACATTTATATAGGTATACTTGGTCATAAATGAGTTAAAAAAAATTAATTATTAAAAAAGACTACTTAATATTTTTATTAAAAAAAAAAAAAAAAATAAAATAAATAAATAAAAAAAATTAATTCAATATATATTATTTAAATAATAATTATTTAGAAAAAAATTTATTTTAATAAAAATATAAATGAAAATATATTTATATAATAAAACTTTTATATATAAAAATTAAAATAATTATTATTTTGTTTATTAATTTTTAATTAAGTGTTTATTTACTAAAAAAAAATAAAAATATATTATTATAATTAAATATTATATTAATTTAAATATTCTATTTTATATTATATTTATTATTTTTAATTATTTTTTAAAAAAAATAATAGTATTTATTTTTATTTTTTTTTATTTATTTATATATTTATTTCAAAAATTAAGTATTATTCAATATTACTATAATAATAATATTGAAATTTATTATAAATAAACTTTTAATAAATATTAAATTTTTAATAAATATAATTACATGTAATATATTAAAAAAATTTTTTTCTATCTAAAATGAATGGTATATTAAAATAATTAGTATATAATTAGATTTATTTATTTACAAAAATTGGTATGCAAAGGGTATTATTTTTACATTTAGAGTATAATTTAATTTAAAATAACGACATATCAATTTCTAAAAATTGAATGTTTTCAATAATTCCTTTGCAGATACTTTCATCCATTTTACCAATTTCTAAAATTTTGGAAATATTTCCAGTGTAAAGTAAGTAAAGAACAATAGCAAAACTTTTAAGTGATGGAATTTCAATTTCAATTATTCCTTCTTCCTTTTCATTTTGAATTTCTTCAAAAAGTTTAAAGAATTGGAAAGATTGTAAAGAAAGAAACATTGGATGAACCCAGAAATCTTCATAACAGTCTTTTCCAGTTTCATAAACACGAAGTGGAATTGCATCTTTGGTTTTCTTATTTATCACACGATTACCAATACTATGTAATTTTTGAATAACATATGGATATGGGACTATTTCATTATTGATTTCAACTCCTTCATCTATGATATTCATAAATTTACTTCTTAAAATATCATAATTTGAAATTTCAATAGTATTTTCAACTGGAGAACCTAAAATAGTTTTAACATTTTCTAAATATTTATCATTACAAATGAATTTTTTAGCCCTTATAGAATTATCAAATTTTTTATTTGGAGATGATGGTGGAGAAGGTAATTGAAAAGATATAGTAGAATTTTTTGAAGTACAAGACATTTTGAATTAATTTTTTTTAAAATAAATTTATATAGTAAAAAGTAATATTTAAGATTATATTAATAGATTAATTTGAATTTGAAATTGTTATTTTAAAATTTTTTTTGAAAAGATAAAGATTTGAATTAAAAGAAAGAATTTTGTTTTATTTATACTTTTTCTAATTTATATTTAATAAAATTATTTCCTAATATAGAAATTTAAATTAAAAAAAAAGTATATATATATTTTATAATATTTTACATTAAAATTCATATAGTTATTTATTATGGCATTTATGATAAATTAAATTTATAATAATATTATAGTAAATCATAATAATGAAATTTCATTAAATTATTTTGAGAATTATTAGCATAATAATAATAATCCTTGAAATAAGGAGTAAAATAAATATAATATTTAAAATATTAAAATTGATAAAATAAAAATGTTTATATTGTTTATAATACTTAATTAACGACGACTTTCAATAAAAATTTATAGTACATAATAAATGACTTTCAAAATAATTTATAATATAAATTCTAATAATAACAATAATTATGTTAATATAATGATAATAATGATTTGTAAATTTTATTACTAATAAAGAAATATTATAATATTTTAATATAAAAAAAAAAATCAACATTCATGTTCAAATTAAATAATAAATAATCATAATAAATAATAAATAATTAATCATTAATAATAATAAATAATAAATAATAAATAATTAATCATTAATAATAAATAATAAATAATAATATAATATAATATTAGTAATAATATTAATATATAGTATATAATATTTAATAATTGTAATAATGTAATAATAATAATAATAATAATACTTGTAATAATGTAATAATTATAATTGTAATAATTATTAATTATAATATTAGAAATTTTATTTTAAAAAATTCTAGACCTTTTTTCAATTTTTTAAATTGAGAAATAATTAATTTTGTATATTATTTATTTAATAAAAATAAAGATTCTTTTTAAAATAAAGATATAAATAAAATAAATAACAATAATTACATGCCGCTAAATTATAAAAATATTATATAATTTTAAATTAAAATATTCAAAAAAAAAAAAAAAAAAAAAAAAAAAAAATAATAAATTAAATACATTAATAAAAACATATAATTTATATTAATTATTTTAATATTTATATTTATATATTTGTTTTGATAAAATAATTTTATTTTTTTATATTTTACTAATTCTTCCTTAAAAAATTTTTTATGTTACAAAATACCATAATTAATATGATAATAATAGTAGTGTAAATAATATTTTTTAGGTATTTTATTTTATATATATATATATATAAATATATATATTAAAAAAAAATTCTAAAGAGGCAAAAATTATTAAGATGGTTAATATTTAATATTTAAAAGTGTAAGTTATAATTACTTAAAAAAGGGAAAAAAGTTTTTTTATGTAATTAAATTCAATTAGTTTATTATTATTATGGAAATATTTTATTATAATAATACACCCTATATTTTATAAATATTTATTTAATAAATAAACAGAATGATAGGATTATGTGGCATTTTGATAAATTCAATATGTTCATTTATAAAAATAATTTTATTTAATTTTTTTTTTTTTTTTAAAAAATTCTATTCAAAAATGTTTAATTGAATTTTTAGTTAATATTGTAATAAGGCTATATTATTTCTTTAATTAATTAAAATTTTAATATATCATCATCATCATCATATTTATATTTAAATAGTTATCTCTTTTATATTTTTTCTATCATTTTATTTATCAGTTTTTCTGTTTTTTTTTTTTTTTTTATTTTTATTTTTATTTTTATTTTATTGCATACCGTTTTAATCTATTTTTTCCTTATTTAAATTTAAATTTTATTTTAATTAAAAACAAATTTAAGTGATAAAATTATTAATTGTTATATATATTTTTTTGAATATTAAACAAAAACAAAACAAATATATATTATATATAAATAATAAATTATAATATTTGTTGATTTAATAATTTAATTAATTTTAAATATTAGAACGAAACCAAAATTTAATAAAATAATTATAAATTTTAATTATGATTGATATTAACTATTATTTCTTTTTATTCTGTATAATATATATATATTTATTATATTAATTTTTTTTTTTTTTTTTTTTTTTTTAATTATTTTATATTATTATTATTATTTTTTTTTTATTAATTTTTTTTTTAATTATTTTCTATTATTATTATTATTTTTTTTTTATTAATTTTTTTTTTAATTATTTTCTATTATTATTATTATTTTTTAAATATATACATATATTATATATATTATAAATATTTTATGAATATAATAAAAAAAAATCTCATCTTTAAATAATAATTTGATACAAAAATTTTTTTATATTATTTTAATTTATAATTTCCTAAAAAAGAAATAAAAACGTTGAAATTAAAAGTCTCGATTTAATTTAATATATCTTTTTTTGTACTTTTTTTATGATATTAACATTATATAATATATTAAATTCAAACCTTTATATATTTTTTATTTAAAAAGAATCTCCAAAATTCTTTAAATAATATTAAATAATATTATAGGAGAAATAATATATTTATAAAATAATAATTATTATAATAGCTTTAAGAATAAGATTATTTCTTATTCATATTCTATATTATTATTATAATTATTAGTATTGTTTTTAAGTAACCTATATAACATTCAAATGACTTGGAATGCAAAATAAAAAATTATTATAATACCTTTAAGAATAATATGATTATTCCTTATTCATATTCTATATTATTATTATAATTATTAGTATTGTTTCTAAGTAGCCTCTATGATCATTCAAATGATTTGAAATGCAAAGTAAAATTGAAAAAAAAATTAAAAAAAATTAAAAAATAATATAAAATAAAATTTTCATTTTTTAATTAATAATACAATAAAATTCACATTTTGTTAGCTTTATTTTCTATAATACTTTCATTATTTTTATATATAGAAAGAACTTTAGAAAGAAATAATAATAAAATTATTATTTATAATAATTCTACATAATAATTAATAATGATAAGAATAATAGTAAAATCAAAATAATAATAATAATAATAATAATAATAATAATAATAATAATAATAATAATTTATAAATTTTATCGTATTTATATTATTTTATTCAGAATTGTAATATTATTTTTTATTTCTGATTCGTTATTATTTCTATTCATTATTATTACAAATTTAAGCAATATTATTTTTTATTTTTGATTCGTTATTATTATTATTCATCATTCATAATATTTATTATTATTTATTATTAATCTTTATTATTCATTTATAATTTTTATTTTATTTTTATAATTATACATAATTAAAAATAATAAAAATAATAATAATAATAATAATAATAATAATAATAATAATAATAATAATAATAATTTTAATTATTATTATTATTACTATTATTATTATTATTTGTTATTATCATTCATAATTATATATTATATTTTAAAATTTAAATAGAGTCTAGAACAAAAAGTAAATAACAATTGAGTACTAATAATTTTGAATATTAATATCGTATAATAATAATTAAATATATAATAATAATTAAATAAATAATAATTAGTTACAAAATAATAAAATAATGTTACATAACAAAAATTGAATAAAATTAATTAAATACTTAACATTATTTCACATATTTTATATAAACAAGTATTAAATGAATATTTTAATATTTGAATTTTTTAAAAAAAAAAAAATCTAGGCCTTAAAAGTAAGTGAATAAATAGTTATAATATTAAATAGTAATAATATTATAATAATATTAAATAATAATAATAAATTATAATACTCACAAATGATAATAATAATGATATAATGATAATAATATTAAAAAACGGTAATAAATGCAATTAATAATTAAATAGTATAAAATTTTAAACTAATTTTTATTTGTACAAAAACAAATAATTAATAATAATAAAATTAATATTCACATAAATAATTTTAAATAATACAAATATAATAATAAATATCAGATAAATAATGAAATTAAATACGTATAATTAATTATAATATAGAATTATTATATGACATTTAATTAATTTAATTTATAATAAATATAATTAAATGTATTAACAATAATAAAACATTTTATTAATGATGTAAAATATTTGTATAATATTTTTTTTTAATTTAAATTTCTATATTAGGAAATAATTTTATTAAATATAAATTAGAAAAAAGTATAAATAAAACAAAATTTTTTCTTTTAATTCAAAATATAATTTTAATCATAAATAGTACTTTTTATTATATAAATTTATTTAAAAAAAAATAAGAAATTTATTCAAAATGTCATATATTTTAAATAATTCTGCTATTTCTTTTCAATTACCTTCTCCACCATCATCTCCAAACAAAGAATTTGATAATTCTATAAAGGTTGAAAAATTCATTTGTAATGATAAATATTTAGAAAATGCTAAAACTATTTTTGGTTCTCCAGTTGAAAATACTATTGAAATTTCAAATTATGATATTTTAAGAAGTAAATTTATGAATATCATAGATGAAGGAGTTGAAATCAATAATGAAATAGTCCCATATCCATATGTTATTCAAAAATTACATAGTATTGGTAATCGTGTGATAAATAAGAAAACCAAAGATGCAATTCCACTTCGTGTCTATGAAACTGGAAAAGACTGTTATGAAGATTTCTGGGTTCATCCAATGTTTCTTTCTTTACAATCTTTCCAATTCTTTAAACTTTTTGAAGAAATTCAAAATGAAAAGGAAGAAGGAATAATTGAAATTGAAATTCCATCACTTAAAAGTTTTGCTATTGTTCTTTACTTACTTTACACTGGAAATATTTCCAAAGTTTTAGAAATTGGTAAAATGGATGAAAGTATCTGCAAAGGAATTATTGAAAATATTCAATGTTTAGAAATTGATATGTCGTTATTTTAAATTAAATTATAATCTAATTAGTAAAAATAATACCCTTTGCATACCAATTTTTGTAAATAATTCAATTTTTTTTTTTTTTAATGTTAGTATACCCTTTTATTAATTATTTTGTACATACTCTAAAAACACGAATGAATATAAAATTTAATAATTGTAAATTTGTTTAAAAATTTTTTTATTAAAAAAAAATAAAAAATAAAAAGTAAAAAATAATATTTTAAAAAAAAAATAATTTTAATTTATATGAAATTAAAAGTTATGTATTTTGATATGTGTCTAAATAATTACAGTATAAATAATTAAAGTATTATGAAATAATAAAATTAAAATTATATGCATTTTGATATGTGTCTAAATAATTACAGTATAAATAATTAAAGTATTATGAAATAATAAAATTAAAATTATATGTAATTAATTGAAGTATTTTTTTTTTCTGTAAAGAAGTAATTTTTTAAAAGAAAAATTTCCCAAAAAGAAATTGTTTAATAATAATATGAATTGTTTAAAAAAATACTAGACTTTATAAGATTAAAATAAGCAATAAGATTGATCTTCGATTTGAGGGTCTTATTTTAATACTACAACATTCAATTAAAAAATCGAATTGAAAATTGACATTAGCGGAATTTCAAAAAAATTTCGCTTAAAGTTTTAAACATAAAAAGATAAATCGTGAAAAAATAAAAGTGAATATTTTAAATGATGCTCCTTTCAATAAACGTATAGTATACTATTCAATAATGAAAAGAAAATTCTTTTCATTATTGAAATATTTATGTTTTATAAATTATTTAAATGTGAAGTAACATATCAGTACATTTAGGTTTGTATATATCATTTAAAACGTTATTTCTACCAGTTTGCGTAATTGAATATAAATTATTTTGTTCGATAATGATTATCTAATGTTATAGTATAGTTTATGATAAATAATAGATCTAAATATTTATGTTTAATTAATCTAATATTTATCATTATTTATTTTAATTACAATGAATGTTATATATGATACATATAATATTATAAAAGATTTTAAACCTTTTTATATATAGTAACTCTATATCTAAATAAACTTTAGATTAAATGAATATAAATAAATAAATGATATAAAATTATATAGTATGAGACTGAATTCTATACTTTGTAGAAATGTTTTTAAATTCCGTAAAGTATTATAAAAATCACCTTGATGTAATAAATAATGTTTTTTGTTAAGGTATATAATATTATTAAATTTGATAATATGTATATTCTAATATATACACTCAAATTGAACATAAGAAACAAAGAATTTCTTTGAAGTTCATATAAAGTTTTTCTTGTGATTAAATTGTATATTAATATTTATTTATTATGGTCTAAATATTATATTATTTAAATAACTTTTTACATTAGCTTAAAAAAATTAAATTTTAACTTCTTATCATAATATATAGTAAAATAATTATATAAAACAAAACTCAAACCATTATTATTTAGTGAATAATTATATATTGTATAAATATTAATGTCTCTTATTTTCTTTTATTTAGAGATAGTATATTGAAATTGTCTTATTTAAATATTCATTTATATATATATAAAAATATAAAATATACAATTATATCCATTTTTATTTTATTATCCTTATTTTTTATTTATTTCATTTAAATTATTATTATTTACAATAGAATACTTAAGAAAATGAACAATTATTTATTAATATTACTTAAATTTATTTATTAAATAACACTAATAATAAAGTTATGTAATCAATTAAAATATTATTTATTCTATAGTAAAGCAATGTAACGTTATAAATTTGTTTGTATAGCAATAGTATATATATTGTTTAAATTAAATTTATCACTCCTGTGAATTTAATTTTTATTAATTATTTTAAAAAGTCAATTTTATTTACATAAAATTTAGCGATGATAATATTATCATTGAAAATTGCATCTATTTATTATCATATAATTTTGAGAGAATATTTATTTTTTTTTTATATTCACATTTAAACTCATAACGATATCTTAAATAATTTACTAAAAATTACATTAGTTGTAATTAAAGAAATAAATATTTATTAATTATAATCAAAGTATTTGTATACATACTAAACTATTAAAATTTTCAATCTGTTTACATTATAAATTTAAATAAAGCAAAAGTAATTAATTAGTAGCATTAAAATAGCAACTGTATGAACATAGACCTTATATTGACCAAAATAATTAAATATTAATATCTTTAGATAAATAATAATAATGTCATTGGATTCATTATAACATACTAGGTTGAAATATATAAATTATTTTTAAAATTTATGGTTCAAAATAGTATTAGATAATGATTATATTATTGGTATTTTTAATAGATAAATTATTTAATATAAACGATAGATTAATTGCTATCTACATTGCAGCAATAATAGATTTCTGTGTAGCACTGACTTAGTCAATTGTAAAGTTATTTATATTTATTTATAAAATAAACTTTTCTATATTATCAATTTACACATAATACATTTACATATGATGTTATATAAGACTATTTTATTCAATTAAATAAATGTAATTTATATTCAGAAAAAATTAAATATTAAAAACTTTTAAAAATAATAAAAGAGTCACAACTGTAAATTTATTAATTAATAATAATAATTTTGTATTTGATTGCTCTAATTGATAGACTTTTATATTAGTATTTAAAATATATATATAATTTATAATCATTGTAAGAATAATAAATAAATATTTTATTTAATGAATTTATTATTATTTTTTTATGTAAAAGAGCTATTTATATATTAAGCAGTCTACAAAGGCAGGAACTTTGATACATAAACTAATATTTGTATTAATTAAATATTTAATATTGAAACAACTTTTATTTAATTTTCGTTTATTAAAATTATTATAAAAAATTATAATATCATATATTATTATCTAAAAGAAATTGAACGGTGGTAGTAATAATAATAAAAGATTAATACTAATGTTGATAGTAACTGTATTACTGGTAACTTGTGAAGATTTACATTTATCAGATTCTAACGAATATTACTTTTTTTTTCACATTACTATTTGAAATATTATTATTATTATTTTTAATTTGGACAAATAATACTTATTCATTTATTGGGTTTTTTTTTTTTTTTGTAAAAAAAAAAAAATTTATGTAATTAATAAATGAATAAATAAAGTTAGGGTTCAAAATAACTGCAGTTTTAAAAAAAATTTTATCATATTATGATTATCAAAGAAAAATAAGAGGAATTTGGAAAATAAAAAAAGAGTAATAAATAAAGCTAATGAAATCAGTGTCTTAATTGAACGCTATAAAAATATTGAAGCCAAGTTAATTGATGCTAAATGTGATAGAAATATTATTAATTTGTGGTTTGATTGTTTAACTGAAATTTAAATAATATAAGAATTATTATTAAAAACATTTACATTTTTAATAACATTTATATTTTTATATAATTTTTTATTAATAGTATTTAAATAAAAGAATAATTATTAAAAACATTTATATTTTTATATAATTCTTTTATTAATAACATTTAAATAAAAGAATTAAAATCATAAAATCAAACCATTATATGATTTATTTAATTATTCACTTAATAATTAATTTAAAAATTGAAGTAAAATAAAATAATACAATAAAATAATATTGTGTAGCATTATATGGCTAAAGCCACATATTTATCTATATCACTTGAAAAATTGGAGTAATGCAACCTCCTCATTAAAATGAATGTGGTGCATTTCGCCAATTTTTAAAATACAAATTTTCAATAAGCCATTTATTTTTAATGGCTTGTAAAACTTTTTGTCAACACCATAAAATTTTTTTAATTCAATTATATTTAAAAAAAATAAATGAATGTATAAATAAATAAATAAATAAATAAAAAATGTAATAATATAAGTATATAAAATAAAATAAAATAAATTTAAATATATAGTAAAATATTAATATAAAGTACAGATTGAATAAAATAAAATAAAATAAAATAAATAGTAGAAATATAAATATAAAGTACAGATTGAATAAAATAAAATAAAATAAAATAAAATAAAATAAATAGTAGAAATATAAATATAAAGTACAGATTGAATAAAATAAAATAAAATAAAATAAAATAAAATAAATAGTAGAAATATAAATATAAAGTACAGATTGAATAAAATAAAATAAAATAAAATAAATAGTAGGAATATAAATATAAAGTACAGATTGAATAAAATAAAATAAAATAAAATAAATAGTAGAAATATAAATGTAAAGTACAGATTGAATAAAATAAAATAAAATAAAATAAATAGTAGGAATATAAATATAAAGTACAGATTGAATAAAATAAAATAAAATAAAATAAATAGTAGAAATATAAATATAAAGTACAGATTGAATAAAATAAAATAAAATAAAATAAAATAAAATAAATAGTAGAAATATAAATATAAAGTACAGATTGAATAAAATAAAATAAAATAAAATAAAATTATGGTTAAAAATATATTCCATTATCATTTTTTTGGAATGTATGTTTCAAATGATTTTAACAATAAATTATAAGAAGGATAACAGCAATATACCAACTAATAAAAAAGAGTTCATTGAAGTCTTTAATGTTTCATCTACTAAAGAGATGAATGATGACTACTGTCTTTTCCTTAATGAAGATATATTTCAATAATAAAATTTAAAAACAAAAATAATTATAATAAATTATATTTTATTAAAAATATATTTAATAAAATAAAAACATATAATTTATATACTTTATATTTAAATAGTTTTATTCTATCCTTATATTTTTAAATATATTTGTTTAATTATAATTTATAATTAAAAAACATATTGAACTTTATAAATATTTTTTTTTTTTTTATTTTTTATTTTTATTTTTTTTTATAATAATTAAGTTAATATAGGAATGATTTCTATGATTATTTCATATTAAATATTTAAAATAAAATATAACAAAAATTTATTATGATGTTAAAATAATTAATCTTATCAACTATATATATTTATATAAGTTATATGTTTAAAAAACATAAATAAATTTTTAATTGATGTTTATTTAAAAAAGCAAAACCAAAAAAAAAAAAAAAAAAAAAAAAATAATTGTTATATTTTAATATGAAAATTTAATTTTAAATTCAAATGAAATTATAAGTTAAGGTTATATATATAAATTAAATTAAATGAAATATAATCTAATTTAAAGAACGATTGAAAAATACCATAATATTTATTAATTTATTATTACTATTTATATAATTTATAAAGATTTAATAATTATTAATTCTATTATCCCCCAATATATAAAAAAAAAAGTAAATCAATAAATTATAATTAATAAAGTCTATTAATTAAATTCTGACTATAAAAATTCAGTTGTTTTTAGTAACTTCTTACTTAGAAAAAATACAATGAATTCAACTGATTATTATTCAATTTTAACCTATGACGAATCAATAAAATATTTTGAAAACCTAAAATGTAATTCTGACAGTGATTGTCCAGAAAGATTAAACGTGCATTGAAAATAAATGTATTACAACTTTTTATTGTAAGAAAAATGATAAATCAACTTGTGCTTTCTTTACAAATTTATGTGATGGTAAACCATGTTATAGAACTGGCCATGAATGCAATAAAAACGAAGAATGTTTAAATAACGAATGTCATTCTCTTGTTACCGGTGGAGGTTATTGTCCTCAAATAAACGTCGATGAATATCCTACAAGCTTCTTTTCTTATGAAAATGCTGAAACTTATTATAAAAATTTAGATATTGAATGTTCAGCAACTGAGGAATGCCCAAATCATTCCTTTTGCCGATGTAAAAATAAATCTGGTTGTTATTGTTCTGGACAACTTTATTGTAGAGAAAATAATACTGCTTGCTCTTTTCTTAAGGACGAAGAAAATGGAATGAAAGTTAACGTCGTAATAACAAAATTTTCTGAAGAATCCTCAGATGGAGTTTCTTTTGGTTCAATATTATTTTTTGTTTTTAATTATATATTACTTCCTATTATATTATGTACTTGTGCTTTTCTTTGTTATAAATATATAAGAAACTATATGAGAAGAAGAAAAGGATTAAATGAAGAACTTGATCCTAATCTAAAAACTATAACAAAAGGGGCTATTATTACTCTTTACATTATGGAAATTATTACAATGATATTTCGTTTTTCTAAATACGTTATCTATTATGATTATGATGTTTGTTATTGCTTTCATTATTCTTTGGAGGATGGAGAAAAAGAAAATATGAGTGAAAAATCCTACACTGCTTTATTAAAAATTGCCGATGAATTTCCCATATATTATGATAATGCCGCTTTAGCTCATATTTTAGATCAATCCTTCGCATTTTTATGTATGTCTTTAAGTATTATATTATTACTTATTTCTACCTATGGTTTTTATTGCATATATAATATTTGTAATATGTGTGGTTTTATCTTTATCTATTTTGCATTATAAGTAATTCAATATGCCTTAAACCACTAACTATATCATTGGCAATGACCAGTGTCCCAAAAGAGGATATAGATAAAGATATATATGAAAATTTAAAAGATATTTTGGATAAATATTACTATGGTCGAAAATTATGGTTAAAAATTTATTCCATTGTCATTTTTTTGGAATGTATGCTTCAAATGATTTTAATTATAAATTATAAGAAGGATAACAGCAATATACCAACTAATAAAAAAGAGTTCATTGAAGTCTCTAATGTTCCATCTTCCAAAGAGATGAATGATGTCTAATATCTTTTTCTTAATGAAGATATATTTCAATAATAAACTTTTAAAACAGAAATAATTATAATAAATTATATTTTATTAAATATTTTTTAATATAATCATATACTTTATATATAAATAGTTTTATTCAAACCTTTTGTTTTTAAATATATTTGTTTAATTAATTATATAAGATTATAAAATTTATTTATATTAAGTAATTTAATATGTATAATATAATAATTTATGAATAATAAAATATAATCATAAAAACTATTAAATTATGTTTTTTTATTATTAAAACATAAACATAAAAATTATTAAATTATGATTTTTTATTATTATAACTAAGTCCCTAATATCTTATTATCATTTTGTGTCTCTAATAAGTAAATAAAAATTATTTAGGACAAATAGATTTATTATTTATTTTTTTTTATAAAGTATTTTAATTTTATTTACTATTAAAATTTATATTTAAATAATAAATTATTTTTACATATATTAAATTTTTTATAATAAAAAAATAATTTTATTTTTTTTTTAAAAAATTAATAATTTAATAAATATTTTTAATGATGGATAAATATTTATATTATTAATCATTGGTAAATAATTAATATAAATAAAATAAAAGTAGTACGAAATTATTTATTAATTGTACAATATAAATATTGAATAACTTCTTTTCTCATTCTTTATTTATTATACTTTTTATTTTTCAAATATATTTATCTATTTAAATAAAATATCAAATATAAAATTTTTTTTCTTTTTAAAATATTTCATTTAATATATTATTATAGTTTTATTAGAAAATAATAAAATCATTTTTATTATATATAAAATACTTCATAAAAAAAAGAAGATAATGATGATTATATTGAAGAAATGGAAGAAGATAATGATGATGATGATGATTTATAATACATGAATTGATGAAATAAAAAAATCAAATATTTTATTATAATCATATATTAGATAAACCATTAAATACATATATTTTTATATAAATGTAATATATTTATTTTTTTTTTATTAAAAGAAACATCTAAATATAATATTATAAACATATTTATTTTAATTAAAATTATTATTTTAAATAAAATAAACTATATATATATGAAATGGAAATATTAATAAACAATTATAGTTAAAATATAAAATAAAATAAATAGTAAAATATTAAATATAAAGTACAGATTGAATAAAATAAAATAAAATAAAATAAAATAAAATAAAATAAAATAAAATAAAATAAAATAAAATAAAATAAAATAAAATAAAATAAAATAAAATAAAATAAAATAAAATAAAATAAAATAAAATAAAATAAAATAAAATAAAATAAAATAAAATAAAATAAAATAAAATAAAATAAAATAAAATAAAATAAATATCTAATATTATTTTTTATTAAAGAATATTAAAGATCAATGTTTTCGAAATGAAAATTTTTTACATTTTTATTATATATAATTAATAATGTAATTTAATGTATAAAACAATATTATTGATTGATAATAATCTCATTAAATATAAATGATTTTTTTGCTTTCTAACGTATATAATTAAAAAAAAAAAAAAAAAAAAAACATTTTATTTTTAAAAATAAATTGTCTTTAATATTCTTTAATAAAAAATAATAATAAATATTTATTTTATTTTATATATTTGTACTTTTATATTATTACATTCAATATTTATTTTATTTTATTTTATATACTTGTACTTTTATATTATCACATTGAACATTTATTTTATTTTATTTTATTCAATCTGTACTTTATATTCATATTTCAACTATTTATTTTATTTTATTTTATTTTATTTTATTTTATTTAATTTGTACTTTATATTCATATTCTACTATTTATTTTATTTTATTTTATTTTATTCAATTTGTACTATTTATTTTATTTTATTTTATTCAATTTGTACTTTATATTTATATTCTACTATTTATTTTATTTTATATACTTATTTACATTCTTTATTTATTTATTTATTTATACATTTATTTTTTTTTAAATATAATTGTATTAAAATTTTTTATGGCGTTAGCAAGAAATTTTACAAGCCATTAAAAATAAATGGCGTATTAAAAATTTGTATTTTGAAAATTGGCGAAATCACATTCATTTTAATGTATAAAGTAGATAAAATTTTAATTGATAATGGACATAAAATCCAATAACAATTGAAACAAAATATGGTTGTATATGTTGGTAATATAATTGGAGTATTTTTAGAAATATATGAATATTATTGTTGTTATTAAAAAAAATAATATATATAAATTTTATGTATAAATACGATAAATTATTAAGATATCAATTATTATATAAATTTTAATATGGTGCATGAATGACAAATAAAAAACATTTATGTAATAACACATAAAACAAAATCGAGATATAATTAAAAATTTATGTAGTAAAAAAAAAATAAAAAATATTAAAAAATAATTATTAAATTAAAAGTAGTTAAAGATAATATAAATAATCAATAAAAATATTAATAAAAATAATAAATAAAATTTGAGATTATGAAATTTGAAGTGTTTATTCTAATAGATTGGTATATAGAAACATCACCAATTTATTGCAGTATATTGTAGGAATTACTAAATAATAACAATAATTTTATATTTGAATTTCAATCAATGTTAAATAACTATTGAGAAATAAACTGGACAACAACAAAAGTTAATTAACTTAAGCAAACAGACAAAATAAGTAAACTGCAAAATATATATATAGAAAACATATTGGCATATATAATAGATAAATAATTAATTTATCAAAATTCTTTTTTATTTTTATTTTTAGTTTTATATTTGTTTTATGTTATCTATGATAAATAGTATTTAAGTTATTTAATATTCTAAATTTTATTATACTTTTATTTACATATACAGTAACTATAAAAAGTTTATGAAGAATTTAAAAAAAAAAAAAAATTTTTTAAAATATTTTATATATTCCAATTTATATATTTCAATACATTTCAATACAACGATAACATATTATTAAATCTAATTTATTGAGTAATCTAAAATTAATTTAATAAAAACATATATATATATTAATATTAGTAGGCAATAAATTTGTTATAGAATTAAAAATAGTATACATAAATAATAAAAATGGTAAAACACATTTTAATTTTTTAAAATATAAATAATAAAAATGGTAAAACATATATTAATTTTTTAAATAACAAGAAAATTTTAGAATTATACAGATAAAAATTATAACTATTTTTTTTATTTAAAATTGAAAATTTAAATGTAAATAAAAATTAAATAAAGTATATATATCATAATAATAAATATTTTAAAATAATAATAAATATTTTAAAATAATATTCTAACTATTATATTGATTATTATTATAAAATATTTATTGTTATTATAAAATAATAATTATTATTATTATAAAATAATTATTATTATTATAAAATATTTATTGTTATTATAAAATAATAATTATTATTATTATAAAATATTTATTATTATAACTATTATATTGATTATTATTTCTATAACTAAGATACTTCATTATCAAATTTTACTATGCTATATAAATATACATATAATATATATTTATATAGCATAGCAGAATTCTATATAAATTTATATAAAGTTTATTTATACATAAATTATATATACAAAAATTTTAATTAATAAATTAATTATAGATTGTATAAAATAAATTACATTTTAAAATTATTCAATATACTAATATTTCATTTATGATTTATTAATTTTTTTAATATTAAATATAAGTAAAATACAACAAAATATATTACAACATGAATATTCAATAAATTTAAATATTGACGGCAAAACATATAAATAAAATATAAATCATTAATAAAATGCTCTAACCTTAACCTTTTTTTAAAAAAAAATACCTAATAAATAAAAAAAAATTATATTGTTAAAAAATATTTTTTATTCTATTTTAAAATGTCAAAAATATTCAAAAGTTAAAAGAAATTGTAGTTAATGTTTAATACATGTGGGTGAATACAATGGTTATCGTAAAATACAAAAAAAAAAATTATGTATCTTAACATAATTTTTATTTATTTAATTATTATTAATTTGATTCACAAACTAATTTATATTTATATATTCAATTATATTCCAAAAAAAAAAAAAAAAAAAAATTTAGCTATATATATATTAAATAAAATTTTGAACCATATTAAAATAATTTATTATTATGCATATATCAAAACAGTATTATAAATAAAATTTTGTAACCTCATGTATATTTTATTATTCTTCTAAAATGAAAAGTTAACACTCAAACTAAGAAATAAATGTATTATTTTTATTTTTATTGTTTTCATTATTTTTATTTGTATTTTTATATATATATTTATTTTTTATTTATAAAATATATTGATAATTATAAATATAATTATTATTTATAATTTATACTTGCAATTTATATTTTTAAAATATAAATTATACCTATTTAATTTTTTTCTTTCTTTCTTTCTTTTTTTTTTCTTTTTTTTTTTTTTTATTTTATTTATTATTATTATTATTATTATATATATATATATACAAATCTATTTATTTTTTATTACTTATTATTATATATACAAACTATATCTATAATATTTATAAACTTTTTATTTTTGATTTTATTTTTTTTTTTTTCTGTACTTTATAAATTTAATTTCTTTTTATACATAAAAAATTAAATTTTTGATATTTTGTTTATTTCTATTATTTTATAATAATATTTTGATGTCTAATAATATATTGCTTTTGTTTTTGTTTGTTTCTATTATTCTATAATTTAATTTTAATATTTAATAAAAATTATAATTAATTATAATTAAAAATTTTAAATAAATTTATTATTATTTTATATTAGTTATTTTTATTGATATGTTTTTTTTTTTAAAAACAAAAAAAAAAATATTTATAAATTATAAAGATTATATCAAATAATCTTATAATCTATTCTCGGCTTCATCCCATAATTCATTGGTAGCATGTTTAAATGTAAATATGCAAGTAAGAGCACCTAAAATAACAGTCATAATAATAAATATAACAGTTTGTATAATGGAACCATTTTTAATAATATCAATAATACCACCAACCCAAACAATGGAAACAAAGATAGGCAAGATGTACTTAACAATAATTATCCACCATTTTCCAACCTTAAGAGTTTTACTACGGTCATTAAGAGTCTTTATAGTTTTTTCAGCTTTGAATAACCAAGCATAAGCAAAGCATTCAAAGACAATACAAAGAAGAACACAAACTTGATTTATATAAGTATCAATAATACCAAGTAAGTCACCACCGTAACCAGTAGCAAACATCATAGAGAGAATAGCACCAATAATACTTAAAACAGTCATGGTTTTTTGACGTGACCAAGTAAACTTATTTTGAATACAGAAGGAAAGTGGTTCAATCATAGATAAAATACTTGTTAAACCAGCAAGGTAAACTGTTATAAAGAAGGCTGGACCTAATACATAAGCGAAATTACCTAAAACGTTAAGAATAGTTGGATATGCAACGAAAACTAAACCAGTACCTTGATCAACAACTTTAGAAATATCCTTTGCTTGAAGTTTAGCCATATAACCTAAAATGGAGAAAACACCTAAAGCACAAAAGTTTTCAAAACCACAGTTAGCGAAGGCAATAGTGATAGCATTGGTAACTAAATCAGTTTCTTTTCCAGAGTAACCAGCATAGGTAAATGCAGTACTAGTACCTAAACTTAAAGAAAAGATAATTTGACCAAAGGCAGCCATCCAAATATCGAAACTCTTTAAAGTACTCCATTTTGGTGAGAAGAGTTCCTTTAAACCAATGGAAGCACCCTCTAAAGTCAAAGAATAGATAACGATGATAATCATAATAATGAATAATAATGGAACTAAAATGTTACTAACTTTACCAAGACCCTTTTCTAATTGTTTATGAGAAACTAACCAGAATATGCTCCAACTAATAAGCATAGAAATGGCAACAAGTGGAACAAATTCAGTCATACCAGATAATTCACTATTAGCTTTAAGTACAGATCCACCAAAGAATTGTTTTGGATCATTTCCCCAACCTTTGTAAAAACTGAGAACAACGTAAATACCAATCCAACCAATAATGGTGGAATAGTAAATCATAATAACAAAAGTAGCAAAAGGAAGAATCCAACCTAAAAATTCTAACTTCTTATTAATCTTACGTAAACCCTTAGCAAAAGATGATTTGAAATTGTAACCAACAGAGTATTCTAAAATTAAGAATGGAATACCCATAAGTAATATAGCAATTATGTAAGGAATGAAGAAGGCACCACCACCACTACTATATAACACATAAGGATATCTCCAAATATTTCCTAAACCAACGGCTGAACCGATCATGGCAAGTAAGAATTGTAAATTACTTCCCCATTCATTTTTATCTGCTGCCATCTTGAATTTTAATGATTTTTTTTTTTTTTAAAAAAAATATATATATATAAAGATTTTTTAATATTTAATAAAGTTATAAAATATTATAATAATATAGTTTTATTATTAAAACAATTGTTATTTTTTTTTTTAAAATGATAATTATTTTAATTAATTAAATTTTATTATTAACTCTATATAAAATAACAATTGTTTTTATTTTTCTTTTTTTTTTTTTTTATTATGTAAGAAAAATTTTATTTAATTTTAAAAAAAATTTTTGTGGTCTTTTTCCTGATTTTTATACTAAAATTACATTTTATTATTCAGTAATATTGATTTAATATATATAGTAAAATGAAAAATGTATATAATCAATAAAAGAAAATTAATATCAAATATATTACTATCATATATACAAAGTTATAAAGAAATGTATTACTATTTTTTAGCCCTTTTTTCTATATCAAAAGTTTAAAATAATTAATAAATTAATATTAACAAAGAAAAGAATAAATTAATAAAAAATTTTTTTTGATATGATTATTAAATTTAATTTATATTATTATGTTTTTTATATTAATTTAATATTTAAAACACACAAATATATATATATATATATATATTTTACAAATACGATAACTTACATATAAAACTTTTATTTTTATTATTTCAAATATATATTTGAAATAAATTGTTAATTTACTTTACTATATATATTAATATAATAATAAATATTATATAAGGAAAATGAACCAAAGATAATTGACAGATAATACTATTAATCATGATTATTTTTTAAAATTTTATTTTATTAATCTATAATTATTAATTGTTTTTTTTTTTTTTTTTTTTTTTTTTTTTTAAAAAAATACATATAATTATAAATAATATGAAGAATAATATTATTAATTTATATTAATAATGTTGAATAAAATACTCTTTTTTTTTTTTTATTTTTAAGATAAACAAAACCTATTAATAATATAGTTTATATTTCTTCTTATTATTAATCATAAATACATTCAAAATTCAATGTATTATACATTAAAATTTTAAAAAATATAAATAATATATAAATAATATAAAAAAATTAAATATTTATGTAATTTCATCAAGCAATACCATAAATAATTAATAATTCACCATAATAATTAGAAAATTTTGTATAATAAATTAGTTGTTATATAGAATTTAATTTTTTTTAATAAAAAAATTATTATTTGATAATTTTTAGTTACATTATAATAATATTTTAATTCAATAATAATAATTATACAAATTATATATAATAATTTTTAAGGTTTATTGTGAAACAAAAAATAACCAATAACAATAAAATATGAATAAATAATAATAATAATAAATTAAGAAATATAAAATAAAAATACATATACATATATATATATTTCTTTTTTTGATTATCTATTTTTGCCCACATAAAAAGGTTTTTTGAGCATTATTATTATTATTATTTTTTTTGCCTAATTGATTTTTTATGAATAATGGAAAATTTTATTATAAATTTTAAAAAATGATAAGAATGTCAAATAAATATTCCTTTTAAGTAATTTATCATAAAATTTTATGATTTAAAAAATTATGGCTATCAGTACTTTTTTATTAAACAGGAAAAATACTGATAGCCATAATCTAAAAATTATAATATATATATATATATTATATAAATATCAAAAATTTTATTTTCTATTAATTTAATGATTTTACCAACAAATATATATATATATTATATAATATTAAAAAAAAAATTTTAATAAAATTTATCAATATTCTATAAAAAAAAAAAAAAAAAAAAAAAAAAAGACACTCATATTATGATTAAAAATAATATATCAATAAAAAATACATTTATTTTAAATATTATATTTATTTATTTTTATCACCTTTTTAATAATAGCTATTATTTATCGTTAATTATAAAAAATAAAAAATAATAGTAAACAAAAAAAAAGAAAAAAAAAAATAAAAGTAAAAAAAAAAAGTAAAAAAAAGAATCTATCATAAAAATAATATAAAATTTGTAATGATATTTATTATATTTTTTTTTTTAACTATTTTTATATATTTAAAAAAAAATAGATAAAATTAAATATAAAATATTGATTGAATAAAAAGTACTAATTAATTAAAATAAAGCAAAACTAAATAGGAAAAGTACTATATACATTGAAATATTAATAAAAATAAAAAATAAATAGTAGAAATACTACTAAATAAAATAAAATGAAATAAAATGAAATAAATGAAATTGTTTAATTTAGTTTATTCTATTATTTATTAATAATTGATTATTTTAATAGTATAATACAGATTTTATTTTTGTATTAGAATTTTATTCTAATAATAATATTATTATTATATATTTGATATAAATATATATATATTATTATAAAAGTATTTAAATATGTAGGAAAAAAAAAAAAAAAAAACTTTTTATATTAATTAAAATTTGATAAATAAAATTTAATAAATCATATTTAATAAATCATATTTTTATTAATTATATTATGACTATCTTTTTATTTATTTATTTATTTAATAATTAATTTATTTATTCATTTATTAATATTTTATAATCCCTAAAAAAATAAATATTTTTTCTAAATGGGTATAAATTAAATAAATAAATTGTTATTTTTTTGTCATTTTTAGTTACCAGCAATACAAATTAATAGTATTATTAATATCTTTTAGTTATGTCAAAAACTATATGTACATTAATGTCTCTTAATAACTTTCATTTAACCTTTCATATATGTATAATGCAACAGTTTTTCTATGAAAGAAATAAATTATTTTCTTATATAAGAATTCCCTATTAATAATAATAATTATAATTTAACTTTTCTATTTATGATTTTTAATTTGAATTATTTAATATTGAATAATAGTAAATATAAGCATAATTTGATATTTAAAATAAATTAGAAGATTATAAATAATAAAAAACATATATATATATATATAATGAATAAAAAAAAATATTCAATAAACAAAATTTTGAAAATGCTTTAAATAAATTGACCTTCTGATTTCAATTTATTTAATAATATTTTCAAGTATATACAATTAAAATAAAACTAATGATAAAACTTTAATAAATTTAATTTACATCAAGTCACATGAATATTTATAATTATTGATTTATCAACTAAATTTTGAATGTTAGTTTCAAATAATTATTTATGAAATTTATATTATTATTAGTTAAAAAGAAATGTTATTGATTTTTTTTTTTCTTTAATATTTTTATATAAATATTTTTTATAAATCATGTTATTATTATATTATTATTTATTAATAATATTTTCTATTTGAAGTCAATAATAAATTTATATATATTAATGGGGCTATGACATAGCAATTCTAAAAAAATAAAAAAGGATAAATATTTTTAAATAATATAGGCCAAATAATATTATTTATTTTTTTGGTTTCTATGTATGTGTATTTATTTAATTTTTTGTTTTTTATTTATAAATTATACAATAAATATAAAAATCGAATTTTCGGTTATAAAAATAAATAAAATAAAATAAATAAATAAATAAATAAATAAATAAATAAATAAATAAATAAATAAATAAATAAATAAATAAATAAATAAATAAATAAATAGAATCATATTAATTTTTATTTTATCATTAATTTTTTTTTTTTTTTAAAAAAAAAAAGAGAACATTTATATATTTTATAAATAATTATCATTAAACAATTATTATAAATAAAATAAATATTCTTTAAAATAATAAAAAAAAAATTAAACTTTTTTATAAAAAAATTTTTATTTATATTTTCAATTTTAATTATAAAACTTTATTTTTGATTAATATGTATATTTTAATTTTCGAATTATCTTTATTTATAATTTTTTTATAAAAAAAATAATAATAAAATTAAAATAAATATGTTTTTTATTTATTTATTTACTTATTTATTCATTTTTGCTTTTTTATTAATTTTTAATTTCAAAATATGAATCCCTTTAAATAGAGGTAAAGTATATTATTTGACAAGTGATTTTTAATTTTTTTTTTTTCTATAATTATTATTCAAATCTAAAGTTTTAATATTTAATTTTAAATTCTATTTTTTTAAATTATGAAATTAAAAATTTGAAAAAAAATTTATTATCTAATTTGAACAATTTAATTAATTATTAATTTAACCACATATTTTATCATATATTAATTATATTGTATTATTATTATTAAATATTATTTAAAAAAATTATTAATTTAACTATACCAACCACACAAAAAATAAAAATAATATATAAAACTAATTTTTTTTTTTTTTTTTTTTAGAACATAATTTTAATTTATTATGATCAAAACATTTTTTAAATCTATATATATTAAAAAAAATTATAATGACACATATAACTCGAAACAATATATTATTAATAAATCTTTTATTATACATATTTTTATAAATTTTTAATTATTTTAAAATAAAAAAAAAAAAAAAATGGAGAAAAAGAATGAAAAAATAAAAAATGAAATAATGGAACTAGCTATTAAAAACAATCTAAAAATTTTAGAAAAATACTTAAAATCAAATAATATTGAGATACAATTATTAAATAATGAATCTTCAGATATATTAATAGAATTAATTGATAGCTATGCCTCATTTGAAGTAATTAAATTTATTATAAAGTATGGAGATTACAGGGATTTAGATTTTACCATAGGTGACTCTACTACAGGTAAAATTCAATCCCCTCTTATTATTGCTTTAAAAAGGAATAATTTTCGAGTTGCAGATTTTTTAATTGAGTATGGAGCATCTATTCATAATATATCTTATGATTCCATTCATTGTCTCCTAAATGGTAAGAACATGATGTACCTATTACAAAAGGGATATGTTACCTCAGAATTGATTTATTATTTGATTGCAAATATTTCAATGTCAAATATTTCTCTTATAAAGAAATTACTAAAATATTTTATTTATAGCAATGAATTCATTTTAAAATTACTTTTAATTTATCAAGAAAAAAATGCCATTTCTAATATTGTTTTACATGATATACTTGACAAAGAAAGAAATAAGATAAAAATCAATAGGAAAGTCTATTCATCTATCCTAGAGAATAATAATTTTGATATGATTGACATTATCTATCAATATGATATTAGAGATGAAGAAATTATTGTTCAGGACTTAATAAATCTAAAAAACTATAATTTTGATAAATATTTAATGGAAAAATTTGAAACTGGAAACCTAATGATACATTCTAATATGTTGATGAATCATTTATTAAATTTCAAAATTGAATTAAAAAAAAAAAAGATTTTTCATGCTAATCGAAGGGCAATCATGACCATGATTCATAATAATGATATTTATCATTTTATGAAATGTATAAAAGAAAATGAAAATCATAGACTTCAATTAGTTGCTATTCATGAAAATTTTGATAATGATATCATAATCTTATTATTGCTTTGTCGTCGTCATAAAATCACTTCTTTCAATACAAAAATTTTTATTGAAAAATATCGACAAGAAATTAATAAATATTGTAAGAATTTAAATGGATTAACACCTTCCCTGTTATATTATCTTATTTCTAAAAATAAATTTAATTTTTTATATATTTTTATTAGAAGAGGGGTACTATTAGATCCCAATATTATAAATATTTTGTACCGTAATATGCATCTTAATAAGAAAAATTTCAGATATATATTAGATAATTTTAGTGAACTCTCCATAAATTTACAGGAATTTATTAGAAGGGATCAATTTGATGATTTAAAGTATATTTTTCGATCCATCTTTAACAAAAGATTTATTTTAAAACTACTTGTATATTATAGGCGTCAAATACCATTATCAAATCATCAATTAAAGAGTATCATTGATAAGGAAAGGAAAAAGATTCCAATAAAATATTCAAATTATCAATATGCTATTAAAAATAATAATTATAAAATTTTAGAATTATTATATGAAAATGATTACAGAAAAAAGGATATTGTCCTCCATGAACTATTTAATATTTTAGATAATGGTAAATATATATATATATATATAGTTATATAGTTATATATCTATTTTTACCTTTTTTTTTAATAAATTATTAAATTAATTCATATTAATTTTTAATTATAAATTATTATATTAAATATATAAATTATTTTCAATTTTATTAAAAATAGATGATGGTAAAAATATAAATCATAATTATAATGATAAAATAATATCATTAATTAAAAAGACTAAAAACAAGTCATTGAATGTTCAAATCCTTGATTTTAAAGAAAATTTATTGAATATTAAAATGAAAAGAGAAATAATCCGTGATAAAATTGTAAGAAATGATATTCAAAGTTTGAAAAACTTTATAATTGAAAAAAGAATTGATTTTCATTACATTAATAATCAATTTTTTGACACAATGATCTATGCTATTGAAAATGGATCATCTATTGAACTTATTAAATATCTAACACTTCATTATTTCTCAATAAATTATTACATAATCCATAATAATAATTATGTATCACCATTATCTTGTGCTCTTTCAAAAAATAATTTTAAAGTTGCCAATTTATTCTTAAATTATTATCCTATCAATTTTAATAATACAAATCAAAAGAATGATGATGATATTATCTATAATCTATTTAGTAGTGGATCGCTTAACACCAAAAATTTAAATTTCATATTAAATCATGGTTATAAGTTATTATCAAAAACAATAGAGTTACTGGTGGTGAATAATGAGGAAAAATTTTTAAAAATGATATTTAATCACTTTGTATTTGACCAATCCTTCATACTGAAATTACTTTTCAGCTATAAGAATAAAAAGATTATGTCAAATAAGCAATTAAATGAAGAAATATTTCATGAAAAGTCTAAAATAAAAATACATTCTAATGTATTTATTTCTACAAACGAATCTAACCTTGCTTTTGATGTTGTTTTCAATCATCTTGGTAATGACTCTAATTTATTTATTTTAGATTCTTTCGACGATATTTATACTTTAATCTTTTCCGCTTTTGAAAAGAAAAATTATGATTTCATTGAAAAATTCATTAGCTCTCAACTTTTTGATATTTCAAAATTAAAATTAGAAAAATGTTTACAAATGCCTAATTTAAATTCCTACGTATTATTTTATGAGAAAATACTCTTCCATTTTATGAAGGTTTTATTTAATAATGAAACCTTCAATGTAAAATACATTAATTTTGAAAAAACCATGGAAGCATTAAGCAAAATTGGAAATAATAATTTAACCTACTATTTTGTTGAAAATTACATTCATCATAGAACCTACCAGTATAATCATATGAAATTTGAAAAAATGTTTACTACTCTAAATAAATATTATAATAATGGGAAGATCATGACTTCGAGTCCATCATCAAACTCTAAGAATAATGATTTCAGCATGGATTCTGATTATGATTTTAATAAAAAAGAGATAATGACGATTTTCTTATTGAATTCATTACAACAAAAAAATTTTGATTTTAAAGAGATTCATTTTGAAGATATTTTAAGAATTCTTCGTCGTTATTCCAATACTTATTTACCAGAAATGTTTTTAAAAAAGATATTTCACCATAAAACATTTAACTTTTCATATTTTGATTTTGAAAAAATATTACAAATATCCCTTCGTTATCCTCGACTTTCAATTGCAAAATTAATTATTGATGAAACTTTCCATCAGCAATCAATAACAACAGCAACAACAATTCATCCCTCTCAAATGAATATCATGAGAATTTTATTTCAATTTATAAAAGAAGGTCAGCATACCAAAATCCTTGGATACTTTTTAAACAAAATTATGAAAAATAATCAATGGGAAATAAGTTACAGTTATCTTAAAAAAATAATTTTACTTTTATGGAATAAAAATAATATTGATTTATTAGAATGCTTTATTGAAAATCTATTATATCATAAAAGATTTAAAAATGATGATAAAGAATCTATTAAGGAAATTCTATTGTTATTTAATAAAATAAATTCTGATGAATTATTGAATTTTTTAATTAAAATAATTAATAGAATAGATCATACTAATTTAATAAGATGCATTAGTGAATTACAAAAAAATAGCAATATTCAAAACTTATATTTTATTGATATTAAAATTAATCTTTAATAAAATAATAATAATAATAATAATAATAATAATAATAATAATAATAATAATAATAATATATTTCAATTCAATAATATTTTTGATTAAAAAAAAAATTCAATATTATTATCGGTTTGAAAAAATAATATGTAAATTTTAAATTAAATGAATAAAATTTAAATTTAAAATAAATAAATAATATAATTAAATAAAAAATAACAAAATAAAAAATAATAAAAAAAAATAATGAATAATATAAAAAATATATATATTATTTTTTTGCTATTCTCCATAAAAAATTTTTAACCATAAAATTTTTTATTTTTGATAATAAAATAAAAAAAAAAAAAAAAATTTTTTTTATTGATCTGATTTATTTATATAATCTTTTAATTGGTTTATTTAGCATATATAAATTAATATATTAAATTATAATTTTTTTAAAAAAAATAAAAAAGAAAAAAGAAAAAAAATAATATATAATTAAATAAATAAGAAAAAAATATATATATGAATATTCATATTTTTTTTTAATATATACTATTTTTTAATAAAAGTTCGATAGTATCATTTTCATTACTACTATCCTCCTCATCTTTATCATTGTTATATTTTTTAATCAAATTTTGATATCTACTAAGGCTTTTCATTGGAATGAATTCTATAAGATCATGTTTATAATTACTTGATGAATTATACTCAGGAGTTGTGGTGATGGTAGCAGTTAAATGAATAAGAATAATTCTATGTCCTACTAAGAAATAAAGGAAAATTAAAGTAGCGATACCGTTAAATAGTGAAATAAATAAGAAATTTCTAGCATAATGATCATGGGATGAAATTCGAGTAAAAGAATTCGTTACAAATTGAGCAATTTTTAAAATAAAAATACTCAATAAATAGCAAACATCTTTAAAATTGTTAGCAATTTTACATGTTGCAATAATCATAAGAAGTAAAATAACACTCTAGTAATAATAATTATAATAATAATAATAATAACAAATATAATAATAATAATAATAAATATAAATATAATAATAATAATAATATTAATAATAATTGAATTATTATTTAAATATATAAATATGTGTATATATTTATAATTAAATGAATATATATTATAATTATTATATAGTAGTAGTAATGATGATAGTAATTAGTGATAATGATAATTATCATGAGTAATTAAAAATAAAAATAACATAATTATATATATATAAAAAGAAAACAAAAATATTATATAATATAATATATTGTAATATAAAAGAATTATTTTAACTTACAATGATGTTATAGTATATTTTATCAACGCAATCATAAATATTTTTATCATTAAAATTCCATGAGACGATACGATGATTTGAAATATTTTGGTAGGATAAAAAATAAAATTCATTGGTACGTACAATAATATATTTATAGATGAAGATGATGATATTCATAGCAGTAAAAATTTTACATAAATCTTTATGACCGAAATTTTCCGTGAGGAATGATTTTGATTTGTAGATATGATAAATATGATAGATGATAATAAAGAAAGAGAAATTAATAACGTTAAAAATAAGAGAATCTACAACATAATAAAATTTAATTGATAGGTCAGTATAGGGTGGCAAGAGCAATAAATTTTTAATCATATTATAAACACATCCAATGATAATGAGGATACAGTATCTTGGTAAAATAACATTCAAATAAGGATGATGTTTATATTTTTTAACGAAACCCATCAGTATTATAAATCCAAAGGAAATCATATAAATAAAAGTAATAGATAGTATACCATATATACCCATATCGGAAGAGATGACTTCAAAAGTATTTTTTAAATAGGTAATAGGAAGAGTAGGATCACCTTTTACTAAATATGTTCTTATACTATCTGGTATGAATAATAAGATTTCAAAGAAGGGAGGAGTCACTCCATTTTTAAAAATATCTCTTATGTAGATTGGCTTCATATTTTTTATATGGTCACAAATTATTCGTTGTTTTTCACAGTAACCTCTGATAATCATATCAAATCTCCTTTTAGAAATATCAAATGTAGGAATATTTCCAAAATATTCTGATTTAATATTTTGAAATTGCTTTGAAGTCAGTTCTTCTAATACTTCAATTAAAGTTTCTACATTAACTTTACTATAACGATTAATGGCTATATATTTTGTATAGAGAGAGGTAATATTTTTTGGAGGGAGTGTATAAGAATAATTCTCAAGAATGGAATGATACGAAGCTTTTCCCTTAAAAAAAATGGTTTCATTATTTTGAAAATGAATAAAAATATCATCTTGAGATGTGAATAATACATCGTTAAGTTCCTCCTTTCCAGAACAGGATTTAGTAATAAAATTTCGAAAAGAAGTTAATACATCACTAGAATCTTCATTATTATTATTTTTATTATAGAAAATTTTATAATATTTTTTATTATAAGATTTGTCTAAATAATGATAATTAGAGGTATACTCCAAAAAAAAATTTAATAGATCTTCACTAGTAGCCAGAGACATTTGAAATGGTAATGCATCAGGTTTTTGCTCCTTCATTAATGTCATTAATTTATTCCAATCTATCATTTCCATTTGTTTTATGATAGATTGAATATTTTTATTTTCCTTGCGGTAATAGAGAAGATCATAATCTATTTCATAGGGTAATGCATATAATTTTTTTCCCAGATAACCATATGATAACAGTTTAGGATCATGAAATTCTAATAATTTTTTATCAAAATATTCAGATAAATCTAATAAAAATTTACTTGAAAACTGTTGATATTCATGATAGAGGGAAAGATTATAGGATTGAATCAGTGAAACATCATTAAATATAAAGCTTTCATCAAAAATTAATATATCATATAAGATATTTTCTATAGCATAGAGTATAAATTGAGTCGTTTTCAAGTATTCACTATTGCTATTAGAAACGACTTGGGGTAAGCTATAATAATCTATTATAATTGTAACATCATCATAATCCCCTAAATATTTTTCTATAAAATAATTATTAATTAATGATTCATAATTAATTTTCCATTTTTCAATATCCAATTTTGATGGTATATCAGGTTCTCTCATTAAAATTTTTATTTCCTTCATTTCTTTTGCATTTGATAGGGTGAAAAAAGAGAATTCCTTCAACCATGGTAATTTAAAACTAAAAATAATAAATAAAATGAACCTTAGAATCATTCTTATCATCCTCTTCAATTGAATATTCCAAATTTAAAATTATTCTATATATATTTAGTCACCTTTTTTTTTTTTTTTTTTTTTTTTTTTTTATTATTGTTATTGTTATTACCAATTTTTATAACAGCAATTTATATTACCAAATTATAAATTTTTTTATAATAATTTTTTTCTTTATTTATATGTATTATTTCGATTTTATTCTTTTTTTTTTTTTTTTTTTTTTTATTTTTATAAAAAAATAACAAAAGCATAATATTTTTTTTTTCAATTTCTTTGTATATCTTTATTTTTGGATAATAATACTATAATTTCATTTTAAATATAGTATGTTTTTTTAAATTATTTATAAATATATATATATATTTATGAATAATAATAATAATAACAATTTTTTTTTTTTATTTTTGTTTTTAAAAAATATATTTATATATTTAAAAATAAAAATAACAATAATTAACAATCGAATATAATTAATATTTGTTAAAAGTATTAAAATATTATATGAGAGTAAAAAAAAAAATAAAAATTTTTTACAATATCAAAATATTATATTATAAGAGTAAAAAAATGAAATAAAAAAAATGACAATATCAAATAATATATAATTAAAAACTAAAAAAATAATATATTAATAATATATAGGATAATATAAAAAAAAAATTTTTTTTGGATTTTTTTTTAAAAATTTCCTTTCATTTTTTTGATTTTTTTTTTTTTTTTTTATTATTAATATTAAAAATTTTATTATAAAATTTTAAATACCTTAATATACTATAATATATTTAAATAATAATATTTAAAATAATTCTCTTTGAAAAAAATTATATAAATAAATTTTAGTTTTATATATATATATATTTACATCTATTAATTCCATTTATTATAATGGAATTAATAAACGAAATAAGCATTACTCTTATTGAAGTAATGTTTATTCATTTAAAAAATAAAAAAAAAACATAAACTATAAAAAGTTTATATAGATATTATTTATTTTTGTATTTATTTATTAATTTAATTAAATTTATAAATAATGAAACAAATAAGAAATGATAATTATAAAAGTGTACTAAAAAAATACCATGGAATAAAAATATTTATTATTTTTTTTTTTATTATTATTATTTATAGAATTAAAATTATTTTTATAGATTCAAATATTCATTCTTGTCTTTTTTATAACCATATTTAGTCAAATAAATAAATAGAGAATATAAAGTTTTTGAAATAGCTATTAAAGCATATTAAAAAAAAATTAAACAATTTTAAAAATAATTATAAATAATGATAATAATAATAATTATAAATAATAATAATAATAATAATAATTATAAATAATAATAATAATAATAAGGTATATTAAATTTTTATAAAATTATAGTTATTTCTTTAGTTGTTTTTAATTTAATCAAAAAAAATTTTTTTTTTGTTTTCTATTATTCAAAAATTAATAAAAAACTTTTATATTTAAAATAATAAATATGAAAAAAAAATAAATAAAAAATAAAATGAAATTTATATTTATATAGGTTTATAATAAATATAAAATAGATGATTTTTTATTGCTTTAATATATGATATTAGTTATTTAAATATTTATATATAAATAAAATAATAAATAAGGAATAATAACTAATATATTTTTATATAATATATTATTCCTAATAAAATAATCTATTATTTCATATTAAATTCTAATAAACAATTTTTATAATAGAATGTGAAAATTTAATGATTAATATATAAAATGGTAATAATATAATAATATTGTATAAGGATTAATCAATATTATTATTTTCTAAATACTGTTTTATGGTAATAAAACTGGAAAAAAAAAAAAAAATATATATATATATATATATATATATACTAATTATGAATTTTTGGAAACCAATAAAATTATAGTTTAAATTCTATAATAAAAAAAAAATTAAAAAAAAAAAAAGTTATTAACATTAGTAAACAACATAAAAATAAAAAATATATATATATATATATTTATATATAAAATATATATAAATAACATATTTTTACATTTAAATTTTTTTATTAAATTTATTTCATATTTTTATTAGATATTATTGGTAAGATGGATGTTACATCATCTCAAATAACTAATGCGATGACAAAATAGAACATCATATGTTTTGTTCTATCTCAAAATTATATAATACATTAAGTAACAATCAAATATTTAAATTTTTATTTTTCATAAATGTTAAGTATAAATATTACAAAAAAGAAAATATAAAAAAATTGTTATATTAATTTTATAACTTTATAAAAAAAAAAAGATATAAATTTAAAAATTTTAATTAGTATATTCAATATTCAATTATTTTAATTTTCACATAATACTATGAAAGGTCAACTTTATATAAGGAAATATTTTCTTCATGAATATTAAAATATTTAAACAAAAACATTACTATTATTTGTTATTATTTATTATTATTATCAATTATTATTATTAATTAATATTATTAATTAATATTATTAATTATTATTATTAATTATTATTATTAATTATTATTATTGCTGTTATTTTAAATTCAATTTTTATTTGTATAAAATATGAATTAAGTGTATTTATTAACTTTTATTTTTTTATATATAATTCCTAAATTAGATATATTTTTTAATCTTTTTTTAAACTTAATCGGTACTAAATTTATTTTTAAATATTTTGTTATTTCTTTTTTCTATTTAAATAAAAAATAACATTCTTAATTTGCCTATATTAACCATATGTCAATAGACATATTTTTATTGGTGGCTATGATTCAAACATTTATATTTACATATAAATAATTAATATTAAATATTTATGTATCTTTTAAATAATTTAAATAATTCTTTTTTTATTGTTTATTTTTAATGAAATATATTAACAACAAATAAAGGAATTATTTAAATTATTTAAAAGGTTTATATTTAATATAATAAACCTTAATCTATATAAAAGTAACGCCTATCACATATTGTTTAAATCATATTAATGATTTAATTATGTACTGAATTCATCATTCTTATTATTGATCTTATTTATTTAATAAAATAAATAATATTAATTTTATATGTAATATGGATTTATATTTATATTAGTATTATTTATTTTAATTTTATTTGTTATTACTGGTAAAGAATTTTTAATATATAAATAAATATTTTAATTATAAATATATCCAAAAACTATCACTATTAGAACTATTTCTCTAATGATATCATTACATACTTTTAGATTTTTTTTGTTTGTAATTAATATTTACTTAAATGATGATAATTGTAATTATTTTAATTATTTATTATTACAATACAAATTTACTAATTTTCATATAACTTATTATATTAAATGAATTTGTGATTATTAAATAATTTATAATATATCATATATATATATATTTATATTTTTTTTTTGATCATTGAACTTCAATGTAAAGTTTAAACTTCTGCTAAAATAAATTAATCATTGATTTATGATTTTGATATAAAATGAAAATTAAAATTTTAATTGTAAATAAATTATTTTGTTAATATTTATATGTAAATAAGTAAATATTTTATAAATTTATTAAGTTTTATTTTATTGTAATTATTTTAATTATTATATATTTTTATGTTATAATTTATAATTATAAATCTTTTATTATTTTTATTATACTTTTTATAATATTAAACTAAATAATTAATTATTTTTATTTTAAAATAGTTTATAATTAAAGAATATTATATAAAGAATACTTTTTCTTTATTCTCTGCCTTTTTCAATATTTATTTTCATTATATTAATAAATAAAGGTCATTTAGGCAATATGGAATTATAAATTTTAATATTTTTATATAAATATATTTAATAATTAATAAATTAATAAACTACATTCTGTCTCCACAAAAAGTTGTATCGAACTGAGTTATATATTTATATATCAGTTTTTTATTCAAGAATATAAATATAATTAATTATAAAATAGATTGAAATTGAAATAAATTTTTTTTTTTATTTTTTATTTTTAATTTAAAAAAATTTTTTTAATTTAATTCTTAAAGTTTCTATTTGATATAATTAATTTTTATATATATTAAAATATAATCATATATATAGTAGTTCTGTAAATTTTGAATTTTTTATTTAATTTTTTTTTTTTTTTTTTTTTTTTTTTTTTTTTTTTTTGATGGTTATATGGATGAAACTGTTTTAATCCTAGTTGATATTAAAAGGAATAAATAAAATTATTCTTATTTATTAATATTACTTTCTATTATAAATTTATGAATGATAAAAATAAATTTTATTAATATTGAATATAAAAAGGAAAAAAAATATATATATTTATAATAATAATAATAATATAAAATAAATATTAATAATAAAAGGTATTAATTATAGTTTTAATTAAAAAAAAAAAAAAGATAAAAAAGATATAATATTAAATTGAAAAACAAAATAAAGCATACATAAAAAAATTATAAATTTATTAATTTTTTATTAAAGATTATTAATTTTAAAATATTATATATAATATTTTTTTTATCTTTCACAAAAATTTAAGGAAAATCCTTTTTTTTTTTTTTATTTTAGGTCTTGATAATAAGTTTTTTAAAAAGACAAAAAAATTTTACTTTTTTATTTTTATATTTATTATATAAATTTCATTCATATTATAAGAAAAAATTTTTTCTTTTTTTTTTGATATTAAATTAAATTTAATTAAAATTAAAATTATTAAATAAAAGTTTGGATGAATTGTTTTTTTAATTATTTAATATGTCATTTATTATAGAATGATTTTTATTGAATTAAAATTTCTATTACTAAAGTTTAAATTTGATCATTATCATTATCATTTTTTTTTTATTATTAATATTTTTTTAATACTAAAATTGAAATTACTTTTTTTTTTTTTTTTATTATTTTCATTTTATTATTATTAAAATAGTTAATAATAGCATTTTTTTTTTAAAAAAAATGTTTATTGTTTAAACTTAATTTATATATCTTTAATAAGGGGAAAAGGAAAAGAGAAAGAAGAAAATAAAAAATAATTCACAGTACACCCAAAATCATTTTATTATATTAATGGTAATAATGATAAAGATAAACTATTATTTTTGAACTTGCTAATATTAATAAATAAGAAAAAAAAATAAATTATTATTGGTTTTTCTTTTTTTTTATTTTTTAAATTTATTTAAAAGTTTCTTTAATTATTAAGAATATATATTTATTTCAATTTTTTATTTTTTTATTTTTTTTTTTTATTTCTTAAATTCTCTATAATATATATATATATAAATTATTATTGTTATTATTGATATTACAAGAATAACTGTTGTAAAAGAAAGAAAGAAAGAAAGAAAGAAAGAAAAAGAGACATTAATACAATTTCTAATAAAAGAAATTAATAATTATATTAATTTTACAGGAATAAAGAAAATATATTATTAAAAAGGTAAATTTATATTTGTAATAGAATGCTATTAATAAAGTAAATTATTATTATTAATATTATTTTTAAAGCATTGGGTTAATTTTATTGTTATAATTTTTAAAAGTAAAATAATAATTTTCAATAAAAAAAAAAAAATTAAAAATTAAAAATTAGATAAAAACCAAAAAAGTAATAATTATAATTATAATAATAAATAATAATAATAATAATAAATAATAATAAATAATAATAAATAATTGTAATAACAAATATATATTATTCTATTAATAAAAATAGAAATTAATTAATTTTTAATTTTAGTATTTAATAAATATAAAAAAAATTTTAATCCACATTCAAATATACTAACAACGTATAATATTATTAATTATTTTTTACATATATATTATACACTCACTCATATATATATGTATATAACTTTTTTCTTATTAAAAATTATAAATAAAATAAAATAATAATAGAGATTACAGTATTTAAATATTTTGTTATTCTATTTAATTTTATATATTTCTTGATGTTTTAGAAATCAATATAGAAAGTAAGTAATATTATTATTATTTTAATTATACAAAAAAAAGGTATAGGAAAAAATAAATTTTATTTAATATGAAATAAAAGTGATTTAGAATATACAGAAATAATAATATTTATAGAATATAATAAATAATTTTAAATTTATTTATATATCAAAAAAAAAAAAAAAAAAAAAAAAATAAATAAATAAATATATATATATCATAAGATAGAAAAAGTTGAATTATTAATGGAAATTTATATATATATCTTAATAAAAAAAAATTAGTTATTCTTCATATTTATTAATAAAAAAAAAAAAAAAAAAAAAAAAGGCAATATGCTTTTTATTTAAATATTATATTAATAAGTTTTAATTTTTTTTTTTATTTATGTAAATCTCGAATTTCTTATTAATTATATAAACCATATAATATTCATTTTTGATGTTATACATATATGATAAGAGATGTCATCTTCAATTAAAAAATCATTAGAAACCACTGGTCCAAGTCCAGTGAGAGATTTTATTATTAATTCAAATGGTCATACCTTTATTACAAAGATTCTTATTGGTATGTATACCTCATCAAATAAAAAAAAATGAATAAAAAAATTTTGAAATATTTTTATTTATTAATTTTTTTTTTTTAATATATAATTATAAATTAATAATAAATAATATATTAATTATTTATTAAAATATTAATAATTTTTATTTTATTTACCTTATTCCTTTATTAATACTATTTTTTATATATTAATTTTTTTAATTTTTTTAATTTTTTTAATTTTTTTTTTTTCTTTTTTTTTAATTTTTTTTTTTTTATAATCTTTTTATTTATTTATTATCTACAGCCAATAATGGTATTGCTGCGGTAAAAGAAATTCGTTCTGTTCGTCAGTGGGCTTATTCAGAATTTGGTGATGAAAGAGCCATTCAATTTGTGGTAATGGCTACGGTTGAAGATTTAAAGGCAAATGCCGAATATATTCGTATGGCTGATCAGTATGTGGAAGTACCAGGAGGTAGTAATAATAATAACTATGCTAATGTCGATTTGATTGTGGATATTGCTGAACGAACAGGTGTTCATGTAATTTATTTTTTTGTTATATTACTTTAATAAATATAAATATATAAATAAATATATATATATACATATAGATATAAATGATATATATTATAATATAATATAAAATTAACAAAAAAAATTTTTTTTTTTATTATTATTTTTTATTAAATTATATGTATCATTTTAAATATTTTTCATATAATATCATTTAATATTATCAATTCATATATATATATATATATACTAAAAATAACAATAACAATAAAATAAAAATAAAAATAAAATAAAAAAAATAATAATAATAAATAAATAAATAAATAAATAAATAAATAATAATAATAATAATAATAATAAAAATAATAATAATAATCAAACAATACAATTATTCTCCGTACTATATCAAAAATTATTTTACTATTTTTATTTTAATATATTAGGCTGTAAGTAAAAAAATATATATATATAATTAATATTTATATATTATTATTATTATTAATATTGTATAGTTAATAATAATAAATTAAATTAAAAATCAAATCTGGTTAAATTATTAATAACATGAAAATTAAGAAAAGAAAAAATATTTTAAATAAATAATAATATTACATTTAAATAATATAATTTTAACTATTTTCTTTTACAATTTTAAATATATGATAATGATGAATATAAATAATTTAACCATTATATTTATTTATTTTATTTTATTTTTAATAGGTTTGGGCTGGTTGGGGTCATGCTTCTGAAAATCCAAAGTTGGTTGACGCCTTAACTAAAAGTGATATTGTTTTCATCGGTCCAACAAGTAATGCTATGAGAACTCTAGGTGATAAAATCTCTTCTACTATTGTCGCTCAAACTGCTAACGTTCCTTGTATTGCGTGGTCTGGTGATGGTTTAACTGTGGATATTAAGGATGGTGAATTAATTACTTCTGTCGATGATCAACTTTATCAAAAAGCTACTGTTCATAATCCCCAAGAAGGTTTAGAAGTCGCTAAACGTATCGGTTTCCCAGTTATGATAAAGGCTTCTGAAGGTGGTGGAGGTAAAGGTATTCGTATGGTCACCAGTCCTGAACATTTTGAATCAAGTTTTATTCAAGTTCAACGTGAAGTGGCTGGTTCTCCTATTTTCGTTATGAAAATGGCTAGTCATTCTCGTCATTTGGAAGTTCAATTGTTAGCAGATCAATATGGTAATGCTATCTCTCTTTTCGGTCGTGATTGCTCTATTCAACGTCGTCATCAAAAAATTATTGAAGAAGCACCTATTAAGGCAGCCTCATCTAAAATGATTGATATTATGGAAAAGGGTGCTGTTCGTTTAGCTAAATTAGTCGGTTATCAAAGCGCCGGTACTGTAGAATATTTATATGATATTGAAACAAAAAAAGCTTACTTTTTAGAATTAAATCCTCGTCTTCAAGTAGAACATCCTACTACTGAAATGGTATCAGGAGTCAATCTTCCTGCTGCTCAATTACAAGTTGCTATGGGAATCCCTCTTTCCTGTATAAAAGATATTAGAATATTATATGGTTTAAATGCTGGAACTTCCGATATTGATTTTGAATTTAAAAAACCAATCTCATATCATATTCAAAGAAAACCAAGACCTAAAGGGCATGTCATTTCTTGTCGTATTACGGCTGAAAATCCAGATGCAGGATTTAAGCCCAATAGTGGTAAGGTGTCCGAGCTAAATTTTCGTTCCAATAATAATGTTTGGGGTTATTTCTCTATCAGTTCTTCTGGTGGTATTCATGAATTTGCGGATTCCCAATTTGGTCATATCTTTTCATATGGTGAAACCCGTGATCAAGCCCGAAAAAATATGATTATGGCGTTGAAAGAAATTTCTATTCGTGGTGAATTTAGAACAACTATTGAATATTTGGTTAGAATTTTAGAGATGGATGAATATAAGAGTAATAAGGTGAATACCTCTTGGATGGATAGTTTAATTGCTCAACATTTTGATGTGGAAAAACCAGTACAAATTCTGTCAGTTGTTTGTGGTGCCGTCTCAAAGGCGTTCACTAAATTTCAAGAAAATATGGAAGAATATACGACTATCTTAGATAAGGGTCAAATGCCTAACCCATTACTTCTTTCCAATGTTATTTCAGTGGAATTCATTATCAACGGTATCAAGTATAAGCTTTCTGTTATCCGTAATGGCCCTGAGGATTATTCGATTGTGGTGAATGGTTCAACCGTAAAGGTGGTTTGTCGTAAACTTGCAGATGAAGGTATCTTAATTTTAGTAGATGAAAAAAGTCATGTGGTCTACTTAAAGGAAGAACCTCAAACTACCATTATGACTTTAGATAGTAAAACAGTTTCTTTAGAAAAAGAAAGTGATCCTACAAAGTTGCGTTCTCCTTCTCCAGGTAAACTTATTCGTTATCTTGTTAATGATGGTGATCATGTCAATGCTGGTGACGAATATGCTGAAATTGAGGTCATGAAGATGTATATGCCTTTAACAGCTTCAGAAAGCGGTATTATAACTTTAACTAAGATTCCAGGAGCTGTTTTAGAAAATGGTGAAGTTCTTGGTAATTTAAAACTAGATGATCCTTCCAAGGTTAAATCTGCTATCCCTTTCACCGGTACCTTAAATCTAGGTCCTTCTCAAATTTTCAGTGATAAACCTAATTATCAGTTCAGAAATATTTATCGCATTTTATGTAATGTTTTAGATGGTTACTACTATCAAGACTCCCTAAATACCATTGTCCGTCAATTAGAGGAAGTTTTAAGAAATTATGAGTTACCAAAAACAGAATTACATGATGTATTATCCGCCTTAACGGGTCGTATTCCTGGAAAATTAGAAGTTTTTCTACGGGATGTTTTAGAACACTGGAATGAAGCCATTGAAGAAAATGTTCAATATATTCAAAAGGAAATTGAAAAATATAGAATGGAAATTGGGGAAGGTGAACAACGTTCTTTATTTGAGGTTCATATGATACCCTTCAATAAAGTTCTTGAAAAATATAAAGATGGTTTGAAAAGTCATGAACGTTCCGTTTTTGTTAGTCTTTTAGAAAAGTATTATAATGTGGAACATCTTTTCTCTAATGAACCATTGGATGAAATTATTTCTCATTTACGTCATACCACATACAAAAACAATATTAATGAAGTTGTGAAACTTGCGCTTTCTCATGATAAAGTTTCCTCAAAAAATAAACTTATTAATATTCTTTTGGATGTCGCTCGTTCCAATTATGATGGTGAATCATGGCAAGTAGCCTTCTTCCCCATCCTCAAGAAACTTACTGGTTTAGCTAGTCGTGCCAGTACCAGTGTCACAGTCAAAGCTCGTGAATTATTAATTTATTGTCAATTACCAACCTACAAGGAACGTTATGTTCAAATTGAAAATCAATTAGAATCTGCTGTTAATAAAAGTTCAGATACCCAAAGTCAAAATGATGTTAATTTCAGTTTACTTTCTAATTTAATTGAAGCAAATTATGATATTCTTGATGTTATTCCTACTTTTTTTTTTCATTCAGACCCAAAAATTAGAATGGCTTCCCTTTACACTTATATTATGTATACCTATATGCACACCTATGAAGTTAGTGAAATTGATACCCATGCTCATTCTAATACCCCTTCAAATACTCCTTCAAATACTAACACTAATTCTAATACTAATACTAATGATGGTAATAAAAATATTAATGATACTAATGAGAAAGAAAATGAACAAGTCTTTGTTAAATGGTCTTTCAACGTCAAAAGACATTTTGCAATGACAAATAAGAGTCATAGTAATAGTACCTTTAATCCTTCCACTTCCGGTGTATTAGGTAATATTATACCTGATAATAATGAAAGTATGTCTAAAAGTAATTCCAGAGAAGATTTTCAACGGGTCTTGTCCTTTTCAGATATTACTGCATTAAATATTGCTAACGCCGCTGCTGCTACCCTTAAATCAAATTCTACTCTTAGCCTTATTCCAGAAAAAAGAAAACCAAAGCGTAAAGGTATTATTGTAGCCTTCAATAATACTTCAGAAATGATTTTTCGTCTTCCAGAATTAATTAATAGTCTCCGTAATGATGATGATGATGATGAGGAAGAAGATGAGGAGGAAGAGGTGAATCCCAATGATAATCAATTAGGGGCCAATAAAAAACTAAAACCAGAAGAATACTATAATGTTGTTAATGTTGTCTTTCGTGATACAGATGTTGATCTCATCAATACTAATCCTAATCCTGATATGGATACAAATCTTGATAATGATGATGCCGTCAGTCGTCGTATCTATGATCTTATTCAACAAAATAAAAGTATTTTAGAAGATGCTTATATTCGTCGTATTACATTTTTAATTGTAAGAAAGAAAGATACTCCTCATTACTTTACATTTAAAGCAGCTACCGGTTATAAAGAGGATCAAGTAATTCGTCACTTAGAACCGGCCTTAGCTTATCAATTAGAATTATCTCGTTTAGTAAATTTTAATGTTGAACCTATGCCTATTTATAGTAATAATATACATATTTATCATGCCGTCGCTAAGGAAAATCCATCTGATAGCCGTTTCTTTGTTCGCGCTCTCGTTCATCCCAGTCAAATTGTTTCTACTGTTACCATTCATGATTTCCTTGTCAGTGAAGGAGATCGGGTTATTAAAGATATTATTGATAGTTTAGAAGTCGCTAGCTCTATACATACTACTACTGACTGTAATCACCTATTCATTAATTTCATCCCAACCTTTGTTCTCAATATTGAAGAGGTAACTTATGCTTTATCAGAATTCATTGAACGCCATGGAATGAAGTTATGGCAGTTACGTGTCACTGTCGGTGACATTCGTTTATTACTTCAAACGGGTAAGAAAAAGTCACCAATGCCAATGCGTTTCTTGGTTAATAATGTCTCCGGTTATATTACAAAAATTGAAATCTATGAGGAGGTCACCAATAAGGAAGGTATTACTGTCTTCCAAACTGCTGTTAGTGCTATTCCGGGTAGTCTTCATCTTCAGCCAGTTAATCTTCCTTACTCTACAAAGGAAGCCGTTCAACCTAAAAGAAATAAAGCTCACTTGATGGGTACCACCTATGTATATGATTTTCCCGATCTTTTCCAATTAGCTATTCAACAACAATGGCAAATCTATGTCAAACAACATCATCCAGATCAAAGGATTCCAACTCAATTCATGAAGGCAACCGAGTTAATTCTTAATGAAAATAATGAATTCGTGGAAACCGATCGTCCTGCCGGTAGTAATACCTGTGGGATGGTGGCTTGGAGATTGGATTGTAAGACTCCAGAATATCCACAGGGTCGTTCTCTTATTGTGATTGCAAATGATATTACCTATAAGATTGGTTCCTTTGGTACCGAAGAAGATATGGTCTACTATAAGGCTTCTAAACTTGCACGTTCCTTAGGTATTCCAAGAATTTATATCTCAGCGAATTCCGGTGCTCGTATTGGTCTCGCCACTGAATTACAACAAATTTTTAAGATTCAATGGATAGATCCTCAAGATGAAAGTAAAGGTTTCGATTATATCTACTTAACTGAAGAAGATTATCAAAATAATATCTCGGATGGTAATCCTTCCGGGGTCTATGAAAAAATTGTTGTCAATCATGAAGTTCGTTACAAAATTAATGATGTCATCGGTAAGGAACATGGTTTAGGTACAGAAAATTTACAAGGTTCTGGTTTAATTGCTGGTGAAACTTCAGCCGCTTATAAGGATATCTTTACAGCAACTCTGGTGACTTGTCGTTCCGTCGGTATTGGTGCATACTTGGTTCGTCTTGGTCAACGTACTATTCAAGTCGAAGGTCAACCAATAATTTTAACAGGAGCAGTCGCCTTAAATAAGGTTCTTGGTAGAAATGTATACACCTCTAACCTTCAGCTTGGTGGAACTCAAATTATGTATAGAAATGGTATCTCTCATTTCACCGCCCTTAATGATTTGCATGGTATTCGTCAAATCATGGATTGGTTATCGTATATTCCAAAGACCAATACTTCTCCTCTTCCTATCATGGAATCATTGGATCCCGTTGATCGTGAAGTGAATGTGGTCATTCCGAAGGGACCCTATGATCCAAGAATACTTATTGCAGGAGAATACAAATCCTTAAATGATGAGGATGATAATGATAATCTGCCACCACCAACTCCTATTACTCCAGATAGTGCGGTCCCTTCCTTTCCATCATTGACTCCGTTGAATGCGGGTTGGATCAGTGGTTTATTTGATCGAGATTCGTTTATTGAAAGTATGGGAGGTTGGGCACAAGGAGTGGTAACTGGTCGTGCTCGTCTTGGAGGTATTCCAATTGGAGTAATAGCAGTAGAAACGAGAATAATTGAACAAGTTTTGCCGGCAGATCCTGGTAATGCAGATTCTAGAGAACAAACCATATTAGAAGCTGGTCAAGTTTGGACACCAGATTCTGCTTTCAAAACTTCACAAGCCATTAATGATTTTAATAATGGTGAACATTTACCACTAATGATTCTTGCCAACTGGCGTGGATTCTCTGGAGGTCAAAGTGATTTATTGAAAGGTATTTTGAAGTATGGGTCCTATATTGTTGATGCCTTAAGAGAATATAAACAACCCGTGTTCATTTATATAGTTGGTGAATTACGTGGTGGAGCTTGGGTTGTTCTTGATCCCAAAATTAATCCAGAAATGATGGAAATGTATGCAGAAAGTAATGCTCGTGGTGGCGTTCTTGAACCGGAAGGTATATGTTCCATTAAGTATCGTAAGAAGTATCTCTTGGAAACAATTGATCGTTTAGATACCAAATATCATGACATGAAGATTACCCTTAAAAATCTTCAAAAGGATATGGATAATGATAAAGATAAGAATATTGATACCGATATAAATATGAGTAAAGATAAGAATAAGGATAAGAATATAGATACCAATATTAATATGAATAAGGATAAGAATAAGAATAAGAATATAGATACAGATATGAATATAAGTAAAGAGAATATTAAAAGGAAAAAGGAAGAAATTGCCAAGATTCAAGCAAAATTTGAACAACGTGAAAATGAATTAATTCCATTGTATCATCAAGTAGCTGTTCATTTTGCCGATATGCATGATACTCCATGTCGTTTGAAAGCTAAAGGTTGTATTAATGATGAAATTCCATGGAATAAAGCTCGTAAATATTTCTATCACCGTTTATGTCGTCGTTTAGCAGAAGAAGAAGTCATCAATCGTATCTTAAAAGCTGATCCAGATTTATCAAGAGAAGCGGCAAAACAATATATTATTGATTGGTGGTTAGCTGATCATCCACAAAAGGAACTTTCAAATCTTTCCAGGGAAGAATATGATGAAACTATGACTCAATGGCTAAAATCAGATTTGAAATTACAAGAACTTATTCAAACAGTAGCTACAGATTATAATTTTAAACAAATTACCAAACAATTAAAACAAGATCAATATTCTTATATATCCGGTTTTAAGAAATATCTTAATAATTTGGATGAAGTGACAAAAAAAGCTTTTATAAAAGAATTAGATATTAAGTAATGAAATTTTTCTTTTTTAAAAAAAATTTTTTTAAAAAAAATAATAATAATAATAATTTTTTAAAAAGAAAAAGAAAAAAATATTATGAATAGACAAAAAAATACTAATAAAGAATACCCATACCTTCAGCCTAATCCTCCATAAATAATAATAATAATAATAATTGAATAGAATTTTATCTCATTATTTTAAAATAAAGGCATTTTTTTTATTATGTATTATTGTAACAACAACAACAATAATAATAATAATAATAATAATAATAATAATAATAATAATAATATAAATATAAATAATCATAGATTTTGTATATATGAAAATAAATTTTTTATCTTTTTTTTTTTTTTTTTATTTTTTTAAATAATATCTAAAGCATTTTAATAAGAATGATCTTTATATGTACAAAAAAAAAATGGATATAGAAAAAATCTTAATTTAAATATTAATTTATAAATTCTTATTATCATTTCTATTAATATTATTATATTATATTAGAAATAATATTATGATCTGATAATAAAGTTTAACTAATATATAAATATTATAAAATTTTGAGAATAATAAATTATATAAATATCATTAACCTATAAAAATAATATCAATTTAGTATAATAATATTTTTAAGAATAATTAAACAATAAAAAACTTTAAAAAAAAATACTATATATTATTAATTTAGTAAAATTAAAGCAAAAGACAAAAAACAAAAAAACAAAAAAAACAAAAAAACAAAAACAAAAAAACAAAAAAAAAAAAGAAGATTAAAAATAAAAATGAATAAAAAAAGAATATAATTTACAATTTAAACAAAAAAAAAAAAAAAAAAAAAAAAAAAAAAAAAAAAAAAAAAAAAAGATCTAATATATATTGTTTTTGTCTTTATATTATGATATAATTTTTTTTTTTTTTTTAAATTTAATTTTTCTTTCACATGTATATTAATATCATTATATGAATTACTCTATGAATTATAAATATTAATTTAAATATTAAAAAGAAAGTAAAAATAAAAATAATTTATTTATAATGTTTATGTTTATAAATTTCTAAAAACATTTAAAAAATATTATTTTTTTTTTCATTATTTATAAATAACTATTAGAGAATTATTAGTAATTTAATATATTTTATTATTATTTTAATAATTTTTTAAGTAGTTTTATTGATATAATATTTGTAATTTATATGATTTATTTACATAAATGAAATAATAAAAATAAAATTTTCAGATAATTGAATAATTTTCATATATACATCAATTTTTTTTTTATTACAATTAGTAATAAAAAAAACTATTTACTAGGTAGGTAGAAAAAAAAAATTAAAATTCTTAAATATATAATTTACAATGTTAAAAATTTTACATATTAAAATTTATTTTTTAATATATACTACCTACATATAAAATTTTTTTTTTTTTGGATTAATCTTTTTTATTAAAATTGTATATATTTATAAAACTTTTAATATTTATGATTTTTTTTTTTTTTTATTTTTTATGAATTTTTGGAAAATGAATACTCTGATTATATTTCTCTTGGTTCAAGGAAGAGTTTAGTGAAAACCGCATTATCTACTTTACACATTTTCAATAGAAATGATTTCTATTCACATCAAACATTATATCATAATGACTTTAAAATTCTCTCTTCTCTTTATTTTCAATGTATTACATTAACTTTATTTTTTATTAAATTTTATTTATAATTTTGATATTTGATATTTATATATATTTATATACTTTTCTTAATATAATATATTTATAATACTTTTTCATTTATAATTCATACAATATATTAATATTAATATTATAATAATTAATAAAAATAGCATAAGTGTATTCTCTTCCTTGTCAAAATATATATATATATATATATTTTTATTTTATATTAAAAAACTATCTTTATTTATTATCATAATTTTTTAACCAATTTCAATAGTTTTAATAAAAGTTTCCACTATATTTTATTATTGCAATTACTTTAAAATAATTTTTTTTTTACTTAATTGTGTAATATAACGTACATAAAAACAAATCTATTTAAAATGGAGAATAACATGATTTAATAAAAAAAAGAAAGAAAGAATTTATAAATAAGAAATAATTTTCTATTTTTTTTTTTTTTTTTTGTTTTTATTTTTGTTTTTATTTTTTTTTTTTTTTGTTTTTTGTTTTATAGTTTCTGTTTTTAATTTTTTATTTTAATTTTAATATATACTATTAATTTAATGATTATGATTAAATATTGTGGAATATAACAATTAAATAATCTGCTTAGTTATATTAAAAAAAAAAATAAAAATAAAAATAAATAAAATAAAATAAAATAATATAAAAATAATTATAATAATAAAATAAAAATGAAATAAAAAATTATAATAATAAAATATAAATGCAATAAAAAATTATAATTAATAGAATAAAAATAAAAAATAATTTTAAATTTAAAAAATTTAATAATTATTTTATTTATATTAATAAAATATTTAGTTTTTTTTTTTTTTTTTTTTTTTTTTTTTTTTTTTTTTTTAATAAAAATTAATATAAATAATATAAATATTTAAAAATTTCAAATAAATCAATTTTTTTTTTATAGTTTTAAAAATTTATTAAAATTTTTGTACAAAATATAAAAGAAAAAATTAAAAAAAAAAAAATAATAATAAACATATATTTATTAATAAAAATTACTAAATATATAGTATATTATTAATCATAATGATAAAATATATATATATATATATTATATTTTATGTTTTTATAATTATAACTGTTAATTCTAATATTCATTTTGAGTTCTTTCAACTATTGATGTATTTCTTTCAAATATTTTAGAAAATTCATCTGGGGAATATTTTTCTCTAACATTTTGATAACGTTCAAATACTTGATCAGTAAATTGCTTAATGTTTCTTGGTAGGGTTTGAGATATTCTACTACCTTTACATATTCTTCTATATAAGAATAATATATATTCATTTTTAGTTGGATATTGATGATATGAATTAACAAATTCACCATAATATTTATCTAACGATAAAATTGGTTTAGAAATATCAACAATTTTTCCTAATTCATCTAACCATGTTATTCCAGGTCTTACATAATAGAATGGTCGACATGTATTTTCACTAATCTTAACATCGAATTTATCAATATTATCATCCCATTCTTTCCAAAATTCACTTACATTTGGAATGATATCCCCATTTGAATCACCATCTTTTCCGTTAATTAAAAGTTCAACATCCATATCAGTTAAATTCTTTTGAACATTAACATAATTTAATAACCAAATAATCTCTTCCATTGTTGTTTTTCCTTCTTTGAGATATTGATAACCAAATTGAGAGAAGGATTGTAGACATTTTAATTGTTCTTTCTCATTAATTTCTCCATCCACTGGAATAAATAAATCTCCACAAAGACCTCCAGCTTTTAATGGTGATTCTAAATCAACATGAACAAAAACCGTAGCGTTTTGAATACTCTCCTTATATGTATCCAATAAACGAGGATTTCTCTTAAAGAAGGCTAAAAGACGAGTAAAGATTTCAACTCGAGTAGCGAAACCATAAAATTTTGATGGTAATTCAAGATGGAACATATCCAAAATGTCTAATAATTCTTGGAAGTGACCAATATGAACATAGAAAAGATTCAACTTCATTGGAATTCTTGGAATAAGGAAAGGAGAAATTAAACAAGTCCATGCTGCTGTTGGATAGAAAACTCTAGTTTGAGGAAGATTAGATAAACCACTTAATGAGATGGATGTAGTGTAATTCAAAAAACGATAAATGACCTGTGCCTTCACAAATGGTTCAATATCTTTTAAATATGGAACTGTACCATCCTTAATCATCTTATAAAGGACAAAGAACCATAAATTAACATCACCTAGATTTTTACCACCAGTGATGATCTTCATTAAAGTCCAATTAGCAGCATTAACATGTTCCTTATTTTCTCCTAAAGGAATTGCACCAATAATATCCTTACGAGTGAATGGTGATTTTTTGATAGGATTAGATGTCTCTAATGAACTTCTATAATTCTTCAAAGAAATGGAATGATCAATGAATGACCTTAACTTTTCCATGAATTCCGGAATATATAAGGCATTTAAAGGACAATTAACAATTCTTTCAGTTGTATTCTTATCAAAACCAACTAAAACTGGAGTAAAGTCAGATTGATTAGTAGTAACTAGAATCATTGGATCAATTTCATTATCAATAGAAATTGGACATTCCCATTGAGAATTCTTAACGGAAGATTCAATATCTAAATCTTTAATATCATCAACCTCATTTACCTCAGTATCATCAGCAGTATAAGCTCGGAAAGTTTGTAATTTATCAATATCAAAAACTTGTTTCAAACCACCATCACACATTCGAATTAAAAGATTAATCTTGGATTGATATTCACCACCCAAAACTGTATTAAAACATTTAATTGCTTCTTCTTTAGCTTCATCATAGTTTCGATCTTGAAGTACTAATTGATCAATTCTTTTATTTTTATTTTCATCTTTCATAATATTGTTGGCATTAATTCTTTTACTCATCTTTAATACTGAAATTCTAAGTTTTTGATCACCAGAAGTACCAATTAATCTAGCTATAAATGCTCTTTCCAATGCATCATACTTATCATTAAATTCTTCCATAGTGTTGATATTATCAATTTCTTTGATGGTATTTAAATCTTCATTTGAAGTAGAGATAACTCGATCTTCAGAGGTGGAAGGACTTTTTACAATAGTCTTACTAGCATTGAAACGAGTAAATGGACATGCCACACTCATGTTTGCACCATATCCTAATAAATAAACTTCAGTGTAATCACAAGAAAACCTATCCATATTTTCACTAATCCTTTGATCAAGTCTCTCGACATCACTATTATACACATGACCATCAGAAATTAATATGAATTCTGAATAATGAGCTTCCTTATGTTTAGAGAAAATAGCATCAAATATGCATTGAGGGTAAGTACCACCCTTTCCCCTTCTATAACTATTAATTTCCATATATTCTTCCTTTGAGATATATCTTGACTTATTATCCCAAATAATAATTTCATCTTCTTCTGTAAACTTTTGTTCTAAAATTAAACGAACATTAGAATGATAAAAGGAATTACCAGAAGTAGAACCACTAAAATCTATTGCGAAACACTTGTTTAAACGAGTCATATTTAAAAAATTTTAAAAATTTACTAAACTTCTTTTTTTTTAATGATCAAAAAGTAAAAAAAAAAATAAATATAAATATAAGAATTTATTATTATTTATAAAAAAAAAATTCAATAATATATTATTATACTGAAATAAGTGAAATGTAGTTAAAAATTAATATTATATTATAATTAATATTTAAATTAAAATTAAAATTATTTTGAAGATTTTCTTTCATTATAATAAATTAGAATAAAATTTAATGAATGAATGACAATATAATTTTTTTTTTTTATTGAAGTTCAAATTCAACCTTTTATATATTTTTTTTTAATGTAGAAAATTTAATATAAAAAAAAAATTAAATTAATTTTAAAATGAATTAGTACCACAATATGTGGTGGTTAATATGAATAAAAAAAATTTAAATTTATATTAAATTTGTACCTCAATAAGTGGTTAATATCAAAAAAAAAAAAAAATAATTAAAGAAAAACAGAAAAACAAATAAAAAGTATTAATTATATATTGAAGCTACTAAAAAAAATATTTATTAGATGATATACCAATAAAATTAAATATCTATTAATGATATTTGAAATTTGTAAAAAATAAAAAAACAAATTAAACATTTGAATATTTAGATTTCTTTTATTTATATTTTTTATTTTATTATTTAAATATATATTATTTATGTATTATTTATTTATATATATATATATTTATTTATTTATTTATTTATTTATTTATTTATTTATTTATTTATTTATTTATTTATTTATTTATTTATTTATTTATTTATTTATTTATTTATAATTTTAATATTTGTATATAATATAATAATAAATTTTTATGAATAATTAATTTAAAAAATCTTATTTTTAATTATCGACTTTTCCATTAATATTAAATTAAATTTTAATAATTTAAAAAAAAAAAAAAAAAAAAAATAATAATAATAATAAAATGATATTGAAATAATTTAAAACAAAAATTAATTCAAAAAATATTCACAATTATCTTTTTTAAAATGTGGTTCCTATATAAAAAAAATATCCATTAATTAAAATAATTAATGATTTATATTAAAAATAACTAAAAAACTTAAATGTAATAATAAAAATCTATTCTTGAAATAATACATAAATCATATTATTTTTTATAATTATACTATCAATTATAACAATTTGGAAATTATAATTATTATTATTGTAGTAATTATTAAGTTGCAGAAATTCTATACATTTTTTTTTTTGTATTAAAGCTCTATTTATTTTATTTTTGACATAGTTTTAAATAATAATAATAAAATAATAATAATAAATATATTTTATTTGTAAAGGGTTAGTTTTAAATAGATTCAATTGGGGATCGTGCATTTCGCAATGTGGTGTATAAAATTTATTAAATAAAGCCATACATTTTTAAGATATTCTATACAATCATAAATAAATATATAGATAATTATTATTTCAAAAGAAATAATAATATATTTTTTCAATTAAATATATTATTAAATAACTATTTCGAAAGAAATAATAATATATTCTATTAAAAAAGAATTATAAAAAATTATTTATATAATTGAATACTAATAAAATATATATATAAAAAAAAGAATATTTATTATTTATTTAATTATTAAAAAACAAGCCACATACAAAAATACGCCGCATTTCGAAATGCACAATTGCGAAATGTACTAGATTCGATTCAATTTTCTAATTTTTATGCATTAAAAATATGATTATCTTATTAAAAAAAAGTTAAGATATTTATCGGTGATAGTTTATTTATTTTTTTTTTTTTTTTATTTTCTAATATATATATATAAAATTTATATTTATGTTTTTTTTTTTTTTTTTTTTTTTTTTTTTTTATTTTCTAAAATATATATATAAAGTTTATATTTATAAAGTTTATATAATGATTTATAATATTAAAATTATTATTTATTATTATTAATGATAATAACTACTGAAAATTAAATAAATGATAATAAAAAAATAAATATTATAATAAAAAAAGCTATTACTATTAATAAAAATTTATAGGAAAGAAGAAAAAAAAATTATTTATCAAATATAATTTTATATTTGTTTATATATAAAATATAAAATAAAATGAATTATAAATAATTACAAAAAAAAAATTTTTTTTTTTTTATAAAATTATTTAATTCATAATTTTAATTATTATTTTTATATTTTTATAGTAAAACAACCAAACAAAAAATTATAAATTAAAATTATAAATTGACCGTAAATTATAAATGTATACCAATTTAATTTTAAAAATTTATTATTTAAAATTAAATATTAAATATGTATTTATTTTTATTATTAATCCTTAATGGGATATAATTATAAAATATCAAACTAAAAATACTATATTTTATTACAAAATATATTAAAAATGATAATTTGATTTGATATTTTTTTTTTTTTTATGAAATTATTTCACTTTATATAAAAAAATTTTTTTTTCTTTTAAATTATATTTAATAACTATATACAATTTTCAGTATTATAAATAAATATATAATATTTAAAATATGAAAGTATTATTAAAATTTATACTGTTGAATATATTAATATACATATGCATTGTGAAATGTACGTCTTCAACAACAAGACCAAAAATTTCAATTATTATACCTGTATATAATTCAGAAAAATATATCGATCGTTCACTTCAATCAGCCTTAAATCAGACTTTGGAAGATATTGAGGTAATTTGTATTGATGATGCTTCACAAGATAGTTCCTTAAAAATATTACGTAACTATGAACAACTTGATCCTCGTGTTCGAGTGTATCATTTTAAAAAAAATAAAGGGGCAAGTCAAGCAAGAAACAAGGGTATTAAGTTAGCTAAAGGTAAATTTATTGGATTTATTGACAGTGATGACTATGTGGATAAGGAATTTTATGAAAATTTATATAAACATTCTGAACATCATGACGTTATTGTTGGAAAATTTGTAGATAGTACCAATTATTCTGATAATTATCTTCCTAATGATTTTCCATTGATTCATGGATATGTTGTAGATTCAATATGGAAAAGGAGTTTTTTAAGAAAACATAATGTCGAATTTCCTGTAAATGTAAGAATTAGAGAGGATAAAGAATTTAGGAAACGCTGTTATCAATATAATCCAAGAATATTTAATACAACAGAAGATGGAATATTTTACTATTATAAAAGAAGAGAAGGATCAGTAAGAAATTTCAATATAAATTATTTAAAATCTCTTAATGAAAAAGCTAAGCAATTTAAAATGGATGTAAATGAAAAGATTCATAAAATTGGTTTAATAGTGAAGAGATTTGTAAATATGTAAAAATAGAAAAATAAAAAGAAAGACTGTTCCCTTCAATCATTAAAGATAATAAAAAGTTTTAAAATTTATTAATATTTTAATGAAATATGAATTTTTTTTTTATTATTATTATTTTTTTATTTTTCATGTTAAAATGAAAAATTTTTATTAAAAAAGTACATAAGAAAATTAAAAAAAAAAAAAAAAATCAAAATAAGAATATTTTCTATTTCTTAGTTCATATATTAATTATTATATTGAATATAATGAAATACAAAATACAAAAAATGAACATTTAAGAAACAATTTTTTAATAGATATAAATTAAAGAATAAGAAGTATATTAAGCAATTTTTTCCCTATTTATTTAATATCGTAATTAAAATAAGATAAAATATTAAATGATAAATTAATTATCATTAATTAAATACTATAAATTAATTTTTATATGAATATTATATATAAACTATTAGAAGGAGTCATTCCTTATAATAGTTTATATAATATTCATATTTTTTTTTAATGATATAGTATCTAATTATTAATTTAAAAAATTATTATATATTTGAATAATTATTTGGATTAAAAAAAAAAAATAAAATAGAATAAAAAAAATATACATATTATTTTTTTTTATAACTTTTCTTTTTTTCTTTTTTCTTTTATTTTTTATTTTTTGTTTTTTTTTTAAAAGAAAGTCTATATAATATCTATAATGTATTTATTTGAATAAAATGTTTTTTTTTTCATTTTTTTTACCATTTGAAATCAATTATTAAAATATTAATATTATTACATTCAAATAAGGTTGATTGAACACCATAACAAGATTCATAGGCTTTTTTTGTGACTGAATGATTGTGAAATAATAGAGAATAATCATAATGATCAGTATTTCGTTAACAAAACAAACTAAAATATCAAAGTCAGTTAAAAAAAAAATTTTGGATAATGGAAAAAAAAATTTTTTTTAGTATATTAGAATTTTTTTATTATATTATTGTATAATACCACATATATATATATTTATATATATATATTATAAGAATATTTTTATGTTTTTTTAAATTTTTATTTATTTATATTATATTAAAATTTACATACATATACAAAATACAAAATATTATATCATTTTAATTTTTGTAATTTAATATGATAATAATATATTGAGATAATTATTATTATTATTATATATATTTACTTAATATTTATATATATATATTTGATTGATAATTTTTTTTTAATAAAATTTTTAAAACTTTTCAAAAGTTTTAGTTTATATATTTTAATAATATATAATTGAATTTTTTTTATATTTTATTTTCTTAATTTTAATATATATTTATATATATATTTTTTCTTTAAAAAAATAAAAATTATATTTAATAATTTTTAAAACTTTTCAAAAGTTTTAGTTTTAAAAGTTTTCTTATTTTTTTTTTTAAAAAAAAAGAAGATTATATTTTGAAAATATATATTCATATCTATATATCTTTTCAATTTTTTTTATATTTTCAAATTTTTTTTTTTTATATTTATTTTACCATTTGAGATCAATAATTAAAATATCAGCATTACCACATTCTAATAAGGTAGATTGATCATTGACATCATCATAACAAAATCCATAGGCTTTTCCAGTGACTGAATGATTGTGGAAGAATTGAGAATATTCATTATAAACAGTATTGCTTTTATAGTAAGTCGATGGATCTCTCCATTTGCTTGGTTCTGTAGCAATACCTCTATTAAATGCTGCACATAATTGAGCTTCAATAACTAATTCAATTCTTGTTAAATCAGGATTGGATGAACTTCCTCTGTCAAAAGCACCTCTTCCTTCTAAAACATCTTGTGTTGATGGTTTATCAACAAAGAAAGTTCTATTGTCTCCAGATTTTCTGAAAACCATTCTGTTTCCTTCAACATGTCCTTCAAAACTTCCAGCATCACATTGGAAATTAAGATTTTCATGAGAATATTTACTCCAGAAAGCATTAATATAATCATCAAAGTAATCACCATAAGTTCTACCTTCATTGAAACTAGTTTTGCAAGGTGCCATAATTCTGTATTGATCAACTAGTGTTTTAAATGGATCAGATACTGAACTTTTGAATGAATTGAAAATTTCATCTCTAGATCCCGTATCACCTTCCCAACGATCATAACTTCCATCAGTATTCATTAATCTAATCATGTATGGGAAACTAAAGAAATCCACACGAGTAGTATTACCATGGAAAGTGATAGTTCCATTAATAGATTCAGTGGTGAATTCAAAGTATTCGAATAAAGTATTAATGTTTGGATCGGTTGGATTATTTACATCAGGACCAGCATATCCACCTTCATTAAAAGTGATGTAAACTGGTTCACCATAACTGATATACATTCTTCCAGATTCTACAGCAGGAAGATGAACATATTTTCTATCGGATAATTTATGAATGATTGAAGAAGCGTAACGTCTATTACCTCTTGGAGTGGTAGCATCATTAAGAGACATATCAGCTCTAATTAAATCTCCATTTAAATCTAAATAACTAAGTTCATGATTTTGATTTCTTCCAAGAACTACCCAATAAATTTCATCATCTCTCCAAGCTCCACCAGTCTTGTTATCAATTTGAATGACCATTTTTCCATTTTTCTTAGGAATGGAAGGATCTCTTTGTGGTTTTTGACCTTCAGGAGTGGCAGGATTAGTAGGAGTTCCATTATTATTTGAAGGTGGAGAATTATTTCCAGTTTCTGGTCCATAAACTAAACCTCCATTTTGACAATGATACTCTTTTGGACTGTAACATGCCCCATTACAACTTTTCATATTCACAGGACTATATAATTTTATTTATATAATATATATATTAATTAAATATATTTCATATAATTAATATATATAAATTTATTTGATATTTTATTTTATTTTTTTTTTTTTTTTCATAAATTTTTACCATAAAGTTCCGTTATCACATGTATATTCATTTGGAGAATAACAAGCTCCACCACAACTTTTTAAATAATTTGCTATATGTAAAATATATTTAGAGAGAGATAAATAAATTAATAAATTAATAATTAAATAAAATTAATTTAATGATTTTTTTTTTTTTTTATTAATTAAAAATATTAAATAATTTTATTATATAATAGTAATAATAATAATATATGTTATATATAAAAATAAAAACATACGACATTGAGCCAATGTTAATCCAATAGCTGAAACAAAAGTGAAAAGATTTAGTAATTTCATTATTTTAAATTTATTTTTTCAAAAATAAAATTTTAAAAAAAATAAAAAAAAAAAAAAAAAATAAATTATAAAAAATTGAAAAAACAAATAGATTAAATATTTATTAAATTTTTAATAAATATAATATTTATTTTTAAATTTAAAAAAAAAATTGAATATTAAAAATGTGTAAGTACTTTTTACTTTCTTTTATACTTTTTTTTTTTTTTTTTAATAATTAAATTAAAAGACATAATATTAATAATTTATATGAAAAATAAATAATTATTTATATTATTAATAGATACAACACTTAATAAAAACTAATAATTTAATTTATTGTTTTTATTATTAAATTCAAAAGTATAATTCATAATAAATTTACATATATTGGAAAATAAAAATTTTTATTTTAATTAGTGAAAATTTAAATATAAAAAAAAAATATTATATACATTTGATTATCAATTTTTTGTAAATTAAAAATTAATTAAATTAACATATTAATTTTAAAATTTTATTTTTGCGGAATATATTAAAAAAAAAAAAGGGGAAATTATGATATGTAGTATTATTAATTTTGAAGATAATATTTAAGTTATAAAAAAATTAAAAAAAAAAAAAAAAAAAAAAATTTAAAATAAAATTATATTTAGATCATGCTAGGGTAGATAATAATTAAAATTATAGAATTTAATTTCTTTTATTTATTTAAAATTTATGGGATTTTATTCCTTTTTTTTTTTTTTTATTATTATTTTTAAAAAACAAATAATTTTAAAATTATTTTTTATTTGATATTTATCATATTTAATTATATATTTAATTTCTTAAAATAATAATAAGAATATCTATGAATAATTTTTCAAATAAAAATTAAATCTATCTATTATTTTTTTTTATTTTTCATTTTATTATCTTATTTTATTAATTTATATTTATTAATAAAAATATATCATAATATTAAAATGAATAATATATAATTTTATATTTATATTTAAATAATGAAAATTAAATTGTAGAGGCAAGACTAGCAATAACAAATGACATTATATACAACTAAATGTTAAAAATAAATTAATTTTCTTAAATATTATTATGTTAAAACTATGATATTTTATTTTCATAGTAATTATATAGTAATAAATATAAAATTAAAATTTTTATAAATCAAAAATATAGAAATTTTATAAAAAAAAAAATAATTTTATAAAAGAAAAATAATTTTTTTTTTTTTGTAGATAATATTATGTTAAAGTATTTAATTTTAAATTATTATAATTTATCATATTTAAATGAAATAAATAATATTTACAAATAATGAAATGCTTTATTCATTTCATATTTCTAAAATAAAATAAAATAAAAAAAAAGAATAAAAATTAAAAATTAAAAGTAAAAAAAAAGAAATGTTACTATTAAATAAAATTTTTTGACAAAATAATCAGTTAATAAGACTTTTATTGAGTACTAATTAATAAAATGAATATTTTAACTAATTTTTAATGTATTAAAAATATTTAAATAAAAAATACATATATATATATATATATTTAAAAAAATATAAATTTAAACATGCATACTGTTACCTTAGGATATTATTAAAAAAATTGTTTTAATAAAATTCACATAAATTTAATACATTAAATAATTTTATTAATATGAATTTTTTTTTTTTTTTTTTTTTTAAAATTTCAACAATCGTATCAATTAAATAATAAATAATAATTTAAAAAAAAACATGATATATATTGCAATTAGTTGTATACAAAGTCATTTTTAATTTAAATAATATTTGGCTTGCCTATTTGATTTAATTAAAATAGATAAATTATATATTAATTTTTAATAATAATAGTTTCATGAAATTAATAAAAAAAAAAAAAATAATAAAATAAAGAGTAAAAAAAAAAAAAGTAAAGATAAAAAAATATATATATTTTTTTTTTAAATTTCTATTATGAATGTATTTCTTATTTATGTTTAAGGAAATAAATATACATTTAATATAATATATCAAATAAAGAAAAATTATAAAAATTTTATTAAAAAAAAATAAGAAAAAAAAATGTAAAAATTTATAAATTTAGATAAAAAAATTAATAATTCCTCTTATTCATTATTTTTATTTAAGTATATAGTAAAATTAATTGTTGTTTATTTTTTATTTTTATTTATCTATTATTTATTATTATTTTTTTTTTTTTTTTTTGAATCTTCAAAAAACTATAAAAAAAATATTATTAATATTATTAATATTATTAATATTATTATTATTAATGCTAAAATTTTAATTATTATTATTATTATTATTATTATTATTATTATTATTATTATTATTATTATTATTATTATTATTATTATTATTATTATTATTATTATTATTACTAATATTATTATTTTAATGTCATAAAATGATAAACTTTTTTTTTTATTTTATTACTATATTAAATAAAAATATAAAATATTAAAATTTTAAAAAATAATTAACTTCTAAAAATTTAATTATATTAAATAAATTAGTATCACTTTTTTTTAATTAAAAAAATAAATTAAATTAATATATAAACTTTATTAAATAAAATGTATATAAAAATATTAATATTTTTATTTTCCATTATGATAAAGCTATTTAATCCTTTTATTTTTTTATTTAAATTTAAAAAATAGATTATTATTAATTAAAGTTTTTAAATTCAATATAATATAAATTGTGGGCTTTTTTTTTTTTATTAATATCATAAAATATGTTATATTTTATTACTGCGTTAAGTCATAAAACTATTTAAATTAAATCTAATAAAACATCCCTTAAAGATATTATTATAATATATAATAAAAACATAATAAAAATCTATTAATAATAATAATATTTTATTAATTTAATTAAAAAAAAAAAAAAAGTATAAAAGAAAGTAAAAAGTACTTAACATATTTCTAATATTTAATTTTTTAAATTTAAAAATAAATATTATATTTATTAAAAATTTAATAAATATTTAATCTATTTGTTTTTTCAATTTTTTATAACTTATTTTTTTTTTTTTTTTTAATTTTTTTTAAAATTTTATTTTTGAAAAAATAAATTTAAAATAATGAAATTATTAAATCTTTTCACTTTTGTTTCAGCTATTGGATTAACATTGGCTCAATGTCGTATGTTTTTACTTTTATATATAACATATATTATTATTATTACTATTATTATATAATAAAAATATTTAATATTTTTAATTAATAAAAAAAAAAAATTATTAAATTAATTTTATTTAATTATTAATTTATTAATTTATTTATCTCTCTCTAAATATATTTTACATATAGCAAATTATTTAAAAAGTTGTGGTGGAGCTTGTTATTCTCCAAATGAATATACATGTGATAACGGAACTTTATGGTAAAAATTTATGGAAAAAAAAAAGAAAAAAATAAGATAATTGATAAATTTATATATATTAATTATATGAAATATATTTAATTAATATATATATTATATAATTAAAATTATATAGTCCTGTGAATATGAAAAGTTGTAATGGAGCATGTTACAGTCCAAAAGAGTATCATTGTCAAAATGGAGGTTTAGTTTATGGACCAGAAACTGGAAATAATTCTCCACCTTCAAATAATAATGGAACTCCTACTAATCCTGCCACTCCTGAAGGTCAAAAACCACAAAGAGATCCTTCCATTCCTAAGAAAAATGGAAAAATGGTCATTCAAATTGATAACAAGACTGGTGGAGCTTGGAGAGATGATGAAATTTATTGGGTAGTTCTTGGAAGAAATCAAAATCATGAACTTAGTTATTTAGATTTAAATGGAGATTTAATTAGAGCTGATATGTCTCTTAATGATGCTACCACTCCAAGAGGTAATAGACGTTACGCTTCTTCAATCATTCATAAATTATCTGATAGAAAATATGTTCATCTTCCTGCTGTAGAATCTGGAAGAATGTATATCAGTTATGGTGAACCAGTTTACATCACTTTTAATGAAGGTGGATATGCTGGTCCTGATGTAAATAATCCAACCGATCCAAACATTAATACTTTATTCGAATACTTTGAATTCACCACTGAATCTATTAATGGAACTATCACTTTCCATGGTAATACTACTCGTGTGGATTTCTTTAGTTTCCCATACATGATTAGATTAATGAATACTGATGGAAGTTATGATCGTTGGGAAGGTGATACGGGATCTAGAGATGAAATTTTCAATTCATTCAAAAGTTCAGTATCTGATCCATTTAAAACACTAGTTGATCAATACAGAATTATGGCACCTTGCAAGACCAGTTTCAATGAAGGTAGAACTTATGGTGATTACTTTGATGATTATATTAATACTTTCTGGAGTAAATATTCTCATGAAAATCTTAATTTCCAATGTGATGCTGGAAGTTTTGAAGGACATGTTGAAGGAAACAGAATGGTTTTCAGAAAATCTGGAGACAATAGAACTTTCTTTGTTGATAAACCATCAACACAAGATGTTTTAGAAGGAAGAGGTGCTTTTGACAGAGGAAGTTCATCCAATCCTGATTTAACAAGAATTGAATTAGTTATTGAAGCTCAATTATGTGCAGCATTTAATAGAGGTATTGCTACAGAACCAAGCAAATGGAGAGATCCATCGACTTACTATAAAAGCAATACTGTTTATAATGAATATTCTCAATTCTTCCACAATCATTCAGTCACTGGAAAAGCCTATGGATTTTGTTATGATGATGTTAATGATCAATCTACCTTATTAGAATGTGGTAATGCTGATATTTTAATTATTGATCTCAAATGGTAAAATAAATAAATAAATAAATAAATAAATAAATAAATAAAAAAAATTTGGAAATACAAAAAAAATTGGAAAAATATATAGATATGAATATATATTTTCAAATTATAATATTTTTTTTTTAAAAAAAAAAAAATAAGAAAACTTATAAAACTAAAACTTTTGAAAAGTTTTAAAAATTATTAAATATAATTTTTATTTTTTTAAAGAAAAAAAAAATATATATATATATATATATATATTTTAATATATATAAATATATATTAAAATTAAGAAAATAAAATATAAAAAAAATTCAATTATATATTATTAAAATATATAAACTAAAACTTTTGAAAAGTTTTAAAAATTTTATTAAAAAAAAAAAATTATCATTCAGTTATATACATTAAAGATATTTTTTTTAAAAAAAAATATATATATATATAAATTTATTAAAATTTATATATAAAATATTTATATACAAATATAAAAAAAAAAAAATATCAATTAGCTTTATATATTATTATCAAATTAATATACAAAAATTAAAATGATATATTTTGTATATGTATTGTAAATTTTATTATATTATAAATAAATAAAAAATTTTAAAAATAATATAAAATATTCTTATAATTTATATATATATATGGTATTTTTTTAAAGAAAAGGGACATATATGTATATGTATATGCAAAAAAAAAAAATTAGAATGAATTATAAGTATAAATATTTTCAAAATAAAATTTTCTTTTTTTAAAATAAATATATATATATATGTATATGTTATGTATATGTTATATATATATAAAAACCAAAACTTTTGAAAAATTTTAAAAATTATTTATAATTTTTTTATAAAAATGTATATAATAAAATTAAAAATATATGATATATAAAAAAAATTATCAATTATATATATTATATATATATAATAAAAATTAAAAAAAAAAAAAAAAAAAAAAAAAGAAATTAAATAAAAAAAAAATTATCAATAAATATTATATATCATTATCAATGTATATTTTTTTTTTAAAAAAAAAAAGTATAATTACAAAAAATCATTATCTTAATATTTATAGATATTTAATATTGTATGATAAAGTTTTAAAGAATACTAATAAGCCAAATTAATTGAAATATTAATGATGAAAAATTAATAATGCTTTTTTTAATAAATCATCAAAAAATATTTGATAAAGTCATAACTTTATCAAATATCTAACTTTCTATTTTCTGAAAATATCAATATACTATATCAGTTGTTCCGTTATTATGAATGCCTGGTATATTAATATGATTAAGTTTTAATTCATCGTCAATACATGTCATCCAATTAGCATCTACTAAATCATATATATAATTACACCATCCCCATTGAGTTAAAAAACATTTATTATTAGCATCAATATTATAATAGAGTCCTTTTTCTGATTTAGTTATTTCTTTAATTTCATTTGAATCATTACTTGACATAGAACAATAACTAGAAAATATATAAGCATAATCATAAAATGCACAATTGTCAGGATTATCATATTTACAGTCACTTAAATTAATTTTTTGATCTAATTTTTCAATTTTATACTAGTAATTATCTAAAATATCATCTATAATTAAATTCATCTATATTTTCTGAATCTGCAATACTTTTTGATATATTTCTAAACCGGGTTATTCTTTATTGAATTTAATTTTCACAGACTTGTTTAACACTTTAAGAACCTTTCTCATTACTTCTAATATTTTTTCTCCAAAATATTTAGATTTTTAATCTTGACTATAATCAATAATATTTAAATTATTAATTTTATTTAAATTAATCTACAATGTTATATAAACCTTTAATTAAATTTAATATATTATCTTCATTAACCTTTACATCTTTATTTTTTTTTTGAATTAGATATCATATTTTTATACCCATTAACAATTATATTGATACTGTTTATTATTTGTTTGCGTTCTTTTTCATTATAATTTACTGCTATTTTCTTTATACAAATCAAATAAACTACTCCAAAAGTCATTAAAATTTTCATTATTCTTGAACTTATTATAATAACCGTCAATTTTATTTATACCTAATGAAATTTTAAAATCAATATTTTTTTCTGAAAATTTTTCTAATAATTGATTCAAATTATCTTTTTTTTTTTAGTATCACAAAATTATTAACTTTAACTTTTATTACATAAAAAATTATTTAATCCTCTTTTTCTTTATACAGTTCTACAATTTGAATTATATTGATTAGTCATATTTGTTTCTACAGTAGTAATTGCATTAAAGAGTTTAGAAATTTCAAAAGGATGACCTCTTCCAGCACTAAGACCTAAAAAATTCTCCTTTTTCATTTATTGGAAATAGTTTAATTAAAGTGAACACTTTTAATAAATTTAATGCTCTTTTTTTTTTTTTTTTTTTTTTTTTTGAGCTGTCTCATTATTCATTATTTTTTTGAAATAGATTCTACTATAAGTGTTTCAATTTCTTTATAATTTCGATCTACTCTATTAATATGTATATTATCTATGTTATTTTTTATATATGAGCATATTTAGTATGGCTATTAATATGTTTAACTTGATTATTATTAAAATAATGTATATTACATTATTTTCATAAATTATAATATTTATATTATTTAACAAAGACTATGTCAGTATTTTAGAATTTTCTACCTCTAAGGGTTGCCATTATTCGAATTAATAAATTTTCTAATAGAGAAAATTCATGAACTCTATAGCAGAGTATAAATAATATTCATTTTATTATTTAAAGAAATAGAGTTATTTTTAATAATTATCTTAAATAATTCTATATTTTCGTTTTTATCTTAAAAGAATTTTTTTTATAGTTTAATAAATTATAAAACATTCTTTTAAAATTAAAAGATACTACGTCATAATATATTCATCAGGAAATCAATATAATGAACAATTTAAAACATTTGTTTTTAAATAATTTATAGTTTTTCTATACTTTCTTTAAATAGAATATAAAAAAAGATGATATTATTATTAAAATGTATATTGTTAACTTTTGAAAGGTTAATGAAAATTTTTCTACACTAAAATTAAATAATACGTTATTAAACATAAAATTCAGAAGACTTTTAAGCCAATCTTGTATTTATGTCATGAAGAATGAACAAAAAGACATAGTATGTATCCTCGCCTTATATGTCGATGACAATACTGTTTTCAGGTAATGATGAAGAGGTAATATAGGTAAAGAAACAGATAAAACCCAATCCAATTTTAATATTAAAGATATATGTAATATAGATTCCTTATTGAATTAATATTTGAAAAAAAAAAAAAAAAAAAAAAAAAGCATTGATGGTTACATCATCCACCAGAGAGAATATATATAAAAAGAAATTCTAAAATAAATACAACCTAATCTAAGTGCATGAACACCGGCAAGAAATCTAAGGCCAATAGAAAATATAAGATAAAAAAAAAAAAAAAATTAAACGAAACGGTCTATAGAAGTGCAGTAGGCAATTTGTTATACCTTGCTGTTTGTACGAGACCATTTATTTTTTTTTCTGTAAGTAAAGAAGTTAAGTAAAAAAAAAAAAAAAAAAAAAAAAAAAAAAAAAGCATTAAAAAGATTGATCCGACTTAATATGGATCTTCAAATACATGAAAAGAACCAAAAAAAAAAAACTATGCAATAAATTTTACAAGGAATAGCACCTTGAGAGTCTTTGTCGAAGCTGGTTATGCCCTGAAATATCAATAATACCAGAAAATCCACCTCAAGTTTCTTGTTAATGATGGGAATGTCACCAACAAGTTGGTGTTCCAAACTACAATATGTAGTAGCTACATCGACAGAGGAATCAGAGTATTATAGTGTTAGCGATTACGCTATACAATGTCTTTGGTATATAAATTTCCTTAAGGGTGTTGAATATAAGGATTGATTACGCTAAAATAAATATAGATAATAAGGCAGCGATATCAAAACCAATCCATTAATTTAAAATCAAAGCATATAGATTATCGAATACCACCACATTAGAGATTTTACTAAAAAAAAAAAAAAAGAAAAAAAAAAAATAAATTGGCATATCTAAAGTAAGAAAATAATTTAGCCCGATAGTTTTACTAAATATCTGAACAACTCATTAAAGGATAAATTTAGAAATAAAATTCTTACTAAAATGAAGATTAACAAACTGATAAATTAACAAATCTAACTCAAAAAAGTCATTGAGGAAGAGTGACAATTGATAAAATTAACACAAATTTCTAATAAATATTGAACCAATAAAATGTTATTCTAAGATAGTATAAAAATATAAAAGTTGTATAAAAGTTAAAATATAATTTTCTTAGTAAAATATAAAAAAGACTAACAAGTAATTATTTCAATTTAAGTATGAAGAACTAATTTAATATAATATTATATCATATAAAATAAGATTATGAAAATATAAAACCTTAGTTTGAACTCTTAATAAATTGGTTAAGGTGGCTATATTAATTAAAATAATATATATATTTAATAGGTCTGGTTGTTGATATATAATTATTAATCATTATTAATAAAATAAAAAAAATAAAAAAAAAAAAAAAAAATTAATGCTATAATATTTTAGAATAGTTTTAAAATATATTAACTGAAAAATTAATTAAAATTATAAATAAATAAATAAATAAATAAATAAATAAAAAATAATAATGCTATAATATCTTAGAATAGTTTTAAAAAATATTAATTGAAAAACAAATTAAAGCTATAATTAAAAAAAAAATATTAATAAATTAAAAATAATAAATTTAATAATCTTAATTAACATGCTTCGATGGATAAAAGTTTTTAATACATCATTTAGCTAAACATGGATATAACGGAAATACTGTAGTAGTAGTTTTATATTATTATCAAGAATTTATCAATATAAAATATGTTTAAATCTTGTCATTAATCAATAAATTGCCCAGTTAAACATAATAGAGATATATCAAATCATGATGATCAAATACTATGTTTAATTCTGATCATTTTATATATAATAATAAAGAAAAGAGATATAATAATAAAGGAAAGAAATATAATGATAAAGGAAAGAGATATAATAATAAAGGAAAGAGATATAATAATAAAGGAAAGAGATATAATAATAAAGGAAAGAGATATAATAATAAAGGAAAGAGATATAATAATAAAGGAAAGAGATATAATAATAAAGGAAAGAGATATAATAATAAAGGAAAGAGATATAATAATAATGATAATGATAATAATAATAATAATAATAATAATAATAATAATAATAATAATAATAATAATAATAATAATAATTATAATAAATAATGTAAAAGTAAAAGCGTTATATCAATTTTCAAATGTTACGTAAATATCATAAATACATTATATAGACTTATTAAATATGAATCTAATATATATGTGACAAATATGGATAATAAATATATCTTAAAATTTGAATTTAAGGGAGTAAGGAATAAGAACTAAATATACATTTTAAATAAAAAAAAATATAATAAATATTAAAGTTGATACTCTATTAAAAAATTATATATTTAATTAATATATATATATTTTTTAAATAATGTACAAAATTTATATATATTAATATTTTAAAGAATTAAATAAAAAAAAAAAAATTGTTAAGAATATTTTAGATATATAAATATTTATATTAATAATTAATATATATTTCTAAATGAAAGTAATATACTTATAATTTAAAAATGACTTTAAAGTAAAAATTTATAAAAGTAATAATGATTTTATGTATAAATATTTTATTTTATAATAATATTAATGATAATAATAAATATTTATAATTATATCTATACTTATTTAAATAATATATATATATATATAATTTTTAAATTTTATTTAATAAATAATATTAATGATCATAACAAATACTTATAAATATATCTATATTTATTTAAATAATATATATGTATATATAAATAATAAAAATAACAATAAAACTAATACTATTTATTTAATATTATTTTACTCATATCAATCAATTATAATTATTAGTCTATATATATATATATATATATTAAATAATTTATACTATATTTTTAATATGTTGATATAAATCGTCTGAACATTTGTTGGCTAATTTTTGAACATTTTCAGCATTTGTTTCAGATTTAAACATATTGGTATGAGAATAGATGACATCTACTGAATTTTTAGCACCATTAATTGCATCAAAGAATTTTAAATAATTTTTTTCAGTTGGTAAATAAATAAAGTTCTGTTTGATTAAACCATTTTCTGTTTTTACAATAGTCTTTTTTGTTATATTTTAAAATATAAAGTAATATAATAGAATAAATTTGAAAATAAAAAAAAAAAAATTTTTTTGAAATAAATATAATTTAATATATAACATATTTATTTTCAAATAATTTATTTTCAATAATTTATTATTATATAATTTATTATTTATAAAAAAAAAATAAAATAAAAATAAAATAAAATAAATAAATAAATAAATAAATAAATAGAACTAAAATAAAATAAAACTAAAATAAAATAAAAGATAAAATTTACTTACAACTGGATAATAATTTTTAAATATAAATTGTTCTTTTCCATTGACAGTACTATCCTTAATATATTTAATTAAATCATCAATTCTAGCACATTGTTCATTAGTATCTAATAATGGTTCTAAAAATTCCTTATAGTCATTAATATATTCAGTACTTTCAGCTAAAAGTTTATTACTCTGATCGCGAACAGCTTCACGAGCATTCTCATTATTATATATCATATAACCAAGAGCAGCAGCTCCTAAAACTATATTACCTAATCCCCATCCACTTTTTTTATTATTATTATTATTTTGATTATTAGCTTCGGAAGCTCTTTTTGGTGAATTTGCTGTTTGAGTGGTTGTATCATCATTACTTGAAAAATAGTTTGAAACAATATTTGATACAGCTGATACAGTTTCCCCAATTTTTCTTAAACCAGAACCATATGCTGATGTTGTAAGACCGAAATATGGGGAATCAAAACCAAACACACCGATAATATTTGGTTTGTATGTACTTTCCTTATATTTTTCTATGGAACCTTTCATAATTTTTCTAATATTATTATCATAAATATTATTTTATAATTATAATATAATATAAATAATTTATTATTACAAAATTATTAATGTATATATATTTAAATATATTTATATATATATAAAGAAATTTTAAATTATAATTTTATAAAATTAATATACAAATTCATTTATTTATATATTAATTTATTTTTTTTTATAAATTTATTATTATTTATATATATTTTAATTCATTAAAAAAAAAAAAATAAATAAATATATAAATATATAAATATTATCATTATTACTATTTAGTAATATTGATAATAAGAGTTATTAGCTATATAAAAAAATAATAAGATAATTTTAAATAAAAATTTTTATTGTTAAAATCTGTATTAATACCTAAAAACATCTGAAACAAGAATACCACCCTAAAAATTAATAATAAAAAAATTTATAGAAATGAATTTTAATAAAAAAAATATATATATAATTAATTTTTATATTTCATTTTAAATTTCTTTCTTGCTTTCTTATTAATATATATTGATATTGTTATTGATATTGATATTGATATTGATATTGATAATTGTATTAAACTATATAATATAAAAATTAATTATAAACAATATATATATTAAAAACATAAAAATAAATGCATATATCAACATATTTACCATTGAATGTCCCATTAATACAATAGGTTCATTATCAGCTTTTTCATATATCCAATCAATAATTTTATTAACAATTATATCAAACTCACCCTTTGTTTCAAAAGCATCAAAGATCTTTATTAAAAAAAAAAAAAAAAAAATTAAACTTAATATTTTATATTTTTATAAGAATTTTATTTAAGTATATTTATTTTACTAAAAAAAAAAAAAGGGCAAATTATTAATTTAAAAAATAAAAAATAAAAAAGGCAACGTATAAAAATTTAAATATAAATAATAATATATATAAATTAATTACAAAAAAGTAAAATATACCTTATTATTAACTTCAACATTGTATGTCTTCATTGATTTTTTTAACAATTCTGGAAAGTCCCAAAAAGTATTTTTACCTCCACGAAAACCGTGAACATATACAATACTTATATTTTTCTTTTCAGTAAAAGGAACCTTTTTTTCATTATCAGTTAAAGGAACTATTTTTTTATTTTCAGTAACAGAAACCTTTTTTACATTATCAGTTAAAGGAACTATTTTTTTATTTTCAGTAACAGAAACCTTTTTTACATTATTAGTAACAGGAACCTTTTTTACATTATTAGTAGCAGGAATCTTTTTTACATTATTAGGTAAGGAAACCTTTTCTTCATTAATTACAATAGCACTATCTTGCATTTTATATATTTTTTTATTATTTATTAATTATTTAATGTTTATTAATTAAAAATATATATATTTTATTTATTTATTTATCTATTCTTTTTTTTATTTTTTAACAATTATTTTAAAAGTTAAATTTCTTTTTATGTAAAAACTTTTTTTTTATTTTTGTTTTATACATTTTTTTTTTTTTTGTATTTTAGAGTAAAATCAAATTTTATTTAAATATATTATAATATATTGTAATATATTTTATAAATTAAATTAATATATTTTTTATAAACATATTTATTATATTTTCAATATTTTTATATAACTATCAATAAAAACTGAAAATTAAATAATAAAAATTTAAAAAAAAAATAATAAAAAAAAAAAAGTATTTATTATATGGTTTAAGCTACTAAAATATAAAATATAAAATAACTAATATAAAATTCAAAATTTAAAAAAAATATATATATATTTGTTTTTAACATTAGTATAAGAAAGAAAAGTATACTACATAAACATATACCAAATTTATTAAAATACTATAAATACTATTTATAATAAATAATAAATAATTCATAATATATAATAATATATAATATAATATAATATATAATATAATATATAATATATAATATATAATTAATAATCAATAATCAATAATCAATAATAAAATAGTAATTATTTAATAAATAATAAATATATAAATAATAAATAATAAATAATAAATAATTAAATAATTAAATAATAAATAAATAATAAATAATAATAAATAATAAATAATAAATAATAAATAATAAATAATAAATAATAAATAATAAATAATAAATAATAAATAATAAATAATAAATAATTAAATAATCAATATATAAATAATAAATAATAATAGAAAGAGTATTTATTAATAAATAATAAATAATAAATAATAAATAATAAATAATAAATAATAAATAATAAATAATAAATAATAAATAATAAATAATTAATAATCAATAATCAATAATCAATAATCAATAATCAATAATAAATAATTAATAATCAATAATCAATAATAAATAATAAATAAATAATAAATAAATAATATATAGTAATAATAATAAATAATATTGAAATATATTCTACTTTTTTTGAAAATGTAATCATAATTATGATTAAAATTAATCCGTAATATAAAAAAATTAAAATGTGTAATAAAGATAAATTATTTATAGAATTTTAATTATTTTTTATTTTGAATATGTAGCATTTCACAAATGTACATTTCACACTGTGGCTTTATTTTTTAATAATTGCCACATTATTATATAATTTTTTAACCAATAAATAAATAATTAAATAAATAATTAAATAAATAATTAAATAAATAATAAAAATCATTTTTGAAATAAATATATTGGAAATAGTGCATTTCGGACCCGCACGTGAATACATATAAGCCACATATTTTTAAGATGGCGTATTATATATAAATATTTTTATATAAATAAATAAAAAAATAAATAATTAAATAAATATTTTATTTTATAATAATTTCATAATTATATATATATATATTTGATAATAAAAAATAAAAAAATAAAAAAATAAAAAAAAATGAAAAAAAAATAAAAAAGATTAAAAAAATAAAATAAAATATTTCATATTTATAAAAATTTATAAAAAATAATATAAGCCACGTTCCGAAATGCACTACTCACTACTTCAAATATTTATTATAAAATATTTTTAAATATGTAAATAATAAATAATAAATAATAAATTATTTAATATTTTTTATTTATTTATTTATTTTATTTATTTATATGTTTATTTTTTAAAATACTTTAAGCCACATTTTGAGGAATGCACACCTCCTTTATTTTAGTTATTATTTTATTTTAATTATTTTATTTTATTTTAATTATTATTATTTTATTTTAGTTATTATTTTATTTTAATTATTTTATTTTATTTTTATTTTATTTTTTACATTTGTTTATTTTATTAAAATATAATTATTTTATTTTAATTATTATTATTATATTTTAATTATTATTATTTTATTTTAATTATTATTATTTTATTTTAATTATTATTATTTTATTTTAATTATTATTATTTTATTTTAATTATTATTATTTTAATTATTATTATATTTTAATTATTATTATTTTATTTTAATTATTATTATTTTATTTTAATTATTGTTTTTATCTTTTTAATTTTTAATTTTTATTTATTTTATTAAATTATAATTAAAAATGTCATTCATTTGATTTTAGTCATCTTTTTTTTTTTTTTTATTAATTATTCAGTCAAAGATAGTAAATTTGTTTTATATATATAAATATATTAATTTTAATTAAATAATAAATAAATAATAGCTATTATTATTTTTTTTTTTTTATTTTTAAACTTGATATAATATATTGGATAACTGTTTATTAAATAAATAATTTATAATTAAAATTTAAAAGTAAAAAAAAATATTATTAATAAAAAAAAGGACTAAATTAAATAATAATAATAATAATAATTATAATAATAATTATAATAATAAATAAATAAATAAAATATAATAACAAAACATAAAAATTAAATAAATTATTTATATAAATAATTATTATTGTTAGTATTCATAATAATAAATAAGAATAGCTAATATATATATTAAATAACAAAAATTTTATTAATTAATGATTATTATTAAATATTAAATTTTATTTATTCTTAATTAAATATATATTAAGTGTGCGTTGTATGTAAAATTGCTCTGTGATTGTATTAACACTTAAATTTCTTTGTATTATTCCTTGGACTAAAGCTAATTATAATAAAATTAAATTCTAATCATTTCTTGGTGTTATAAATTAAAAGTTTTTTTGTCATTTATTATTATTAAAGATGAAGTTATTTTGTTTAATTTTAAAGGATAATAAATGTTAAATTTTAATACTTTTAAATCCAATTAGAGGTAATAAATAGTTAAATATATATTAATTTATTTAATTATTAATATATAAACTTTTTGTGTAATATAAATTTATATTAAATTTCTTTTTTTAATATATTTAATCGCCTTTTTAGTCCAATAATCACTAATATGATTAAATTTTTATAAACTTTAATTTTAGATAAATTAAAAATAATAAAATGCTGTATTAATATGAAAAGTTGAACGGTTATGGATGAATAAATTAAAATAATAATAACTTTTTTATTATTAAAATTTATTAAAAAGTTTAATAATTAATATTTAATAACTATTAAAAAAGCTTAATACTTAATAAATATAAATATTCAAAAAAAATTTAACAGTTAATATTTAAAAAAAGTTTAATATTTAATGAATTTACATATTCAAAAAGTTTAATCATTAATAAAATTTAAATATTTAAGTGTATCTCTATAATTGTAGTAATGATATGATTGTTTATTCTAATTTAACAGATAATCATTTAATTTTATTAAATATAACTTCAATTATGTATAAATGATCAAATGAACGAAATAAGTAATAAGATCATCCTATTAGAATTTTTTTTTTATTCAAAATTTGTCAAAAATTAATATTAATTATAATTTATTTACTTTTAAAAAATCCGATGGTGACGTTGAATAGGAAAAAATATATATATATATATTTATTTAAATGTATTATTGATAGTTCAATCTCCTTTATCTAAAAATAATTATAATGTATTAACATTTTAGTATAACTAAATTTATATTTTATTTTATTTTATTTTTATTAATACTTACTCTTTTATATTACTTCACTATTTATTTTATTTTATTTTATTTTATTTTATTCAATCTATACTTTATATTTATATTCTACTATTTATTTTATTTTATTTTATTTTATTTTATTTTTATTAATACTTTAATATTTTATAGTACATCACTATTTATTTTATTTTATTTTATTTTATTCAATCTATACTTTATATTCATATTCTACTATTTATTTTATTTTATTTTATTTTATTTTTATTAATACTTTAATATTTTATAGTAAATCACTATTTATTTTATTTGATTTGATTTGATTGTGTATAAAAGAATTTATAAAAAATAAAATTTTATTTCCATTGAATAAAATTCTTTTATTAATATGCTAAATTAATACAAAATCATTAAAATATCAATAATTTATTCTTTATTTATTTCAATAATGAATTTTTACTTTTTTTTTTTTTTTTTTTTTATTTTTTAAATTTTTTAAATTTTTTTTTATATTTATTAGAGTATTTATTATGTATAGTTTATTATTTATTATGTATATTACCATGTATATTTTATTATTTATTTGTTCATTGCTTATTATGTTATTACTTTAATTAAATGATCTTATTAGTTATTATTAAAAATGTAAATCTTTTAAATGAATAAATGAATATTTAAGATTGTCATATTTAATAAATATAAAATGATTAAAAGATTTTCATATTTAATAATTTGTATAAATAATAATAAATATATATAAATAAAAAAAAAATTAATAAATAAATTGATTTAACATAATTAATTATTATTAAACTTTGGATTATACTTTAAATAAAAAAAAATAAAATAAAATTTTTTACCCAAATTAATTGTATAAAATATATAAAAAAAAAAAAATTTATATTAATTTCATTAATTTTTCATATAGCATTAATATAAATTGAATTATTCAAAAGTAACTATAAGTAATTTAATATTATAATAATAAAAGAAAAAAATGTTAAATCATTTTCCAAACTGATTTAAACAAAAATTAATAATAAAATTTAAAAAATTAAAAAAAATTAATAATAAAAAAAAAAGGTTTTTTCATTCTTTCTTTCACATAAAAATGTAATAATAATAAATAATAAATAATAATAAAAGTAATAATAATATAAAAAAAAAAAGTAAAATAGAAATAATAATAATAATAAAAAAAAACGGAAACAATTAATAATTTTAAATAAATATATTAAATTAATTTAATATATTAATTAAATAATATATTTCATTGATAATTATTATTTAATCATCATAAATATTAAATTTAATGTAATATTTAATACAAAAAAAAAGTTAATTATATATAAATTATTAATTTATTATTAATTATTTTTTTCTTAGGAAAAAAGATTAACACTTTTAATGTCATAATTAAATTAATTTTTTTCTTTTTTTTTTTTTTTTAAATATAATTATTATAATTAAAGTTTAAATTCTAATAATATAGATTTTAAATTAACTATATATGGTATTTTTAATAAATTAATTGGAAATTATTTCATGATTTAAGTTAGTAAAAAAAAAAAAAAAAGAATATATAAATACTCAGAATTTTATTCTTTTTTTTTTTTTTTATAATTTATTATTTATTATTTTTCTTAATTTTTAAACTATTAATATAGATTATTAATAGAAAAAAAAAATAGATATAAAGGAAAATAAAAATTTATAGAATATTAAAAAATAAATAAAATAAAAATAATAGATTTATTAAAAATTAATGAAAAATTAGGAAAATAGTACTATAGTAAAAAATAAAAAAAAAATAAAAAAAAAAAAAGTTAAAAAAAATGAAATATATATATTCAATTTTATTTTTATTTGGATTAAGTTCTCGTTTAGCCTTTGCTTACGAAGAATGTAAAGGTTGTGGAGTAGTTTATGAAGATGATATGAAATGGGGTGTTGAAAATGATGATTGGTGTAGTAAGTTTTAAATAATAATAATTATCTAAATTTAATAATTAATTTAAATTTTAAATAAAATTTAATATATATATCTATTATTATTATTTTGTAATTAAATATAGTTATACCTGCAAAATGTGAAGGTGTAGTATCAGAATGTTTTTCATACCCATTATATCCTTGCTGTAATGGTTGTGATGTTATTGAAGAAACTGAAGAAGGTAAATGGGGTGTTGAAAATGACGAATGGTGTGGTTTGAAGGATTCATGCTTTGATGCTGAACCTGAAACTCCTGGTGAAGGTATATTATTATATATATTAATGAAATTAAATTTTTTTCAATTAATAATAAAAATAGAAAAGTGTAATGAAATTTTAATGGAAAACATATAAATTTAATATATCTATATGTATTAAAATAATTTTTAAAAAAAAAAATAAAAAATAATTTTTTGAATAATTAAATTATCATTTATTATATATTAATTATAAATAAATTAATAATAATTTTTTTATATTTTATGAAAATAGAAAATACTTATAATCCAAATTATACTCTTCAAGATGGTTGGTATACTATTAAAAATACTGGTTCTGGAAGATATCTTCAAGTTAGTCAAGGTAGAGCTAGTGATAGTTCCAATATTGTTATTGGTTCTAATGCTCAAAAATGGAAACTTGAAAATGTTGATGAGGAATATATTACTTTATTAACTATGTATGGAAACTATATGATTGATGTAGCTAATGGTGAAGATAAGAATGGATCGAATATTCAAATTTATAGTGCTTATGGTGGTGATGCTCAACAATTTACTCTTATAAAGACATCAAAAGAAAATGTTTATGTAATTGGTACTAAAGTATCTCAAGGTGCTAGAGTTTTCGATGTTGAAAGTGCCAGTACTGCTGAAGGAAGTAATGTTTTACAATGGAGTAATGGTGGTGAAAGATCTAATCAAACTTGGCTTTTCGAAAAGGTTGAAGGTCCTTCTGAAGAAGATCTTCATCCAAAGGCAGCATTGAAACTTTGGTATGATTCTCCTGCAAGAGCTTGGACCGATGCTTTACCAGTAGGTAATTCTCATCTTGGTGGTATGGTTTATGGTGGAGCTCAACGTGATGAAATTCAATTGAACGAAGATACTTTCTGGGCCGGAGGTCCACATAATAATATTCCAAGAAATGCTGCTTCTGCTTTACCACAAGCTAGAAGAATGATTTTCGAAGGTAGATTTGGTCAAGCTCAAGATTACATTGATAAAAACTTCTTTACCGGTCAAAATGGTATGGGTTATCTTACATTAGGTAGTCTCTTTATCAATTTCTCTGATGTAAGTGGATTCTCCAATTATTATCGTGATTTAGATCTTAATAATGCTATCGCTACCAGTAAATTTACTGCCAATGGATCTAATATAGAACGTTCCTTATTTGCTTCAATGGCTGATGATGTTATTGTTTACAATATTGCTACGGATGGTAAACCTCTTAACTTCAGTGTCAATCATAAATGTCCACTTCAAACGAATGCTTCTTCAAGTGGTAACCGTTTAATTCTTAAGATTAGAGGTAAGGATCAAGAAGGTGTTGGTGCTAAACTTAATGCCTACGTTATCGTTGAAATTGTTTCTGATGGAAGAGTTAGTGCTAGTGGTTCAAGCCTTAATGTATCCAATGCTAAGGAAGCTACCATCTTAATTTCCGCTGCCACTAACTTTGTTAACTATCATGATGTTTCTGGTGATGCTGCTAAGAAGGCTGAAGCCGCTCTCAGTAAAGTTAAGAATGTTGATTATTCTACCTTAAAGAGTAAACACATTGAAGCTTACAAGAAGCAATTCGATCGTGTAAAGATCTCTCTTCCAACAAGTAGTGCTTCTGCCGATCAAACTGTCAATAGAATTCTTAACTTCAATAGATCTGATGATCAAGATCTTGTCGCTTTAATGTTCCAATACGGTCGTTACCTCTTGATAACTTCTTCTCAACCAGGTGGTCAAGCAGCTAACCTTCAAGGTATTTGGAATGATTCCACTGATGCTCCATGGGATAGTAAATACACAATCAATATCAATGCCCAAATGAATTACTGGCCAGCTGAAGTTACTAACCTCAGTGAATGTCATGAACCAATGTTTGATCTCATTCGTGATCTTTCCGTTACTGGTAAGGAAGCTGCCTCCAAAATCTACGGTGCTGAAGGTTGGATGGCTCACCACAACACAGATATCTGGCGTGTTACCGGTCCAATTGATGGTGCCTTCTGGGGAATGTGGCCAAACGGTGGTGGATGGTTATCTACTCACATCTGGCAACATTACCTTTTCACTGGTGACAAAGACTTCCTTAAGAACAACTATGCCATCTTAAGAGATAGTGCTAAGTTCTATGTTACAAGTATGCAAAAGGATCCAAACACCGGATTCTTGGTTACTGTACCATCCACTTCTCCAGAACATGGTTATTCTTCAGATGGTTCATCCATGACCGCTGGTTGTACTATGGATAACCAAATTGCTTTCGATGTCTTGAACCAAGCTCTTCTTGCTGCTCAAACCCTTGGTGTTGATGAAAGCTTCCAATCCACCTTAAAGAGTACCATGAACAATATTGCTCCAATGAAGGTTGGTCAATACAATCAATTACAAGAGTGGTTTGTTGATGCTGATAATCCAAGAGATGATCATCGTCATGTATCTCACCTTTACGGTCTCTACCCAAGTGGTCAAATTTCTCCATTCAAGCAACCACTTTTATTTGAAGCTGCTAAGAATACCCTTAATCAACGTGGTGATATGGCTACCGGTTGGAGTATTGGTTGGAAGATTAACCTTTGGGCTAGACTTTTAGATGGTAACCATGCCTATAAAATTATTCAAAATATGATTAATCTTGTTCGTGATAACGATGGAGGTAATGGTAGAGTCTATACCAATCTTTTTGATGCTCACCCACCATTCCAAATTGATGGTAACTTTGGTTTCTGTGCTGGTATTGCTGAAATGCTTTTACAAAGTCATGATGGTGCTGTTCATCTCCTTCCAGCCTTACCAAATGTTTGGAAAGAAGGTAGTGTTAGTGGTTTAGTTGCTCGTGGTGGTTTTGAAGTCAGTATGGATTGGAAGAATGGTAAAATTAGTAAGGCCACTATTAAATCTAAGATTGGTGGTTCCTTACGTATTCGTAGTAATACTCCACTCTCAGGACAAGGTATTAAAACTGCTCAAGGTACCTGTAAAAACGCTTTACTTCTTTCACCAGATGTTAAAAAACCAGAAATTTCCAATAAATCTTCCATTAAGGGTCCATCTCTTGAAAAATACTATGAATATGATATAGAAACTAAAGCAGGACAAACTGTCGAATTAACTGCTTAATCATTTTTTTTTTTATATATTTTATAAAATAATATAAATAATATATATTATTTTATATATCTATCTCTCTTTATTAAAAATAGATATATATAATATATATTATTTTATATATCTATCTCTTTTTGTTATAAATAGATATATATATATAATATATATTATATATATAGAATCCATACAATAGAATATAAATTAATAAAAGGGAAATAAATAAAAAAAAAATACTCTTAAAAATATTATATAATAATATATATTAAATATATTATATATAATATAAATATATATATAAAATTTTTAAATTCATATTATTATTATATGTGTATTATATATAGCAATAACAATAACAATAACAATAACAATAAAAAAAAAAAAAAAAAAAAAAAAATTAAAAAAAAAAGACAAAATTTTGTAGTATAAAAATATCATAGAAATTTATAAATATTAGTTTTCGAAATTATCAAAATAAATAAATAAATAAAATTAAATATTAAAATAAAAAAAAGAAAAAATTTAAAAGTTCAAATTTTAAGAAAATAAAAATAAAATTAAAATTAAAAATAAAATTAAAATTAAAAATAAAATTAAAATTAAAAATTTAAAATAAAAATAATAATTAAAAATTAAAAAATAAAAATAAAAAATCAAGTAAAATTAAATAAAAATTAAATAAAACAAAATTAATTATATGTAAAATATAAAAAGAAATATATATATTAAATTATACTTTGAGTATAAATTAATTATATATTTTATATATTCATATTTATATTTTATTATTATTATTATTATTATTTTTTTTTTTTTTTTTTTTTTTTTTTTTTTTATCAATATTGTATTATCTCTGATTTACTTAGAGATATCTCATGTTGTAGACGTCATACATAGGATAACGAAAGTAAAATTTTAGCAGACAAATTAGTTAAATTTTCATCAAAAAAAAAAAAAAAAAAAAAAAAAAGTAATTGTAAACTTTTATTGGGATTAGAGATAGGATAGGAAAATCAATCAAGGCTAAGGCTTAGACGAAAAATAAATTTGAGAAAACTGGAGACTACCTAAAGCTAAACTTCAATTTCAAAAATCTTTTTTTTTTTTTTTTATTAATAAATAGTTTTATATGTTAAAAATATATTGTAAATGAGAAACACATTTTAAATATGAGATAATATATCTATATAATATATTTTATATATAGAATATATAGAATATATAAAAAATATAAAATATAAAATATATAAGGGTTTTAATATCTGTTAAGTCAAATAGTGTTGGTGTTCTACTAAATTCTTCCATTATTAGGAGATTCAATTTTCATAGATTCATTGTGCAGAGAACAATTATTATTATCTATGTTCAATCGAAGGAACTGGTAATGAAAGTTATTTATTATGAACTTCATATTCTAGATAATTATAAAAAAGGTTACATATGTCCTATTCATTTTATTTTCTTTTCATTAATTATTTTATTTTTAGTTTTCATTTTTATTTAGTGTTAATTTAAAAAAAAAAAAAAAAACACTAATATATAAATTAAAGAATAAGCTACATAATTAAGATACAAATGAACAATTTGTAAAAAAAAAAAAAAAAAAAAAAAAAAAAAAAAATAGTTTAATATTGATTTAACTATAAAACCTAAATTACTTGACTTTTAGTAAATATATTATATAAATAAATAAATAATAAATAATAAATTATAATAAATAATAACTAATAATAAATATATAAATAATAAATAATAAATAATAAATAATAAATAATAAATAATAAATAATAAATAATAAATAATAAATAATAACTAATAAATAATAAATAATAAATAATAAATAATAAATAATAAATAATAAATAATAAATAATTGAATAATAAATAATAAATAGTAAGTAATAAATAATAAATAATAAATAATTGAATAATAAATAATAAATAGTAAGTAATAAATAATAATTAAATAATAAATAATATATAATAAATAATAAATAATAAATAATAAATAGTAAATAATAAATAATAATTAAATAATAAATAATATATAATAAATAATAAATAATAAATAATAAATAGTAAATAATAAATAGTAAATAATAAATAGTAAATAATAAATAATAAATAAATAAATAATAAAATAATAATAAATTAATAATAAATAATAAATAATAAATATTATTTAAGAAATATTATTCATTTATTTAAAAAAAAAAAAATTTAATTTATCCTAAATATTCGGAAAAAATCAATAGAAATAAAGTTTTCTCATTTATTAAGTTTAATTTATTTACTTTAAATAAAGTTTTTATGTATATTGTTTTGTTCAATATTGTTCATTATAAACAGAAATATAGTTAGATTAATAATTATAGAGACTTAAATATTAATAATTTAAATTAAAATATATCAATTACAATATTAAATTTTTGTAATTGTATATCATGTTTTGTAGGTATTTTTTTATTATTTATTATTATTATTCAATTACTTATTATTAATTTATTTATTATATATTTATTACAGTACTAATCCTTTTTTTCAAGCTATTAGTAATATTATTAGTTTTATAGTTGTAATGTTCAATATAATATTTTTTTAATTAATAATTAAAAAAATATACTAAATGTAGGAATATTGATTATTAAATATAAAAAAAAAAAAAATGCATCCATTCTTAATTTTTGTCCATTTAATAATTAAATAAATAATAATCATTAATTAAAATAAAGTAATGTAGTACAAATAAATTAAATATTCTATTAATCAATATATTATATATATATCATTTTCAGATTTTTGATTTACAAAAAAAAAATTGAAAATTAAATTAAAAAATAAAAAAATTAATAAATAAAGTTTATAATTATGATGAATGAATCACATAATTTTGAATACATTGGTTAAATTTTGATTAATAAGAATTTTGTAATGACTTATACATCACATATAAAACATGATATAATCATTTAAATTATAATATATAATACCATACTAATATTTAAGAGTATAAAAGCGAATAATTTGAAATTTGTTCATTGTGATACCTTCAAAACTTTATTCAATTTAATTTAAATTATTGATTATTTAGTATAAAAAATAATTTTAATATACAAACAAACTTTAAATCATAAATAAATAAATAAATAAATAATTTAATTTAATTTATTTTTTAATTTTAATTTAATTGAATAATAACTAATTATTCCAAAAAAATAACAAATAAAATTAAAAATAAAAAGAGGAGTTTATGCTATATTTAATTTATTTATTATGAAGAATTCATAGGTAAAATACTTTTTATATTCTATTGACATATAAATAAATAAATAATAAATAATTAATAAATAAATAAATAAATAAATAAATAATTAATTAATAAATAAATAATAAATAAATAATAAATAAATAAATAAATAATAAATAAATAAATAAATAATAAATAAATAAATAAATAAATAAAATTATATAGATAAAACAAAATAAGAATATATTCATATTTAATTTAATATATATATCTATAAATATAAGAAATAAATATTATTCTCCCTTTCCTTTATTAGTTTTTTTTTTTTATATTTAACAATTATTATATATTATATATATAATATAATTTTTTTTTTAAATCATTAATTTGTAAAATATGTTTAAAAATAATAGAATTTATGTAAAAATCTAATTTATATTGATTATTACAATTAACAATAATTAACAATTAGTAATAATTAATTTTAATAAAAAAAAAAAAAAACATATTAATTTATTTATTTACTTATTCATTCATTATATTTAAATATTTCTTTTAAATAATAAAATTTTTATTAAAAATTTAAAAAGTATAAAAAGAAGTAAAAAACTATATATTAGTAATATTTCTTTATTTATATTTATTTTTATTTTATTTTATTTTATTTTATTTTTATAATTTTGAAATTATAAAATAATTTAGGCTTCTATAAATTAATTAATATTTTTTTGATAAAAATATTAAAATATTGAAGAAAATTATTTTAAAAAATATATATATATATGTGTATAATAATAAAATAAAAATAAAAATAAGCAATAAAATAAATTAATAAAAAAATAATATTTGAAATATTATAAAGTTAATCAATACAAAAAAAAAATATTAAATTAAAATATTAAAGAAAAAAAATCAAAAATGAAATTTTTTGCCCTTTCTTCTTTATTATTTTTGACTATTGTCAAGAATACTAACGCTTATTGGGAAACTCTTATTAATGATTCTCTCAAGGATTATGGAACATTTGAAAAATATTGGGCTTACTTATATCCATGGGGTTCAGGTAAAATTAGTTAAAATTATTATAACTTAAAAATTTTTAATAAAAATATTAAAATTATTATTAAAAATTCAATATTATAATAAAGAATATATGAATTCATTTAAATTTTGAATATAAAATTTTGATATATATTACTCTATAAATTAATAGTTTAAATATGTTTAAAGTGAAGAATATAAAATTGAAACAAAAATTTTACAAATAGCAAAAGGTTTTTCTAAATAATTTTTAATCAATATTTAAATTTTTAATTTTTAAATATTATATCAAGAAAAAAAAATTATTTAATAATAATGAAAGAAAAAATAAGTATTAAAATAATAATGACTTTTGATGAACTGCATAAAATAATATTAATTATAGTAATAGCATAATTAAAAAATATTATTATTATTATTATTATTATTATAATATTTAATTTAAAACATAAATAATTTTTTTATATTATCAAGAAAAAAAAAAAAAATTATTTAATATTAATGAAAGTATAAATAAGTATTAAAATAACAACTTTGATAAAATTATAATATTAATAATAGTAATAGTATAATAAAAAAAATATTATTATTATTATTATTTTTTAATTATTATTATATTTAATTTAAAACATTAATAAATATTTTTTTTATTATATCTAATTTAAAAAAATAAATGAATAATTTATTTTTATTATATTTAATTTAAAACCTAAATAAATATTTTTTTTTTTAATTGTTATTTTTAAAATATATTTATATAAATATATAAATATATATATTTTAAATTTTTCCATTATTTTTTTATTTTAATATAATTAATAAAAAAAAAATTTTTTTTTTTTATTAAATATATTTATTTAGATCATAATGGTTCTGCCCGTATGTACGGTGCTCCAGATGACCACAACCATGTTTATTTAGAAAATAATTCAGTTGTTCTTCAGGCCTGTAGAATTAATTGGGATGAAGGTAAAAGTACTGCTAATCCACACCCAGTAATTCATTATCACTCTGGTGCAATTCACTCAATTCAAACTTTTACTATTAATGACCAATATCCAAATTACGAAATTAGAGGTGAATTCATAGCTCCAACTACTGGAGGTACATGGCCAGCCTTTTGGTTGAATGGTGCATGGACTTGGCCACCAGAAATTGATATTCTTGAATTCAAGGGTACCACTACCAATTGGTTTAATACTTTCCGTACTTCAAGTGATGTCTCTACATACAAAGAAGCTATTAGCAATCCAAATACTTGGCACGAATATCGTCTTTGGATTAGCAAAGTTTCAGATGTTAATATGGATATTCATTTCTATATTGATGGAAAATGGAGAGCTAAACACACTGCAAATCATGTTGGAAAACCATTCCATTTAATTATGAATTTACAAATGGAAGGAAGTGCTAGTGGACAAGCACCATCTGGTTGTACTTTATATAGAGGTAGAAATATTTATGTTGGTAGAAGTAATGAAAGGTAAATAATAATAATAATAATAATAATAAAATATTTACATTATATATATATATAATTATGTAATATATACATATATATTATCATGAATCATTATTTTTATAATTATAATTATATTTATATTATTCAATAAAAAATATTAAACATGAAATTAGTTTATTTTTAAATTAAAATTGTTCATAAATAACTTTTTAAAAAATATTTATTAATATAAAATAAATTTATTTTATTTAAATTTATTTTTTTTTTTTTTTCTATTTTTTTTTTTTTTAATATTTATTAATATATTATAATTTTTTTTTTTTTTATTTAAATTAATTATTTTAATTCTTTTATATATATATAAATATTTTTTTTAAAAAAAAAAAAAAAAAAATGTTTTATTATTTTTATATATAATTATAATTTTTTTTTTTTTCAATAGTGCTCCACCAGCAGAACCTACTACTACAACTACTAAAGCTGCTGCTACTACTACAATTGCTAAAAATCCAACTGTAGAACCCAATTCATGTTCTAAAAAGATAACTAGTCAAGGTTATTCATGCTGTCCAGCTAATTGTCAAATCGTTTATACAGATTCTGATGGTACTTGGGGTGTTCATAATGATCAATGGTGTGGATGTGGTGAAGGTTCTACCACAAGTTGCTCTTCCTCCTTCACATCTCAAGGTTATGGATGCTGCTCCAGATGTGGTGAAGTTTACTTTACCGATGAATCTGGTAATTGGGGAATTGAAAATGGTGACTGGTGTGGATTACCAAGTAATTGTTAAGGATTATCGTTCTCTCCTTATCGAAGATAATAAATAAAAAAAAAAAAAAAAAAAATTCAATTAACACAATTTAAAAAATAATAAATAAATAAATAAATAAAAATGAAATAAAAAAAAAAATAAAATAAAATAAAAGTTAATAAATAATAAAGAAAAAGAAAAATAAGTTGATAATAGTTATTATAAATATAATAACAGTCATAAACATAAATAAAATTGAATTTTTGTGTTTTTTAAATTTATTTTAGTTTTTTGCAATATAAATATTTTATGTAATTATTAATTATTAGTAATTTAGTAATTTGTATTGCATTATCAATTACATTTGTATTTTTTATTATTTTCATAGAAAAAAAAAAAAGGAAAAGGAAAAGGAAAAGGAATGAAAAAAAAAAAAAAAAAAAAAAAAAAAAAAAAAAAATAAAAAAAAAATTAGTTTCACAATATTTATTTATTAAATTTTGTTTTTTAAATTGTAAATAAAATTTATATTAAATATATATATAAAAAAAATTTAAAAAAAAAAAAAAAAAAAAAAAAAAAAAAAAATTATAAAGTGGTGTTTTTTAATAATTAAAAGTGATTTTTATTTAAGATGGAAATTATAATAATAATAATTTACAGATTTTATATAAATTTATTAATTATACAATTCATAATAATTGCGGAGGTAAAAAAAAAAAAAAAAAAAATTACAACCAATTGAATTTAGTGGATACCACACTAAATTATAAATGTTATTTTCTTTTTTTTTTTTTTTTTTTTCTATTTCTGAAAATATTTTAGTTTTTGGTTAAAAAAAAAAAAAATATATATATATATATATATATATATATATATTTTAATTATTTCATTATTACAATAACTTATAAATAAATAAAAATAATAATAAATAAAACTTTACTGATTCTTTTTGTTAAATTTTTTTTATTATTATTTATTAATTATTTCATTTTATTTTAATTTTTATTAATACTTTTAATAACTCTTTTATTCATACTTTAATTCTTTTATTATATATCACCATTTTATTTTTGCTTTATCGCATACCATACTTAACTTTACCACTTTTTTTTATTTTTATTTTTATAAATATTATTATTATTATTATTATTATTATTATTATTATTATTATTATTATTATTATTATTATTATTATTATTATTATTATTATTATTTAACCACCTCTTAATTAATTCAATTAAAAATATATAAATTTATTTTTATAATATATTAATAAAGAAAAAAAGGGAACAAAAAAAAAAAAAAAAAAAAAAAATTAAAATAAAATAAAATAAAAGGAACAAATAAAATTAAGTATGAAAAATAAAAATAAAATAAAAGATAAAAAAAAAAGATATTTCTACTGAAAATAATATTAATTCTTTAGTTTATTCTATCGACTTATCGATAATAAAGTTATTAGTGAAATAAAAAAAAAAAAAAAACTTTTTAAAAATAATATAAATAATTTTTTTTTTTTTTTTTTTTTTTTTTTTGGAAATGTATAGTAGGTCATTACTTTTTCATTAGAACATTTTTAATTTATAATGAAAAATTGTTCAAAATATTTGTTAATATATCATTAGTTTTAATAACATAAAAAAAAAAAAATAAATAAATAAGAGATGAAGAAATTGCTTTACTTGATAATATATTATATTTGATAATTTAAATTTCTATAATAATCAATTTATCATAAATTTATTATTACATTATAAAAATAAAAAGTCGATATCTTCACCGAATTTAAGATAACAAATTTAAATTGGGAAATATAAAAATTCAAATAGAAAATAAATTTCTATTTAATGATTAAAAAAAAAAAAAATTTAGATAATAGAAAATATTTATTTAAAGAATATGACAACTAAAAAAGTTATAAATATTAAACATTTTATTTAAACATGGAAAATAGATATAATTAAAGAAAATAAAGGAGGTGAAAATATATTACTCAATGCCTATAAAAGTGGAAATGAAGCAATGGTAAAATGGTAAAATATTTGATTAAACATGGTATAAATATAAATAAAAAAGAATTGGAGTGGTAAAATCTCATTATTTATTGTATGTCGTAATGGTAATGAAACAATAGTAAAAAAAAAAAAAAAAAAAAAAAAAATATATATATATATATATATATATATATTTGAATATTGAGCCGATATAAATGAAAAAAAAAATCATATGGTTAAACACCATTAATTTATGCTTGTATAAATAGAAATGAATTAATAATAAGTGACTTAGATGAACATCATGGAGCTAATATCAATATAGAGGCTGCCGGTGGTTAAGAAGGATATGATCATGACGTTTATGATTTCGAAATTTTTTTTTTTTTTTTGGATGGTAAAAACTCCATTTTCTTTAACTTTACTTTATTATCAACTATTTTTTTTTTTAAATTATTTTGTTTTATTTTATTATACTTTATTAATATTTTAAAATATTTTCAATAAAATCAATTTACTATTTCGTATTGTTATATTTTATTTTTATTTATGCAGTATTACTTTAAATATTCTATTATAATAATAAATAAATTTTTTTAAATTTTTTTTTTTTAAAAATATATTTAATATAAAAAATCTTATTAAATATTTAATAATAATTATTATTATAGTATACAGTATACAATATGTATATATATATATATATATTTTGTTTGTTTTTTGTTTTTTTTATTATTAATGTTATTAAAATTAATTTTTATTAAACTATTTTTAAATAAATATTTAATGAATTTACACCAACATAAAAAAAAAATATATAAAATAATATATAACATATATATATATGTTTTTTTTTTTTTTTTTTTTTTTTTTTTTTTTCATATAATATATGTATATATTATTTAATTATCATTGTATTTTTGAAATATCACCATCAAATTGACTACCAAGATATTCCACAACTATGAAAATGATAAATTGAAATTAATAATTTTTTATATTATATATATATATAATTAATATTTTTTTTTTTTTTTTTTTTTTAATAAAATGATTGTTTTATTATTAATATTAAATAATTTTTTATTAATATATAAAATATTATTATAATATATTTTTGTTTAATTAATTTAATATAAAAAAAAATAAAAATAAAAATAAAAAATTTACATTCATTAAATGATAATTCACCATCTCCATTCGTGTCTATTTCAGCGAAAACTTTTTTTACTTTTGATTTAGAAATTTTTGTTGTTTTATTAAGTTCCTTAAAGAATTCCATAAATTCCTTAAATTTTTTATTATTAATTTGCGAGATTAAAAAAAAAAAAAAAAAAAAAAAAAAAAAAAAAAAATAAAATTTTGTTTTTTATTTCGACATTTTAAAAATTAAAAGATATATATATATATATATGTATATATAATAAAAAAAAAATAAAACAAAATAAAATTAAAAAAATAAAATTATTATTATTTATATAGAATATTAAATATAAAATATAAATAATGTATAATTAATAATAATAATAATAATAATAATAAATAGTATTATTTTTATTGGCAATATTTTTTTTTTATTATTTCATTTTGTTTTACTCTCTGTTTTAATTTTATACAGATGAAACAATTATAATAAATAATAATATTTACAGATTTATCAATTGTTCCACTTTTATCTGTATCAAATGTTTGGAATAAGTTACTAATTTCTGTAAGTAATTTCATATTCTCTTCTGTTACTTTTATTTTAGACCATCTATCTTTACTATTCCACCATTTTTTAACTTTAATAATTATAATAATATATATATATATTCATAAATAATAAATATATAGATTAATGATACTACTTTTTTCTTTTTTTTTAAAAAAAAAAAATTATATGTAAAATAGTATAAATCTAAAATTTTGATATTATATAGTATAAAAAAAAAATGTATATATATATATATATATATATATATATATATTTTCTAAAAATAAAGGAATAAAAATAAAAATAAATTTTACAATCTTCCAAAGAAATGCTACCCGTTCCTGATCGATCAAGTGTTTCAATAGCAGATTTTAATTCATTATCGGAAAGGAAATATCCTAAATCATATACCATTGCTTTAAATTCAGAGACTTCAATAGTGCGACTATGATCAAGATCATATTTATTAAATATAATTTCTGACATTGGTATAGATGGTAAAGTCGGAGAAATTGGAGAAATTGGAGAAATTGGAGTATATGGTGTCATTTTTTTTTTTTTTTTTTTTTTTTTTATTTATTTTTCTTATTAGTATTTTTTATTTTTCTTATCAGTATTTTTTATTTTTGTTATTAGTATTTTTTATTTTTTCTTATTAGTATGTTCTTACTATTATTTTTATATTTATATATAATATTAATTTTTTTTTTTTTTTTTTTTTTTTTTTATTTCTATAATTTAAGCAAATATATATATATTTTTATTTATAATTAAGTTTATGGTATTATTTTTAAATATTTATTTATTTTTAAATTACACTTAATATATAAATTATAACAAAGAAATATTTAAAGATAAAAATTTATTATCATTTGAAATATCATAAAATGAAAAACAAATATAAAATAAAATTTATTTTAAAACAAAATATACATATAAAATGATTAATATTTTATTAAATTGGTATTATAGTTTGAACTATTTTAAAATATATATATATATATATATAATTTTAAATTTTCTTTGATACTCTTATTTTTTTTTTTTTTTACACCATTTATAAATATATTATATCCCTATATAATTTATATTTAATATCAATAAAGAAACATAACTGTTATCATATTATCATATTAATTTATTAATTTATTTTATTTTTATTATTATTTTTTTTTTTTTTTTTATTTTTTATTTTATTTTTATTTTTTATTTTATTTTTATTTTTAGTTTTATTTAATTTATTTATTAATTTATTTTTTTTTTTTTTTTTTTTGATTTTTAGAATAAAAAAATATTTAAATACTAATAGATTTATTTTTTTTTATTTTTAATAAAACTAATAAAAAAAAATTATTATATATAAATATTAAAATATTTAATAAATAAATTAAATAAGAACGAAAAATAGAAAATAAAAAAAAAAAAATAAATAAACTAATATTAATATGATAACAGTTTCTTTATTGATATTAAATCTAAATTATATAGGGATATAATATATTTATAAATGGAGTAAAAAAAAAAAAAAAAGAAAATAAGAATATCAAAGAAAATTTTAAATTATATATATTTTAAAATAGCTCAAATTATAATACCAATTTAATAATATATTAATCATTTTTATGTATATTTTGTTTTAAAATTGATTTAAAAATTTTATTTTATATTTGTTTTTCATTTTATGATATTTCAATTGATAATAAATTATTAATAGATATATATTTTTTTTTTTAAATTTAGACTATTATAAATATTTCATTGTCATAATTTATATAATAAGTATAATTAAAAAATATATAAATAATAAAATAAAAGATATATATTTGATTAAATTATAGAATTAAAAAAAAAAAAAAAAAATTATTTATTAAATTTAAAATTATTATACTTTTATTGAATATATAATTTTTTTTACTATGTATTTATTTTAACATTTAAATAATATACTATTAATTGATACGTATATTTATTTCAAATCAAAATTTTATTATATTTTATTATAAATATTTATTATAAAATAAAAAAAATCCACTTTAACTCATTTTATATTATTAAAAAAAAAAATTTAAATAAATTTTCCGAAAATTTAACTTTTATTATATTAAAATTTTTATAATTTAAAATTACCAATAACTCATTTTTTTTAAAAAAAATAAAGAATTTAAAAATAATAATTCAATAATAATAATAATAATAATAATAATAATAATAATAATAATAATAATAATAATAATAATAATAATAATAATAATAATAATAATAATAATAATAATAATAATAATAATAATAATAATAATAATAATAATAATAATAATAATAATAATAATATTATTATTATTATTATTATATAATTAAAACTTTATTTTTTTTTTTTTTTTTGATGACATATAATTTAAAAATTTTATTCATTATAAGCAATTTAACAATTGAACCAAAAGAAATAAAAAAAATTTTTTTTTCTTTTTTTAAACTATTTAACTATATAGTATTAGGTGTTTATAAATTTTTAATATCTTTATTTTTTTTTTTTTTTTTAATTTATTACTCTATTTTTATTTTTTTAATTAATTATTCTATTTTTGAATTCATTCACTTTTAAATTTAATGGAATCAAATTTAGAAAGTATTATATTTCTTTTCTATAAAAATTGTATTATTTAAATTTTATTATCGCAGTTAATTATTATTATCATTACTATCATTATTGTCTGTTATTATTTTATTTTTATTACTATTATCAATATTTGAATTATTATAATATAAATTTTTTTTAATCGATTTTATTTGGGGAATAAAATATAAAATATTTTATTAATAATATCATTGATAAATTTTTATAATAAAAAAAAATATTTTTCATTTTATAAATTTTTTTATTATCATTAGAATTCTTTATTAATAATTATCTTTTTCATTTCTTATTATTTTATTTTACTTTCTTTTTAAATATTATGATTTAAAAAAAAAAAAAAAAAAAAAAGTCCAATTATGTAACTATCAATACTAACCCTTCTTTTAATTGTTTTATCCTTACTACTTTACTAATGTATAATTTATCATATTGATGTAGTAATAATAATTTAAAAAATTTATAAGTAATTTTTTTTTTTATTTCTAATAATAATATACTTTTTTTCTTTATCTTTCTTTTTGAGTATTTTTTTTTAAAAAAAGTTTCAAGTTTAAAAAAAAAAAAAAAAAAGTAGTAATTATTAAATTTTTTAAAAAAAAAAAAAAATTTATATTGCAATCTACAACTTTTTTATATTATAATAATTTTTTTTTATTTAAATTATTTTATTTTAAAATTAAAAAGACACACAAAATATTAGAGAGATGAAAGAGATGAATTAATATGTTTTTTATAATATTCTTTTATTTTATCCTATGAAGAAAATAAAAAGTTTAGAAAGGTAGAAAAAAAAAAATCAATAATAATAATAATACAATTATTATTATTTATATAATTTAATTCATTTTATTAATATATATTTAAAGAAAACTATTGGTTATCATTTATAATATAAACTATTGATCATTAATAATTTTTATTTTAAACATTCCACCAAATATCACTTTCTTTCACATTCAAATCATATAAACCAAAAAATCATGGAATTAAACTTTTGTATATTTTTTCAACATTTTCTGTAATTTCCATTTTTTCTCAATTTTCTAACCTTTTCTTTAATTATGAATATTAATAAGTCATTAAGGCTTAAAAAATGGGACATATTTTTTTTCCATCTTTTATAATTTTCTGTATTAACTCTGTCATTTTATTAAAGTTTTCGATGTAGCAAAATTTAACTAATCTCCTTGTATTGTTTGAACCTTCAATGCTGGTTAATTGTAGTCTACCATCTATTAAATAGAATAGAATAACATTAAAATCTATATATAAAGAAGCTATTTTTTGTATATTAATGAAATCTACTTGATACCTTAATATTTTGTATATTGTATATGTTAAAAGTCAGGAATTTAGGGATTAATAATTATGTCAACTTTATATATATATGTATTATGATAAATAGTTAGAGTCATTTTTTATTCTAAATTAAATTAAATATTTTAAAATTAACTCATTATGGCTTATATATTAACTTTATTAGATTAATCCCATATTCACATATTCTAGTTCATTTCAAAAATGGCTTGTAAAAATTGTAATTTAACACCATATCATTTTAATAATTTTTATTCATTTTAAATAAATAAATAAATAATAATTAAATAAAAAACAATTTAATATTAATAATAAATAATTAAACACTTTTTATTTAAATAATAATAAAAAGAGAATTTATTAATAAATAATAAATAATAATAAAAAGAGAATTTATTAATAAATAATAAATAATAATAAAAAGAGAATTTATTAATAAATAATAAATAATAAATAATAATAAAAAGAGAATTTATTAATAAATAATAAATAATAAATAATAATAAAAAGAGAATTTATTAATAAATAATAAATAATAAATAATAATAAAAAGAGAATTTATTAATAAATAATAAATAATAATAAAAAAAGAATTTATTAATAAATAATAAATAATAAATAATAATAAAAAGAGTATTTATTAATAAATAATAAATAAAAAATAATAATAAAAAGAGAATTTATTAATAAATAATAAATAATAAATAATAATAAAAAGAGAATTTATTAATAAATAATAAATAAAAAATAATAATAAAAAGAGAATTTATTAATAAATAATAAATAATAAATAATAATAAAAAGAGAATTTATTAATAAATAATAAATAATAATAAAAAAAGAATTTATTAATAAATAATAAATAATAAATAATAATAAAAAGAGTATTTATTAATAAATAATAAATAAAAAATAATAATAAAAAGAGAATTTATTAATAAATAATAAATAATAAATAATAATAAAAAGAGAATTTATTAATAAATAATAAATAATAAATAAAAATAAAAAGAGAATTTATTAATAAATAATAAATAATAAATAATAATAAAAAGAGAATTTATTAATAAATAATAAATAATAAATAATAATAAAGAGAGAATTTACTGATAAATAATAAATAATAAATAATAATAAAAAGAGAATTTACTGATAAATAATAAATAATAATAAAAAAAGAATTTATTAATAAATAATAAATAATAAATAATAATAAAAAGAGTATTTATTAATAAATAATAAATAATAAATAATAATAAAAAGAGTATTTATTAATGAATAATAATTAATAATAAATATTAACAAGAGTATTTATTAATAAATAATAAATAATAAATAATAAAAAGAGTATTTATTAATAAATAATAAATAATAAATAATAAAAAGAGTATTTATTAATAAATAATAAATAATAATAAAAAGAGTATTTATTAATAAATAATAAATAATAAATAATATAGTAAATAATATAATTAAACATAAAAATAAAGTAATTTATTTTTATAATTCATTTTAATTTTGTTATTATTATTATTATTATTATTATTATTATTATTAATTATTGTTAATGCAAATTGCTTAACACAAAATTTTATAAATAATAAATAAAAATTCTAGAATATTAATTTGTAAAATTTAATTTTTTTTGTTTTTTGTAAAGATGAACTTTAATAATTAATTAATTTTTATTTAATAATAATTATTAATATTATATGTTTTATTCTGCTACTATATAATAATTTCATCCTGTTTAATAATGTTTAATAATGTTTTATAATAAATCATTTTATTTATTAACTAATTAAAAGCTTAATACTGCTAAAATCATCTTTAGACTAATTCACGTAAAATATATAAATATAATTTTGGAGGTGTTACATATTAATTTATTTTTTTAATAATTTCTATTTTTAAATGTTTTAAGGTTTAATTTTTTTTTTACCATTTTGATGGTTATTTTTATATTTTGAAAAAAATTAAATAATCTATTGTAATATATTATACTCTTTATTCTATAATATATTCATATATTAATTTAATTTATAGGATTATTCAATGGATAAAAGAGCAGAAAAAAAAAATTTTTTTTTTTCTTCAAACGGAATATAAATAAACATGAAATAAAAAGTACAAATGAAAAGTTTAAAAATTATTTAAATAAGATATTTATATATTATATATGAATTTATAAATTAAATTAAATTGACTAAGATTTATTTCAAATTAAATATATATTATAAATAAATAAAATAATATATATGACAAGGATGAAAAGAAAAATTTATTGCTAATAAAAAAAAAATATATATATATATAACATAAATTGCGGCATAATATTTTTTATTATTTTCTTAAATTTAAAAAAATTTTTTTTTGTATTTTTTGATATACATTAAATTAATAATTTGAATCTTTGAAGGTGAAACGTTACATTTTTAATTTATTTTTAATTTAATATAAATTAATTGTTAATATTATTTACAATTTTTTTTTTTTACTTATTAATTGCTTTAGATCCTATGGCATCTTATGTTTTAATTGGTTGTAAAATATAAATTTTATTTTAAATAGTTTTTCTTTTTTTTTATTATATTTTAGTTTATTTAAAAAAAAAAAAATACAAATGTTAATAATATTAAATATATATTGTATTTATAATGTATAATATATTAACTCATAATTCTATTTATTAGTATTGATTTATTTGATTAATAAAACTCTTTGTGTTTAATTGGCTATTTTTAATATAAGTAATATAACTAATTATATAGTAAATAGAGTTTGGTTATTTTTTATATATTTTTTTGTTTTATTTTATATTAAGAAATTAAAAAAAAAAAAAAAAAAAATTGATATATAAACAGCTCATTTCACCAGTTTTGTTATGAATGTATATGAAATTTTCTTTTTATATTTATTTTTATTAATTTAGAATATTTTAGAAAGAAAAATTGTTAATTTTATAATATTTAAAAAAATTTTTTATTCTTTGTACAGTTAATAGTTAAATAAAAATAAATAGATTAGTGTAAATTAGAGGCTTGTATTTTAGAAAAACAAAAAAAAAATAAATAAATAAAATGATTAGAAAAGCATTTGGGTGGCGAAAATTAGTCACCAATTTAGTTTTAGCTTCATTATTTTTTTCAAAAGAAATTAATGCTATTGATGCTTGTCAACAAACTCAACAATTAAGTGGTGGTAGAACTATTAGAAATAAGAATGAAACCGGTAGAGGTAATGGAAATTACAGATATGAAATCTGGCGTGATGGTAATGGTGGTGAATTAACTTTATACCCAAAGGATGCTTGTTTCAAGGCTTCATGGAATAATGCCGGTGATTACTTAGGTCGTGTTGGTCTTGTATGGGATAACAAGATTAATTATAAGAATGTTGGTGGTGATATTATTGCTAACTATGCTTATAAGAAGAGTGGTAGTGATGGAGGTACATACTCTTACATTGGTATTTACGGTTGGATGGATAACCCACAAATTGAATACTATGTTGTTGATGACTGGTTACATAACAGAGGAGCTCCAGGAGGTTCATGGATGGGTCAACAAAAGGGTACTATTAATGTTGATGGTGGTACATACAAGGTTTGGTCTGGACAACGTACTGGAGCTTCTAAATGGGGTCAATCTACTTTCACACAAATTTTCTCCGTTCGTACTTCACAACGTCAATGTGGTCAAATTAACATTTCTGAACACTTCAGACAATGGGAAAAATTAGGTCTTAGAATTGGTCAAGTCATGGAAGCCCAAATTTTAGCTGAAGCTGGTGGTGGTTCTGGTTATGTTGATTTCACTTACGCTACCGTAGAAATTGGTAGTGGTAGTAGTCAAGGAGGTAACCAAGGTGGTAACCAAGGTGGTAACAATAACCAAGATGGTAACCAAGGAGGTAATCAAGGTGGTAACAACCAATGGAACCCATGGGGTAACCAAGGAGGTAATCAAGGTGGTAACAACCAATGGAACCCATGGGGTAACCAAGGTGGTAACCAAGGAGGTAACCAAGGTGGAAATCAAGGTGGTAACCAAGGTGGAAATAGTGGATCTAACAATGCTTCTAGTGATTCCTCAGATGTTTGTAAAAATACTCAACAATTAAGTGGTGGTAGAACTATTAGAAATAAGAATGAAACCGGTAGAGGTAATGGAAATTACAGATATGAAATCTGGCGTGATGGTAATGGTGGTGAATTAACTTTATACCCAAAGGATGCTTGTTTCAAGGCTTCATGGAATAATGCTGGTGATTACTTAGGTCGTGTTGGTCTTGTATGGGATAACAAGATTAACTACAAGAATGCTGGTGGTGATATTGTTGCTAAATATGCTTATAAGAAGAGTGGTAGTGATGGAGGTACATACTCCTACATTGGTATTTACGGTTGGATGGATAACCCACAAATTGAATACTATGTTGTTGATGACTGGTTACATAACAGAGGTGCACCAGGAGGTTCATGGATGGGTCAACAAAAGGGTACTATTAATGTTGATGGCGGTACATACAAGGTTTGGTCTGGACAACGTACTGGAGCTTCTAAATGGGGTCAATCTACTTTCACACAAATTTTCTCCGTTCGTACTTCACAACGTCAATGTGGTCAAATTAACATTTCTGAACACTTCAGACAATGGGAAAAATTAGGTCTTAGAATTGGTCAAGTCATGGAAGCCCAAATTTTAGCTGAAGCTGGTGGTGGTTCTGGTTATGTTGATTTCACCTACGCTACCGTTGAAATTGTTAAGCCAGGAAGTGGTAACAACAACCAAGGTGGTAATAACAACCAAGGTGGTAACAACAACAACCAGGGAGGTAATAACAACCAAGGTGGTAACAATAATAACCAAGGTGGTAACAACAACCAAGGAGGTTCCGATAGCTGTTGGTCAAAGAAGCTTGGTTATCCATGCTGTTCAAAGAACGCTTCTACCGTATATACTGATGCTGATGGTAAGTGGGGTGTTGAAAACAATGAATGGTGTGGTATAAACAGAAAATCTTCTGGTGGTAAATGTTTCTCTGTTGACATTGGTTATCCATGTTGTACTAACAACTCCCCAGTTTATTACACCGATGATGATGGTAAATGGGGTGTTCAAAATGGTGACTGGTGTGGTCTTTAAATTAAATTGAGTAAAAATAAATAATAAAAAAAAAAAAAAAATAGATTTTTTATTTTTATTTTTTTTTTTTTTTTTAATTTATTATCGTTTAAAAATTATAGTAATTCATATTGAAATTATAAAGTATAAAACTATTCTTTTTTTACAACTTTTAATATATAAATGTATATAAATCATTATTTATTTTATTTATATATAACTTTATTAAATATTAATAAGTGATTCTTGTATTTATTATTAAATTATTAAATATTATATATAAGTGATCATTTTATTATGAGTATTATTTTTATTTTTTTTTTATAAAATAAAATAGGGTTATATATAATATATATATAAAAATAAAATTAAACAAAATAAAATAAAATATAATAAAAAAAAAAAAAAAATAAATAAATAAGATTTATGAATTATAGTGTATATATAATAATTAGTAATATTTTAATTATAAAAAAAAAAAAGAATTTTTTTTATTAAAAGAGTATCAATTATTTAATAATAGGTATTTTCATATTTTCAATAAACTTCCGTAATGAAAAATGATAGTATTTATTTTATAAAATATAACTTTAATATAAAATAAATCTAATTTATAATAATTAAATTCATAATTATAATCAAATTCATAATACTTATAATAGTGGTTAAATTTATTATTTTTATTTTTAAATTTATAAAATATTCTTATTCTATACTAATATTTTTTTTCGTCTTTGTATGTTATTAACCAAATAGAGAGAAATCAAAATCTTCATTATTATATTGTTGAATATCATCAATAAATGACTTTATTATGTCTGGTGATTCATACCAATAGGATTGTATCAATAAGGTATAAATATCTTTCATTGAAAGTTTCTCCATTTCTAATAATTCCTTTGCATCATATATGTTATAAAGTAACATATTTTTTATAAATGGCTCATCTATTTCTTTAATTAATCCTATAATTTTAGAATCTCTTATAAACGGGGATTGATTAAAAATATAATATTTTAGAATATTTAACATTTCAATATCTTCGCTTGAATATAATATCTCATAATTATCTTTTTTTTAAAGTATTAATATAATTTTCCATTTTTTCCACCATTTCAAATCTAGATTTAAATTTAAATTGATTTAGGTTTTGATTTATCTGAGGGGCTAATTTGTTATTAATAAAGTATAATTTTATTTTTTCAATGTTATTGGTGCATTTCTTAATTTTAGAAAGTACATTATTATATTCTTTTGATAAGACACTTGATCCTTGATTTAAAATATATTTTATGTTATAAATCATAAATTTATCATCAATTGTATCCGTAACAAATTGAAACTTTCTTCCAGTATTTTTATAAGTTGTGAATTCCAAAGTTTCAATGTCAGTATCGAATAAATCAATAGAATAATTGTTCATTCTTCCTGCCTTATTAGCAATATCAATATAATAAGTACATATCATCCGAATAATATTCACCATAAAAATTACTAAGATATTTTGATTGTACAATACTTGAAAAATCATTTAATAATTCATAATTCATAATTGTATATTCCATTAATGGGTGAATTATTTTCAATATCAAATGAACTAACTTGAGGAAATTGATATGTATTTTCAACGTAATCAATAAAATCAGATGTGTTCATTGTCACATTTCCGTTTTTATCTACTCCAATAAAACCATCTGAATATTTAGAAAATAAAAATAATTCATCTTCTAATTAATTATCCTTATAATAAGATGGATATCTTTCTATATAATATTCTTTATTTCCTTCCGTTTGGGAATTAATTTTTTTCTAAAACTTTATTATACATTCTAACAATGTTATTGTATTCAACATTATCGTTTGAATTTTCGATATCATCTCTCATCAAATATAATGTACTATTTAGATTTGTCAAATATTGACTGAATTGATCATCAATATTCAACTCGGATACGGTCAAAGGCATTAAGCATTTAATATCCTCAATTTCCTTATTACTAATATTTGTATCTCCATTATTCGAATTCCATTTAATAGATGTACCATTAGAATATATTAAAAAAAAATACTATTTTTAATACATTTATTTAAATAAATATCATATTCGTTAAAATCTTCATCATATTCACCATCTTCATTTTCTTCATTATTATTTTCCTCCTCATTTCCTTCAATATATTCAGAGAAAAAAACTTTAATTTTTATTTATTTTTTTTTTTTTTTGAATAAATCTACTTTTAATATATTCATTTAAATTTTCCAAAATTTTTGAAAATACATCAAATAATGAATTGGCCCCCTTAACCATGGAATTATATACTCGTTTATATAATATAATCCATCCGGTAAAATATTTTTATTATTAAATAAATTTTTACTTTCATATAAAACATTTTCAATATCATAGAGTGAAAATAATTCATCTACAATATCAATATCATTTTTATATCTTAAAATATTTCCATTTTCTTCAACTAATTTATTTTCGTTTCCGTTTGTATTTTCATTTTCCGAACTAATAATAAATTTAGACTTAAAAATATGCTGGTTTAAAATTTTTTTGGCCGGCATAACTATAATATGAAAAGGCGTCTTTCACTGAAAAAATAAATCGATCAGAAGTAATAAATCCTGAATTCCCGTTTTTATATAAATTATAAATATTATATTTATTAGTATTTTCTAAAGAAAAATTCATTGAATTTACAAACCCCTAATAACGCTACAGAGAGCTGATGGTCGAATCCATATGGACATTCGATATCACTAACCTTTTGTAAATCTTGGCTATCGACGTTTTCCAATAATGTGGAGTTATTAATAAGATTTAAATATCCATATGGACATTCGATATCACTAACCTTTTGTAAATCTTGGCTATCGACGTTTTCCAATAATGTGGAGTTATTAATAAGATTTAAATATTTATTGTAATCGTTTGGAATTTCATAACCTCTTCCAATAATGGAATTATGCCGGATATGAAATTATTTCATTATTATTGACATATTCATTTCTTGAAAGTATATTATTATCATAATATAAACTTGCACTTAATACATTTATAGCGTTTTTAATATCATCCAAATTTTAATGTTCCTATGGAAATATCTATATTTATATCTAGAAAGGCCTCTAAAGAAAATAAAATTGTGTTTCTAGCATAAATATAGTCAGAATTAATTTGTTCTTGTGAACTTAAACTCCATTTGTTTAATAATGACGTTATTAATAATTTAATTATGCTTGTATATGTATCTAAGTGATTATTTATTAAATCGTTTCTTTCTGTTGCTGTTAGATTAGAAAACTTTTCACTATAAAGTAATAATTCATCTGTAACTTCTTGAAATGATTTTGTTGACTCACTAACATTTTTATTATTATAAAAATTGAAGTCATAACCACTGTTTAAAGTTCTATCTTTCTTTTTTTAATATGTTATTTAAAAATTTTATACTATTAAATTCATGATTTATATTTGTAATTTTGGCATTGACAACACAAAATAAATATAAAATTAAAAATAAATTTATTTTTAAATTCATAGCAAGCAATTTTTTTTTAAATTTTTACTTTTTTTATTATTTTTTAAATTCTTTTTCTTTTTTTTTTTTTTTTAAATTTTTTTTACTTTTAGTTTATCTTCAAAATATAAACTTTTATATGATTTATATATAATTATTTATATATTTATTTAAAATAAATGAATATACTGTACTTTATAAAAATTTTACTTTATATATTAATTTTTATTATAACTCAAATACAATTTATAGCAATATATTATAAATATATTATTTTTATTATTAACTATTACTAACAATAATTTAATCCTAATTTACAATAATCACGTGTTTATCATGATTTTTTGCAAATATTATAATATTAACATTAGTCAGAAGATATGAATATATGAATATTCGTATAAAAAAAAAAATTAATTCTTGAATATATTTAATTTTTATTAAATAAATAATTTTATAATATATATATATATAAAAAAAAGCAATGTTAATTAATATAAAATTTTTAATATATATGAAATTGCTTATGTTATAATTACTTATTAAACATTTAATTGAGCAAAAAATAATTTATTGATTCAAATAAACAAAAAAAAGATGATTATATATATTAATATTTCCTAATGGACATGAAAAAACTCTTCTATCGAATTATTTTCAAAATTCGTTCCATATACTCTATCGTTAGAATGATAGCATAAATTTTATAATAACATATTATCGAAATAATTGTGTTCTTTTAATAAATCATTATAAGAAGGTAATTCTATATCTTCTACATTGTTAAATTCCATAGGCGAATTATATTTATTTAAAAGTTCATTTATTCTATATATAATAATTTTAATTTCTTCTTCTTTATTTTCTGTCATATATATTTTGGCTGCTATGGCACAAAATATCAATGGCAAATAAAATATATTCGTTTTTCCTTTTATTTTTTGAAAAGGATCATTTAATACAAAATTATTATTATTTTTATTTTTTTCAGAAATAACTTCGTCTATAAGGTCCTTTATGATGTTTATGAAATTAATAATTTCTTTATAATATTTAAAAATAAACATGAATTGAATTGATGCTTGAATAATACCTTTTGCTTCAAAACCATAATTAGATCTAATTCTTGTAAAATATAGACATATTATAAATTTTTTAAAGTCTCTATTGTAAATATTAATTACAATAGTTGGATCATAATTATCTAATTTATCGTCTTCTACACATGAAGTATATGCTATTTTTTTTTGATATAAGAATGTTGATATTAAAATATTATCAAATATTTTAATTGAATAACGTCGCTTAATGTAAATTTTAATTTCATCAAATTTTTTTTTTCTTAAAAAATAAAATATTAAACAATTTCTACTACATTGTATATCAAGAGAATGATCAAAAGTTTCATAATTACCAAATCCTAATACATATTTCATTTTATCAGCTGTATAACTATGTTTACATATTATAACTTTTTTAAATAAAAAAATTTCTTTTTCGGAATTTAAATATTTATTATTTATTATAGATTTATATTTTGGATTTTGATTTATTTCTTCAAATATAAAAGAATTATATAAAAATCTATAGAAAATTTCTTTTTTTAGTTCTGGTAAACTTATATTATACTCTCTATTTTTGTATTTGTTTTTATTTTTATTTTTAATATAAATACTTTCTTCATTATTTATCATTGCTTTAATATCAATAATATTATATACATGTTTAAAAGTCTCAAGAGAAGAAAAGTTATACTGGGAATATATTGGTACATCCATTATTATTTCATATAATATTTTATATCTAATTATATATATATATTCAGTATCTCTTTCCATTTTTAATAAATAGTCATTATATGGAACACAAATTACATTATTTAATATTTTTTCCAAATTTTTTTTATCTTCAATATTCATTTTATTTTTATTCCTTAATATATATTCTAAATATCCTTTGTCAATAATATATAAATCTGTTGATTTTATTAAATTCCAATTTTTATATTTTATAATATAATAAATTACATAACTATTATATATTTCATATGCTTCAAATATATCAAATCGTCTCATATATTCTTGACATAACTTGTAAAAACCTTCAAAAGAATAATTGTCTAATTTATTATAATAAACTAGCAAGTCTATGATATTATTAAAAAGTAAAATAAGCTGAACTAGTTCAGGTTCTACTGCGGAAGTTGTGCTACTTGCTATATTTTTATCAAATAAATAATAAATTAAATCAATATACTTATTTCTGAATATATCACTTTTATTATCAAAGCCATAAAGATATTTTGTATTATGATCAATATAACTGCGTTCGTTTTCATATAAAAATTCATATTCAATATCTTCAATATCTTTTATATTATTTTTATTTAAATACTCTTTAAATTCTTCAGTTATTTCACCATTTCTATCATATTTTTTATATTTTTTGTTATACTTTATATCGATAAGATATTCATATTTATGTATAACATATTTCTCCATCCATAGTTTAACATAGTTATTGATAATTTCCTCATTTACGTAACCGTAATAAATTAAAAAAAAAATATTTAAAGAACGATTTGATATTTTCTGAACGATTTCAAAAGGTAATTTACTCAATTTCATTTGGTTCTTTTATTATTTTTTTAATATTAATATGATTCCTAATATTAAAATTGCTATTTATTAAATATTAAATCAAAATTTTAATAGTAGTATAAAATATTAAAACCTAATAATTATTATTTTTTAAATTACTATTATTTCTTTAAAATTTGATATTATCTTTATTTCACGTGATTAATAAGTAAATAAAAATATTAAGATTTAAAATTCAAAAAACCTTTTTTTTTTTAAATTATTATATATCAATTTGTTTAAAAACAAAAATATTGATATTATAATGTTGCATAGTAATTTATTTTCTTCTTTTGCTTTTATAATATTTATTTCATTAAAAATAAATATTTCAAAATGTTCTACACAATTTCAGTGGAATGGCAGAGTTTATCGGAATGATTTTAGATTATAAAGCAATTAATTACGCATATGAAAATGTATTACAAATAGAATCATCAAGTACAGAAAGTACAGCTAATCCATTAAATAATATTTTTAGTGACCAATTTAGGAAAATTGCTAATAAAATTGTTATTAAAGATGAGCAAAGTATAATAAACGAAATTGAAAATAATAATAAAGTTCATAACTTTAATGATTTTTGCGTGAAACGTGGCAATGAATATGTGAATGCGGAAACTAAAAATTCATTAACCCTGCCAGATAGTACTAAATACAATAAATTATATATATCCAAAGAATTTATTAATAAATATTTGAATGAAATTAAGTAAAAGAGGTGAGAATATGAGTAAAAAATTAATGGGAATGAATTACGACCCAAATACTAAGATTAAAATGAGAGATCGTGATATGAATACCAGTAGTGGTATATATGGAGAATTTCATAGAACTTTAAATAAATTTTTTCAGAGTCAAGAAGATGAAAATGATAATATTTACAAATTAATATTAAATAATATTGGTAATAATTATAATAGTGTGAAAATGCAATTTCCAAGTATTATTTCAAAACCTGGCATAGATTATAAAACAGCAATAAAAAAAAATTTCATCTGAAAAAGCTAAGATTGTAGAAGAAATTAATAAAAATGATAATAATGATATAAAACAAAAAATTTACTAATCTTAATAATGAGGATAAAAATGATTTAGTGGATTTTTTTGCAGTTAAGTGTTAAGGCTTCAACTATAGCTTCTGGAATTAGAGTAAGTGACTTTGATGGATTCAGAATCGGTTTAAATAGTGATAATATGTCCTATGATTTACTTCCTGCAACAGATAATACAAAGATGGATCATTTAAATATGTTATACAGTGAACTTTACAGTGGATTAACATCTATTAAATTGTTAAAATTTACACCATTTAATTAAGAAATTAAAAATAAAGTAAAACATTTTAACTTAGAAAATATTAATAGCGCTCAAAAAATTTTAAATCAAATGTATATTGGACATATTCAAGATAAAAATAATTCAAAAAATTTATTAACAATTTCAGATAGTACAAACCGTTCATGTAAGTTATGTAAAAATAAAAATAGTTACACAAAGCATGAAGAGAAAATGAACAAGGAAAATGATTCTAAATTAAATAATGATAATATTATTAATAACGATTCATTAAACAGTAAATTAGCAACCGTAGCAAAATACGTTAAAACGATAACCACCGATTCCAATATTAATACAGAAAATATAGATATGTCAAATCCAAGTTCACTTTATAAAGGAGCAAATTCTCTTGAAGATGCAATGGATTCAATGTTTGATTCATTAGAAAAGGCAACAGTTGAAATGAAGTTAGATATTATGGAACCAAATGATGAAAGTTATTACATTAGTGGAGAATGTTAAAGGTAATCAAATTTTAAATGCAATGAATGCAATTAAATCCTATCTTCAATCTGCTAACGCTGATTCTTTCAACGACAAGGAAAATAATATTGAAAAAACAAAAAGAAGATTAAATATAATAAAAAGATTTAATTTATTTAATTACAAAATTACACAAGCTGTTAATAAATCTGATCAACCTGAAAAGCTAAAATTAAAGATAAACGATTTTGAAGACATACCAGAAGTTGACTTTACAAATGCAGTAGAAGCTCAAAGAAACAATGAAATAGAAGCACTTACTGCAATTAAACAAGAAATTATGGAACCATCTTTATCTCTCATGATTTCAGAAGGTAAAATAATGTCTTTCATTAATCCTGCTTCTATATCACAAGAAGCAACCAATTATTCCGATGCAGTAGAAAAATTAGTAGATAGAACAATAGATTATTTGGAATTAAATAGAAGCCATGAAGGGATTATGATAGACGCTGCAAACAAATTATACAAATCTATTGTTTTAAGAAATAACAATCCATCAGATATCAAAATCACTGTGGCATTAAATAAACTTTATACTGCTTTGTATAATAAAATTGTTGAGTACTCATCATAACCAAATCTAAAAAAACCTTTAAAAATTAATGAACAAAAAAATGTTGGTACAGAAAGTGATGAAAATACAACCTCACTAAAAATTAATCAATCAGAACCTGATTCAACTATAGATAATATTTTTAAAATTGATGAAGATAATAATAACAACAATAATAATAATAATAATAATAATAATAATAAAATGATAGGAATATAGTGGGTTCGGAATAATACCTGTCTCTATTATAATTTGTACTGTTAAAATCTGTGATTCCTAAAAGTAATCTTTCAATTTATTTCTTTATAACAGATAAGAATTTTTTTAATCATATAAGTAACCTTCAAATAATCCGAATAATTTATTATATTTAACTCTTTGGATGAAGTAGTTTTCTATATTAATATAGTGAGGGTTTTTTTTTTTTATTAATAATTCTCATAAATAATTTCATTAACAATTTAATATTTTATTACTTAAAAAATTCCTAGAGTCTACCTTTTTTTTTTTTTTTTCATGGTCAAGGACCCGAAAAAAAAATGTCACAGATCTCTATAGGTATTAGTCGACATTTTAAAATAAAAAAATTAAGCTTTATTAATAAATATAAAAATAATAAAAAAAAAAAATAGTAAATGAAGTAAAATAGAAACAAAAAAAAAAAAAATAAAAATAAAAATAAAAATAAAAATAAAAATAAAAATAAATTCTACTATATGGCTTTTTCTTTCAAAATATTATATATATATATATATATATATATATATATATATATATTGTATTTATTTCACTTGGATTTACAACAATTTAATGAAAAAAAAAAAAAAAAAAAAAAAAAAAAAAAAAAAATTTGTTACTGAATCGTTTTAATTATAATAAAAAAAAAAATTTTTTTTTTTTTTTTTTATAAAATTGAGTTTTAACTTATATTATAAGTTTTTTATTGATGAAGAAATTCATTTTTATTTAATATTTTCATTTCTTCCTCAATAATTATATGATTAAGTTATTTTATATAATAAAAAAAAAAAAAAGTGTTAAAAATATTCTATATCAAAAGTATATTAACAATTTTTTTTTAAAAAAAAAAAGTACCATAATTATCATAATCATCCAAAAAAAAAAAAAAAAAAAAAAAAAAAAAAAAAAAATTAAAAAATATGAATAAAGATAAAGATCCACCGAAGAAAAATGATATTACCTCTAAAAAAAAAAATATATATATATATATATATATATTTAAAATTAATTAATAATCTTTGATAAATAATAGTCAAGTACAAACCTATTGCAATAAGCAATTATACCAAAAAAAAAAAAAAAAAAAATAATTCATTGTACAATGCTTTTTTTTTTTTTTTTTTAATCATTACCCTCGGTACCACTGGAATTAAAAATCGGTGAGAAGTAATACTAATAAAATTCTCATTCTCAGTAATACTATGCATGTCAGAGCGTTAATGTTGAAACAGTCAGTTAAAAGGTTGTCCAGTAGGGGGACAATTCTACTTTTATATAAAAAAAGGGAAGGAGGTTGTAACCTACCTCAATAGTCTCACTACTCCTGAGGAGGAGAGAGAGGGGGGGGGGTGGAACTGAAATTAAGAAGCGATACACATCAGAAATTAAAAAAAAAAAAAAAAAAAAAAAAAAAAAATGAGAATTAAGATGTGGTCTTTCCTCAAGTGAACTCCATAGAATATGAAACGTCCCTGAGGGAGATCATCAAATCAATAAAGAAAAGATTTTTTTTTTTTTCCTGAGTTTTTTACAAGTGTAATTGTAGAGAACTTTAAACTTTATTTATTTATTTATTAATTACATGAATATTTTTTTTTATCAAAAAAAAAAAAAAAAAAAAAAACACACACACACACACACACACACAGAATCAATAAAAAAAAAAACATTATTGGTCCAAATTAAACATAATAATATTTTTTAAAATAGTTTCAAAAAAGAAATGGATCCACTTTTCAAAGTATTATAAATCAGTAATGAATACGTCTGACATTCCTTATGCTCATTTATCTCGGCTTCACTTTTTACCACGAACTTTAAATCTGTCGTATGAAAATAAAGTGCTTGTCACCAAAGATATTCTTGTTGGGGTAATCCATGGTAGTAATCAAACTGTACTACTTAACGCTATCACAAATTATTTGAAATTTATGTGGGATGTTCAACGAATGGTTCATGAATATAATTTGTTTCATGTAAATCACAATTTCTATTGCAGATTGTATTCCCTCTAATGAATTGAGAGAATCAACCACTTCAATACTCAAATCACTTTCTACCGATAATATAGATTCACCACCTTTATACCATATCGATTCATTTATTATTAATCGAGGTGAAATGCCGAATCAATCCTATATTGAGAAAAAACTCGTTAAGTATTCATTATGTTTTGGAAAAACTCACAAGTACATTCAACAATAATTTAACGAATATAGTGGAAAGTGGATCCAAAGGTAATAAGGATAATATTGTGCAAATATTAATGTCGGTTGGAATTCAAGCTATTTTACCAAGTTATTTCATCAAAAACTCATATTACGAAGGTCTTTCAGCAAAAGAATTATTTATACATTCTAAATTTGGTAGAGTTGGTATTATTTCGACATCTCTTAATACATCATCAACAGGTTACTTACAACGTGAATTAGTTAAAAGTATGGAAGTTTAATAGTTGATGAAAATGAGGTAGTTCATGACTACGCAAATTATGATATTTACTTCTATCCATTTACTACTAATAATTTAGGTATTAATGAAGATTTTCTTGAATATGCTTTTGCCAAAGCTAAAACAAAAATGACTTAAAATAAATTATATTATTTTATATAGATTAAAAATTATAAAATTTATAATAATTAATAATAAATTAGATTTTTTTTTAAAAAGTTTCTAAAATCTTTTTAATGAATTATATTAATAAAAAAAAAAAAAAATTAAAAAATTAATATATTTATATATTTTATTTTTATGACTAAACTTTTAAAAATAATAATATACTAGGAATCTTAAAATATTTTAATAATTAATAATAAATATTTTGGTTATCTTTTTCTAATAATTATTTAGTTTATTTATTTTTTAGTTTTCAAGAAAAGCATTTTTTTTGGTAATTTGAATATTATTTTTTAGTTAATATATATAATATTATGAAATATATGTAACAATTTTTTAATTTTAAAAAAATTTATTATTTAAAACCATTTTTAAAATAAATATTAATACAATTAAGCTATTATCATATAAGTTTTTATTAGAATTTACTATTTTTAAATATCAATTAAACATTTTAATTAGTTTTATCTATGTTGTTTTGAATATAAGCATCATAATAAAAATACATAGTGTTAAAATGAGAATCAATAATATTATTTATTTTATTATACATTACTACAGGACTGTTTTCACTAACATCACTATTACGTTTATTAATATCATTAATATTGTAAGATATACCATACTCAGCCAGAAATAATTTTATCTTATCATATATTGGTTGATTTTTAATTGATGAAATAGGTTTAAACAAGATTTTTGCATAATAAATCGATTTAAGTCCGTCAATATATTTATTTACTTCTACGTAATGAGTAGCCATATAATAATAGTTTTCTTTTTTATTAGGAGAAATGAATTGAATTACAAAAACTCAAGCACCAAAGTAATTTTTAAATTTATAAAATTTATATATTATAAGTGTAAACAAAGTTTTAAAAAAAATAGTTATTTTAAAATTTAAAATATTATGTATGTTACATTATTTAATATATTATTAAACATACGGTTAATATTGATTTATTAAAAAGTTTAAAATATAACACTTAAAGTTAGAATACAATCCTGGATTTGAAGAATTAAATTGTAGTTAGGATTTACTACTTTTAACTTTAGATATAATATTATATTTTATATTTTTTATATTTGTTATTTAAGGTCCTACATTATTTCTATTCTAAATACAGCATTTTGTTTCTTTTACGATTTTTAAATGCTATGCAACAACAACATATACAACTTATTATAATACCAATAATAACAATAATACCAAGATAAACTACACCATATGTCAATCCTTCACCTTCTCGAGGACCATTGTCATATTGCCATGAACATTTACCATTACTACACGATTGAGATGAACATTCTAAATTTGTCTCGTAAGAAATTTCGAAGCCTTTACCACAATACATATATCCACTATAACTCTTAAACCATCTTGTAGGGCTATAAATAACATCGCAATTACTTATTTCCGTATTATTAGTAAATGTACAAAATCCTGTTGGACGTCCGTATTGTTCGGATAAATTAGGTCTGATAACACATTCATTGTATAAACACTCTGAATCTTTATTACAATAACGTACACCTATACATTTACCACGTTCTATATCAGATCTAGAACACATATCTATAATATATTCAATCTCATTTCCATTTACATCTGGAATTTTAATGCATTTTTGACCTGATTTGTATTGCATACAAATGTCGTTTTTACAAAAAAAAATCTAAGATAATAATTATTACGAATCTTCAAAACCTCATTCTTACTAATCGGGCCTATCATTTGGTATCCATAATTCATACAGATTAACTTAATGCATAATATTATAAAAATGCATTTATGTAAAACATTATTTAAAATAATTAATTACATATATTTTAATATTTTAATAAACATTCTTAACTTTTTACTTTTTATTGCATAATTAAATATTAAATATTAGGATTATTTATTGCTCTTTAATCTTGACTTTTGTTCAATAAATTCTGTTAGAATATGTGAAATGTATGAAAAATAAGCTTCAAATGTATTGAAACATATTGTAATATAAATAATGTATAAGCCACAATGTATTAATATAAAAGCATTTAATTTAGAATAATTAAGTGCTAGTAACTCTTTATCATAAAATATATTAATAAAATTGACATAATTATTAACCATAAATTCATAACTCTTAACAAATTCTTTTATTTTTATTTATTTATTTATTTATATTATTTATTTATATTATTTATTTATTTATATTATTTATTTATTTATTTTTAATGGGATTCATTTATTCATTTTCCCCGCTTTTTTTTATTTTTAATATAAATTATATTAAAACTTTTTGTTTAAAAGTGATTGACGTATCACAAAACTTTAATTTTAGTATTTTTTATTATTTGATTATTAAATAATATTTTTAATATTTTATTGATACATTTAAAATACTTTATCTATTAAATAATATTATAAATTAATTATTACATTTTTTAATCACATAAAATATTATTAAATAAAGTTAATAACAATTAAATTAAATTCCCATATATAGATAATACCCATAGTTTAAATGGCTGAATTTGGGTACCACATAAAGATTAATAAATTAAGTAAAATGATTTATATATTATGACTAATAATTAAAAAGTTATTTTAATCTATTGCTATCAAAAATGTCATTAATTTTTAGACCATTATTTTTAGTCATAATAAAAATAACTAGCATATATTATTTTATTAATTAATATTAAATAAATTATAAATAATAAAATAATAAATAATAAATAGTATATAGTATATAATATATAATAAATAATAAATAGTATATAGTATATAATAAATAATAAATAGTATATAGTATATAATATATAATAAATAATAAATAGTATATAATATATAGTATATAGTATATAGTATATAGTAAATAATAAATTATAATAAATAATAAAAAATAATAATATATAATTACATAATTGAATAGAATAAAATATAAAAAGATAATAAATAATTAAATCATTGAATAATAAATTAAAAAAAAATAACATTAAAATAATACTAAAAAAAGTTGAGTATTATCATGATACATTATTATTTATTTATTTATTTATTAATATTATTATTATTATTTATTTATTTATTTATGGATTACCAATAGTAAATATGATTTTCTTATTCTTTTCCTATTAAATTAATTCATTTTTTTGTATATTAAAGCTTTTGACGTTCATTATTTATTAATTATTTATTTGGATAGAAATGGTATTAATAATTTATGGCATTAAATATAATATTGTATAGATGACATTCATACATAATACATTGAATATAATATGAATGTAATATTGTATAGATGATATTCATACATAATACATAGAATATAATATGAATGTAATATTGTATAGATGACATTCATACATAATACATTGAATATAATATGAATGTAATATTGTATAGATGACATTCATACATAATACATTGAATATAATATGAATGTAATATTGTATAGATGACATTCATACATAATACATTGAATATAATATGAATGTAATATTGTATAGATGATATTCATACATAATACATAGAATATAATATGAATGTAATATTGTATAGATGACATTCATACATAATACATTGAATATAATATGAATGTAATATTGTATAGATGATATTCATACATAATACATAGAATATAATATGAATGTAATATTGTATAGATGATATTCATACATAATACATAGAATATAATATGAATGTAATATTGTATAGATGATATTCATACATAATACATTGAATATATTATTATGTAATATTGTATAGATGACATTCATACATAATACATTGAATATAATATGAATGTAATATTGTATAGATGATATTCATACATAATACATAGAATATAATATGAATGTAATATTGTATAGATGATATTCATACATAATACATTGAATATATTATTATGTAATATTGTATAGATGATATTCATACATAATATTCTATGTAATAAATTATTTATGAGAAAAGGAGGACTTTCTATATTAAAAAAAAAAAAAAAAAAAAAAAGATGAATACTAATGATATTAAATAGTATTAAATAGTATTAAATAGTTTTAAAATAAAATAAAATAAAATGAATATATATAATTATTATAAGGATAGTAGAAATAATTAATGAAGTATCTATTCTGATTAATTCAATGAATACATAATGGATAACAATTTTTTTTTAAATTCTAATATATATTATACACATATATATCTATACATATGAATATATTTAAAATAAAAAAAGTAATTTATTATTTATATATATATATATTTATATATTTATATATTTTTTTTATTTATTATTTATTATTTATTCATTTATTATTTATTCATTTATTATTTATTCATTTATTATTCATTTATTATTTATTCATTTATTATTTATATTATATTCATTAATATTAATTTCTTTTCATTTCTTTTTTCTTTCTTTCTAATCCATCCATGAATTAGTAAATATAATGTTGATAAAATCTAATATTTAAGCTGTCTATGGAGATAGAATCAGTCATTATTAAATATATAAAAAAAATAAAAAAAAAAAGTAAATATTAATAATGAAATAATAATAATAATAATCAAATTTTTTTTTTTTTTTTTTTTTATTTTAAATTGTTCTATTTGAGATAAATTTTTAATAGAAACAAAAAATAGAAAAAATTAGTATGAAATCAACTGGTTAATAGATAATGTATCATTTTTAATCTATAAGCCATATTATATTGAAATATTAAATATTGACAAACTGTATTATTGTGGTCAACAAATATAGATTAAAGATGAATAAATAAATATATAAATTAATTTAAAATAAATGAAATGAAACATAATATTAAATAGAGTACAGCAATATGTAGTGTCTAAAGCCACATTACATTAGTTATCATTATATTAAATGTAGACAAAACATCACCTCAATGCTGGTCTACAAATTTGAATTCAATCCATTTTAATATGATAAAAAAAAAAATAAAATCAAAAAGAAAATCTTAAATGATAACAAAGCTAAGGAATGAAATAAATTAAATAAAATAAAATAAATTAAAAAAATAAAATAAATAAATAAATAAATAACTAAATAAATAAATAAATAAATAAATAAATAACTAAATAACTAAATAAATAATAAATAATAAATAATAAATAATAAATAATAATAATAATAATAAATAATAATAAATAATAATAAATAATAATAAATAATAATAATAATAATAAATAATAATAATAATAAATAATAATAATAATAAATAATAATAATAATAATAATAATAATAATAATAAATAATAATAATAATAAATAATAATAATAAATAATAATAACTAAATACATTTAATTAATAAATAAAATTAGTTAAATTAATTTTTTTTTTTTTTTTAATTTGACAATTTTTTTATTTATTTATTTTATTCCAAATAATTTTTTTAATAGTTTATTATTTTAAGAATATAAAAAAGCCTTTTTCCTTTCAACTCTATTTATTTTCTTTTTTTAACAAAATTTAACAAAATTTTATTTTTTTTTTTATAACTAAATATTGATTTTACTTTTATTATTTTTTTTTCTTTTAGGAAAGATAATAATAATATAAAAAAAAAAAAAAAAAAAAATAGAAATAAAAAAATAAATAAATTAAATTAAATTAAAAAAAATAAATAAAATAAAAGTTTAATTGTATATATATATATATAAATAAAAAAATTCAACATGGGTTTCAGAGAAAGAATAAAGCGTTTATTTAAGAGTCAAAAGAAAAACACTGTTCAAAAAGCAAATACAGTTAAACAAGATGAAAATAAATTAAGAACTGTTGCTGGTATTGATCTTGGTACTCAAAGTATGAAGGTCGTTATCTATGATTATCAAAAGAAGGAAATTATTGAAACAGCTAGCTGTCCAATGGAATTAATTTCCGAAAGTGATGGTACCCGTGAACAAACTACTGAATGGTTTGACAAGGGATTAGAAGTTTGTTTCGGTAAGCTCAGTGCTGAAAACAAAAAGACTATTGAAGCTATTGGTGTTTCTGGTCAACAACACGGTTTTGTTCCACTTGGTGCTGACGGTAAGGCATTATATAATATTAAACTTTGGTGTGATACTTCAACAGTTGAAGAATGTAAAATTATTACTGATGCTGCTGGAGGTGAAGAAGCTGTCATTAGTGAACTTGGAAACCTTGTTCTTACTGGTTTCACTGCTCCAAAGATTCTTTGGCTCAAGCGTAATAAGCCAGAAGCTTTCGAAGCCTTAAAGTACATTATGCTTCCACATGATTACTTAAACTGGAAGCTTACTGGTGCTTATGTCATGGAATATGGTGATGCCTCTGGTACCGCTCTTTTCGATTCTAAGAACCGTTGTTGGTCTAAAAAGATTTGTGATATTATTGATCCAAAGCTTTTAAGTTTACTTCCAGAATTAATTGAACCAAGTGCTCCAGCTGGTAAGGTTAGTGCTGAAGCTGCTAAGGCTTATGGTATTCCAGAAGGTATTCCAGTTTCCGCTGGTGGTGGTGATAACATGATGGGTGCTGTCGGTACTGGTACCGTTGAAGATGGTTTCCTTACTATGTCTATGGGTACTTCCGGTACTCTCTATGGTTACAGTGACAAGCCAATTGCTGATCCAAAGAATGGTTTAAGTGGTTTCTGTTCCTCTACTGGTGGATGGCTTCCATTACTTTGTACTATGAACTGTACTGTTGCTACCGAATTTGTTCGTAATCTCTTCCAATTAGATATTAAGGAACTTAATGAAGAAGCTGCTAAGGCTCCATGTGGTAGTGAAGGTGTTCTTGTTATTCCATTCTTTAATGGTGAAAGAACTCCAAACTTACCAAATGGTCGTGCCAGTATTTCTGGTCTTACTTCTGCCAACACCAATAATGCTAATATTGCCAGAGCTAGTTTTGAATCTGCTGTCTTTGCTATGCGTGGTGGTTTAGATGCCTTCCGTAAGTTAGGTTTCCAACCAAAGGAAATTCGTTTAATTGGTGGTGGTTCTAAATCTGCTCTTTGGAGACAAATTGCTGCTGATATTATGAACCTTCCAATTAGAGTTCCACTTTTAGAAGAAGCTGCTGCTCTCGGTGGTGCTGTTCAAGCTTTATGGTGTCTTAAGAGCCAAGAAGGCAAGAGTGATATCGCTAAAATTTGTGCTGAACACATTAAGATTGATGAATCTAAGAATGCTGATCCAATTGCCGAAAATGTAGCCGTTTATGATAAGATCTATGAAGAATACAGTAAGGTTGTTGGTACTCTTTCTCCATTATATGTTTAAGCCTAAAAAAAAAAAAAAGAAATGTTTTTTTTTTTTTAAATATATATATAATACATTAATATAATAATAATAATAATAGTAATTAAAAGTTATTGTTATTTAATTTAAGGTCAATATCATATTAAAAACAATAATTAAAGGCTAATCCTTTTTTAATAATGGATTTTTTTTTATTTTTTCCCTCAAAATTAATTCAAAATAAATTTATATTATATTTCATGTGAACTTTTTTTTTTTATTTTTTTTTATAGAGTTTACAAGAAATATTGAAAGAATAAACTTTGAAAAAAAAAAAAGGAAATAATATTTATATATATATATATAAATTTTATATTTATATTTTATTTTTATCTTGTCATCAAGGTAATAAATAAATGTAAATATAAAATTGAAAAA
>JACVTC010000024.1:110000-135000 GCA_016946835.1 Neocallimastix lanati (nom. inval.) | reverse complement strand
CCATCATATTTAATTATAAAAAGGAATAGGATGTTTTGTTTAAAAACTAAATCATTTCTGGTGATTATTTAAAAATGCTATTCTTTAGTGTGATCTGTGACTTCTCTTTACTTAAGATAAATTCATCCTCGGTTTAGTACTGTACTCGACAAAGGGTTACTATTCTCGAAAGTATAAGGTGCAAACTATGTATATAACTATAACCAACACTGAAAATGCGGTTAAGCACAGGCCTAGCAGGGGCCAAGGCCTCTGAAAGAAGAAAGAAGATCATAATTTTCTTTCAGATGGTCAATTTCAAACCTTAATCCATAAGGATAGAAGGTTCTGTTGCCTATTGAACTTTTTTTTTTTTTTTTCTAAATATATTGATACTCTTTATTTTTTTTGAATATAAACTTTTTTTTTTTTTTTTTAATTTCACGTAAACTATTTTTAAATATTATTATGTTCTAATTGGATAAATAATATTGATTTATTTTATTAATTCTGTTTTTTTTTTTTTTTTTTTTTTTTTTTTTTTTATTTTATTTTTTTATTTTTTTATTTTTCATTAATACTTTTAATTTTTAATTTTAATAAAATAAAAAAAAAAAAAAAAAAAAAAAAACAGATTTAATAAAATAAATAAATATATATATATTTATTTATTTTTTATTAAAATTAAAAATATTCATGTAATTAATTAATGAGTAAATAAAAATTAAAGTTCGCAATAATTACAGCTATATGTATAATAATAATAAAAAAAAAAAAAGAAAAATAAATATTTTTTTTACTTTTTTAATTTATTTATATAATTAAAATAATTATTTATTGATTTCTTTTATAAATATATATATTTATATATAAATTCATGCATGTAGATAATATTAGTTAAAAGTCATCGCAAAATATGATATGCTAAATTCTAATGATAAACCTTTGTAAAAAAAAAAAAAAAAAAAATACTTTTATAATAAATTATATATTAATATAGTTTATATTTTTATAATAAATCTATATTAATTCTATAATGAATATTCAACCTTAATAATAATTTACTTTATTTTTTTTATTAATATTTTATAGCTAATAATAGAGGATTGATTATTATATTTATTTAATATTGTAAATATTTTTGAAATATTTCAAAAGTTCATTATATTTTTATTATTATATTTTTCTACCAAGCAAGTAACTATTTTAATTGTATAAAAAAAAAAAAAAAACATAATACAATATTTTAGTTCCTCCTCTGTTTCTTATATTTTTATTTTTAAATTGCTCTTTTAATATTTTTTAAAATTTATATAATAAATTTTAAATTAATAAATAAAAATACTTAAAATGATTTACTAATTCTAGTTTTTTTTTTTTAAAAGTGTTTAATAATTAAAATTTAAAGTTTAGTATTTTATAATTAGTTAAGTAATAATAGTTTCATAAAATTAATAGATTTCATTCATTTAATTATCAAAAGAGATATTAATTAGATTAGTTAAAATTACTTAGTTTAGTTTAGTTTAACTTTTTTTTTTTTATAAAAAAATGTTTCATTTTAAGTTATTTTAGCTTAGTTTAGATTAAGGTCATTTAAACTAAGCTTAGAATTATTTATTAGATAATTTAAAAAAATTTATAGAATAATACTTAAAAAAGTTTTCTTTAGTGATTAGAATATGGTATTTTATTATTAAAATTAAAATCTTTAATTCTTGTACTCCACTTTTGATAAAGAATGACTAAAATCATCTTATTTTGGTAAATTTTTGTTTTTTTATAATTTAATCCAGTATTAAAATTATTTTGTCATTCATTTTTTTTTTTTTTTTTTTTTTTTTTTTTTTTTTTTTTTTTTTTACTAAGAATTATTATATCAATTATTATATAAATTTGATAATTCTATATAGTCTATTTTTATTAATACTTATATATTATTATAAATAATTTAGTAATGTACCAATTTATTTTTTTTTTTAATATTTTATTAGTATTTTAATAAATTTTATTATCAAATCATCAATATATTTTTTATTAATATCCAAACTATATCCAAACTTGCTTAATTAATATTACCTAATTCTTTGGGAAATTTTATATTAAAAAATTATTTATGATTACTAATACCATTACTGATTTTAGATAATTTATTATTAAACCTCAATTTCCTTGCCATTAAAATTATTAATAATCCCTCCAAAAAAAAACCCTATTTTGAAAACATTACTAATTAGAAATTAAATTTAAAAATAAAACATTTATATTATTATTTATATGATCTTTTAATAAAAAAAAAAAAAATAGAATGATATAAATCTAATGAAGCCATTTCAAAATTTATTTCAGCAATTAAAATAATACTTTTTTTTTTAAAATTAGTAAATTTAGATATTATGCTCAATAAAATATTACAAAACCATAAATTGAAATTTAAGCAAAAACAAATAAAAGTCTTTTATTTATCTATTTCTTATTAAATTATTAATAACTAATTAACATCGTATTAACAATATATAATATGAATATTGACTGTCAATTTAAACACTGGATTTAAAAAGAAATTTATAAATTCTTATTAAAATGGATACCATTTTCTTTTAATACTAAAAGAATTTAATTTATATAAAAGTATGATCTATAGAAACTAAATCATATTGTCAAATAAGGTGATCGCAATTTATTTTTAAATCACCTAAAAAATTACATTAAAAATGTTAACACTTCAAAATAGCAATATAACAATATTCACTCAATAAAATATATTAACTACTTCTCCGGCGTCATGATGCGCATGACAAAATATATTTAGTTAAAAAAAAAAATTCAATCACCTACAATATTAAAATTATTAATTAAAAAATTAGTCGCAATTTAATTTTCAAAAAAAAAAAAATCTTCCTTATATGAATAGCTGGAGCAATTCTAAGTACATTGGCTGACCGTACTCTGAATAATCTATGCAATGATATTAAAATCATGCTTTTACCTTGAATAATAAGGAAGTAATAATTATTTGAAAATGAGCGCTGTTTTTCTATTAAACAACCGTTGCAATTTAATTAATAAACTTTTTTTAGATTCAAAAGTAATTAATTTTATATTAATAGCAATTACTATTCCGGAATATATTAATATATTTTTAAATACTCTAGGTAAAATTATTTTTATTATAATTTTTATCATTAATTTTTGTCATAATAATTATTATTATTAGTTTAGTATTATTTTATATAATTGTTTAGTATTTGAATAGATAGTTTTATTTAAAAAATTATTAATTAAAATAACAGTAATTAAATAGTCATTAATTATAACTTATAAAATATTATATTTGATGTAAAATATAAATAATTTTAAAATGTTTTGAGCTTGTAAAATTATTAAATTATAAACATTAAATATTAAACATTAAAATGTTAATCATTAACCTAATTTATTGTCTTTCATCATTAATAAATAAAAATTTTATATTTTTAATAAAATATATTAAAAGTTTTCTTAAAAAAAGGAAATATTAAAAAATTATTATTAAACATTTTTGGGTTTCATATACACATATACAATAAAAAAAAAAAAAATAAATTAATGATCATTAGTTTGATTAAAATTTTTAATATTTAATATAATTTTAAATGAATTAAAAACTTTATAGGATAAATTATGTAAATTAATTTTTTTTTATTTATCCTTTATAATAAAAGATTATAATTACATGTGTTGTTGTTTACCTAGTAATCTTGATTTGGAAATTTTTGCTTTTCATAACAAATTATAATTAGATAAAAAAAAAAAAAAAAAAAAAAAAAAAAAAAAAAAAAAACCTACAAAAACTAGATACAAATGTCTTTTTTTTTTTTTTTTTTTTTTTATTATTATTATATATAGAAAAGCAAAATAAAATTTTTTTTATTTTCATTTTTACTTTCATTTATTTGAAATTGAGAAATTTGTAAAAAAAAAAAAAAAAATATTAATTTTCTTTATTAACAAAAAAAAATATGGTCAATTAAATTATAAGTCCATATTCTGAGATTCTATTAGAAATTATTATTATTATTATTTTTTTAAATAAATTTAATAATACCCGATAGATAGCTTTTTTTTTTTTAATTTTTTTTTTTATGGTAAAAATGTTTACTTCATGCCATGTACAAGAATATTCTTCATTCCAGATTTTTAAGAAAAAAAAAACTTAATAGGAAATATAGGCCTAAAGTATAAAGAGTTGCAGTTTCAACATCATCAAAAAATTAATGCTATGAATATCTGACTTAAATGTAAATTGGATTTTTTTTTATAATAATCATACATTTTTATGAATATTTCTGGAATAGTATGACCATCATAGGATTGTTTTGATCTTTTTACAATTTCCTCTTTTTCTCCTAATTCTGGGCCGTTGTAATCGAACTTACGGCTGAAGTAATTTCTCAAAACTACTCAAGTTTGAGAGTCAATGAGATAAACCTTAAGCGCACCAAAGCTATAAACTGTCGCTTACAGTAGGCTTTCTTCGTTTTATTAGTACAGTTGATTCCCGGAATCATTCGTTTTTAGTGAGCGATCTTCCACATCTTCCATCACCATATTGGGTTGAGATTATTTATTGATGCTTTGGCTTTTTACCAATAAGAATAATTGACAAGTGATAAACATCAACATTTTTTAAAGGCTTCTTCAGTAATTGCATCAGATATAGTAAAAAGAAAAAATAAAAACTAAAAAAAAAAAAAAAAAAAAAAAAAAAAGATTTTTTTTTTAATATAATGCTGTAAAGTTATACTATCATTAATGATAATTTTTATAAAATAACGATTAAGATATTTATATATAGGTTAGGTTTTAAATTTATTCATTTAAAATTTATAAAAAAAAGGATTACATGTACTTAATAATTACAATGATATAAATATATAATAAGAAATTGTAATAAAAGCTTACTAAGGATTAAAGAAAATAAAACTTATTAATTAGTAAATTAAATAGAAAAAAAAATTAGCTATAAAATTCAACTAATACTTTTATTTTTATTCTTTTATTTTTTTTTATTAATTTTTTTCATTATATTAGAGTTAATATATTTTCTTGGTTTTTTTCTTTCTATATCACTATAATTAAGTTCCTCTTCTTCTTCCTCTTTGTCAATTCCAAGTTGTTTTCTTAACTTTTCGACCTTTACTTCGACACATTCAGCTAACTCTTTTAATCATCTTTTGACGTTTACCATAGTTTTCTGTTTAAAGATTTTACTAATAAGCAATAAAACGTCAATATAAATTTTTATCAGTTGAGTTAAAGCCTTTTTTTTTTTTCTTCTTCAAATAAACCTAAATGGTTTGAAAGGTAACAGCAAGGATGGCCCCAGTCTAATTTCTTCTTTTTTTTTTTTTTTTTTTTTTTTTTTTTCCGTACTTGGAATTAACAGTAAACCCAGTTTGTCCTCCTAACCAACAACGCTATGAAGGAAAGTATTTCTAGATGTCTTTTGCCAAGTCATCCAGAGTGACAGCATAGGCATCCTCATTAAAGGACTTCAAATCCTTCGAAAACTGAATTAATAACAATTTGCTTCATTTAAATGAAGCTAGTCTTTTCTAATTTGGGATTTACCTATCCAAACTAATGTTTGTGGTCCAAGTATTCTGCTATTCTTTAATCAGTTTTTATGTCATTTTTTTGTTTTAAAATATAAAGCTTTATCGGTTCATTTAATCAATCCACAACCTTTCTTGGAACATAGTAGGCTTTGCTATTGTTACCTTGTCATTTTTCACTGCATCTATCATAAACAAAATGTATCTCAACGGACCATTTATGGTAATACCTAACTACTTCTATGAGAATATTCATTTTTTTTTTTTTTTTTTAAGATAGGGCCTTGTTTTTTTTCCATTCGTCCCAGTCAGGTTCCTGTCTTTTTCTTCCTCTTTTTTTTTTTTTTTTTTTTGTTTTATTTTTATATATATTTTATAAGAATATTTTCAATTGAATAAGAGGAAAGAAATTTTTTTAGTGTCTAGTTCCTTAATAAAGAGACATTAGTACAAATAATTGTACTTTAATTGCGTCTTTTGTTTCGGCATCTTTAATTTCTGCTTTAAGGTCTTTGATTTCCTTGAAAATTTTTTGGAACCTTTTTTTTTTTATGGAATTTTATTTATTTCCTCATGTTTTTGCTTAAGTTCACTAAGATCGTCCTTCTTTATAAATTCTTGGAGTTTCTTGATTTTGAGAATATTTCCAATATGTAATTCTCATTCTTCGAGATTATCCTTGTTGATGCATTATTCTACTTGCAATTTAGTTTCTTGTGACCGGTCTATAGAAAACTTTTTATAGAATTGAGACTCTTAATCTAATAATTTTTATTTTAATATTTAAAGTCTTTTAATGTATAATAATGATTTTTTGTATTTACAAAGATACAAAATGTTTGACAAATTTTATCTTATTTATACTAAATGGGGCTTGATATCACAATGAAATTATTTTAACAATGAATTAGGTAATGTATTCATACATAATAAAATAATATAATTAATAAAATTTTAAATATATTTAATTGATTTCATATATAATCTAAGGTTTATTAATAAGTAAAAAAAATATGAAAAATATGCTTCAAATTTATTGAAACATATTGCAAAATAATAAAAATATAAATTATAATTTATAAATATAAAATTATTTAATTTAAAATAGTTAAGTACTAATTACTCTGAATCATAAAATATATTAATAAAATTGACATAATTATAAACCATAAATGTTAGAATACATCAAATATATGAAAAATAATCTTTAAATATATTAAAACATATTGTAATATAATAAAAATATAAGCCACAATGCATTAACATAAAATCATTTGATCATTTAAATTTAGAATAATTAAGTGCCAGTAACTCATTATCATAAAATATATTAATAAAGTTGACATAATTATAAACCATAAATTCCTGACTCTTAACATTTACTTTAGTATTTAAAATATTATTTAATTATTTGTGATTAAATTTATTTTAGTACTTATATAATTTATTTATGATTTATTTTTATTTTATTTTTTTTTTTTTTTATAAATCTTTTTTTTTTTTTCAAAAAACATACTAAATTAAAATTATTCAAAATTAATTTATGACATTTAAACATAAAAGATCTTCAATAATAAAAATAAATATATATTTTATCTTTTTTTTTTTTTTTTATTACTACTTCTTAATTTTTTATTTTAATATTCTCTAAAAAATAGGAATAAATTAAAAATATTATTTTTGTTTTTCTTAAAATAGTTTTATTCTTTATTTATTTTTTATTGAAATTTATTTAATTTAAATTTTAATAATTTTATAATTTCTTCTTCAAATAATTATAATTGTTATAATTATATATATTGATTATGGCATTTTCTATGCAAAGAATAAATGTAAAGAAAAGGTATTCATTATATAATATTCTTTGGTTGTAAATTATTTTAAAATAATAATAATAAATTAATTAGTATTATATTATAAAAAGTATAATTTAAATATTAAAAGCTTTATAATAATTATAAGTTATAATTATAACATATAAAAAATATAAAAAGTATAATTTAAATATTAAAAGCTTTATAATAACTATAAGTTATAATTATAACATATAAAAAATATAAAAATATAATAAAATATAATGATTAAAATAAAATAAAACTTTATAAATTATTTACATATTCACATAATATAAAATTTATTTTATAAATTTTATGTTTTCTTTAATTCAATGTGTTAGTATAAAATTTATGATATACATATATTTATTTAATATTACATAACATTAAATTATACTATTAATTAATAAATTTCTTTTTTTTTTTTTTTTTGTTATTAATTAAATAAATATTAATTAAAGTTTTTATTTTCATTTAATAACAATAGTAGTATAATTTTTCTAACAATTACATTTGGTCCAGACTTTTTAAGTACTAAAAAGATATACATCATAAACGGAGAATTATCATTTTAGAATATTATTAAGCTGTTAATATATTTATTTTTATTTTTAAAGATTTTAATTTTTAAATATTATACTCCTTTAATTTGTGTAACATTCTTTTCGTTGTGTATCCATTAATTATATGTTAAAAAACCTTAAAAAAAAATTTATAAATATAAATGCATAACCTTTAATTCGTGTATTATCCATATTACTGATAACCCAGTTCATGGAAATGCAATTGCTTCTGAAGCTGGGGAAAATTATTTAGAGTTGCTAAAAATGCAACATTTATATGTTAGCTCCCAATTTTTATAATTATGATGAAATAAACGCTTTTGAATTTATTCTTCAACATTCCGAACCACATAAGAAACTTATTATTATTTCACGTGATGGATGGAATATTTATAATGAAGTAGTGGAAAATAAAATTAACAAATTAGTGGAAGCTGGTTATATCATTCTTGTAAGTGCTAGTAATACTAATAGAGATTGCTGTTGCAAAGAAAAAACTTCGTTGATTTCAAAGCTTTTTCAGGATATAAAAATATTATTACTGTTGGTGCCTTTGCAGATTCTTTTCTGGAACCTATGGACAATCCCTATCATAAAGCATATTATTCTAATTATGGTGAATGTATTACCGTTTTCGCACCAGGTGACGTTACATTCCCACCTGTCTTTAATTCGGATTTATATGGTGGTTTATTAATTGATTATAATGTAGGTACTTCTTTCTCTGCACCAATTGTTGCTGGTATTGCTGCTACTATTATGTCTGATCATCCAGAAATAAAGTTTACCACAGATATAATGAGAAAAACTCTCATTGATATGTCTATAAAAGATGTTATCAGCAAATTAAATGATAATACTCCAAATCGATTAGTCAATAATGGTAATCATAGTAACTACTCTCCTAATGGAATTTATCATAGAAGTTGTGACATTGCTTATGGTGGTCTGAAATATTTAGAAGGTCAGTGTTGTATTCATGATGGTGATTGTATTGATATATTTAATAGTAATAATAATTCTAAGCTATATCTTGTCAAAAATGGATGTCAAAGTGAATTTAGTGATTGTTTAAGTAAATTAGTTAAGGTCATTAATGCTACAAATACTATTAATTCTATTACTACAAATGATCATATTACTACAATTAACCCTATTACTACAATTAACCCTATTACTACAATTAATCCTATTACTACAATTGATAGTAATATATGAAGTACAATATTTTAATATATATTTAATAATTATAGATTTGGACTTTTAATTACTAAAAGGTATATATTAAAAGATCCACATCAAAAACGGAGAATTATCATTTTAGAATATTATATTATAATTGTATATAATTATTTTTATTTTAGAAATTTTAAATCATATATATAATGTTTTACCATTAATTTGTGTAACATTCTATTCGTTTTGCGTCCTTTAATTATATAAAAAAAAGTAGTCATAAATGTATAATAAATTATCTTTAATTTGTGTAACATTATTTCTGTTAGGTATTTTAAATTAACATGTCAAAATATATTAAATTTTAAAAAAGCCTTTTAAAATATTTATTATTAATTCATATTCATATATTAATATATATATATATATACAATATATATACATCTTATTTATATATATTTTTAATATAAAGAAATAAAATTAGTTATATATATAAATATTTATGATGCTTTTCTAAATAAAATAATAACTATACTTAAAATTATTATCAAAAAAATGATAAAGTATCATTATAATTTGTTTTAATATTTATTTTTATATTAAACGGTTTCAACGGATTAATGTAAATTTCTATAAAAATAGCTATTATATATTTCTTTATTAAAGAAAAAAAAAATACTAATAATAAAAATAAAAATATGATGTAAAATAAAAAAAAAATTAAAAATAAAGAATTTTAAAGGAAAAAACTAATATATTTAAATAATATTATTATATATAAAATCATATATAATTATATATTGTAATATATAACATATTTAAAGTTATAATGTTAATAGTACAATTTTTTGACAAAAAAAAAAATATTTTTTTTTTTTTTTTTTTTAAAATTTAATTTTATTTATAAAATTAAGGAGAAATAAATTAATTTAATATATTAAAACACCAATAACTTAATAACTTAATGAATTATTTATTTTAAAACTCTTTTATTCTTTTAATTTATATATTTATATTTATATTTATTTATTTACTTATTTATTTATTTATTTATTTATTATTTTAATTGAATAGGTTTATGTATTAATCATAATCCACTCTTCAATTAAAAAATTAAAATAAAATAAAATAAAAATAAAGCTTTAATAAAAATAAAATTATATATTTTTATATAAAATTTTATTATTCTTCCTTTTTTTTTTTTTTGTTTTTTTTTTTGTTTTTTTTTTTTTTTTTTTTTTTTATATATATATTTATATATATAATATAATAAAAAAATAAATAAAATTATAATAATATTTTATTATAATTTTTTTTAATGGTATATAAAAAATTATATAAATAAAATTATAATAATATTTTATTATAATTTTTTAAATAATATTTAAGAAAAATAGATAAATTTATTTTACTTTAAAATACTATTTCTGTATTTAAAGACTCTCATTTTTAAAAAATTTACTTTTATATTTAAGAATATTTATATTAAGCAAAATAATATATAATAAAAATGTTATCTAAACAATTTCGAACTCTGCTTTGGCGAAATGTAATTTTGAAGAAAAGAGGAATATTGTCTACTTTTTTAGAAATTATTATTCCAACTCTAATTATTATCTTTATAGGTAATATATATATATATATTTAGTAATTTGTAGTATTTTTTAAGTTTATAATAAAATTACTACATTTATATAAATATTATATATATATATAAATGTATTAATTTAGTTTAATAATAGTTTATTAATTATTTGATATATAATAAAAGCATTTATTCATAAATATATTTTAAAATGATATAATATATATTTGTATTATAGTTATTATTTTAAAAAAAAAACTTATTAATATATATACATGTATATATAAACATTTTCTAAAATATTATTATTTATTTGTTTGTATCTTTAGCGAAATTTTCCAATGAGAAAGAAGAAGTTCAAGGCGAAAAAACTGTTAAAAATAGTAGAGTTGTATCTTTAGAATTACCAACGTACTTTGACGAATATAATGAATTTTGTTTTGTATTTCCTTCAGAGTTTAATGAACAAACTCAAAATATGTTTATTGAAAATTTCAAAGGAAATGCATTATTCAAAAAATTCACACTAATTGATATTAACAAAAATTTTACTTTTAATGAATATGATAATAATATATGTAATTCAAATGGATTAAGTAAATTTGAAATTGAAGAAGATTCTATTGAAAATACAAATTTAGATTATGAAATTGATGAAAGCTGTATTGAAAATACAAATTATGAAATGAAAATTGAAGTAGCCAAGAGTGAAGAAGAGATGAACGCAAAATACAAGAGTGTAGTATTAAATAGTAATATAACAGGTGAATATATTGGAGTGCAATTTTATGGGATAGTATTTACAACACCTACAAAATATACAATATATCATAATTCAGATTATGAATTAAATAAACTTTTAAAATATTATGATACCCCTTTTGATGGATTAACAAATATTCGATCTACATTTTATCTTCAATCAGTCATTGATAAAACAATTATTAAGACCATGATGAGCAATTCTGTTAATTCTGTTGGTGGAAATACCCAAGATTTTCATATTAGCAGAAAATTCTTGGATACTGAAGGCTATTCAATTACAGTCAAAAAGAAAAGTGTTCAAGGGCTTATTCCATTTATTATGCTATTCTATTTTGTCCCATGCATCTGCTGTTTACTTAATCATTTAGTAATCGAAAAGGAGAGCAAAATTAAAGAATCTTTAGTGATTATTGGATTGAAAAGATCGATGTTTTGGGCTTCCTGGATTGTTATCTATGGAATAATTATTGTTGTGAGTGCTTTTTTGGTGACGTTGACAATGAATTTTACTAATTTTTACGTTTATATTAAATGGGGGGTAACAATTACTATTTTATTGATTTTTGGTATGACATGTTGCTGCATTTCTTTTATTCTTTCTACGCTCATTAAAAAATCTAAAACAGCCAATATTGTAGGAGTAATGATTATTGTATTCTTCTTTACACTTTTCTTTTTAAGTACATTCCTATCGGGCACATCAAAGGCTAGATTGCTCTGTAATCTCTTTTTATCACCATTAGCCTTTCTTAGTCTCTTTAATGATTTAAATTAGAAGAATTAAAGCTTCCTACTTCGTTTACAAGCTTATATAATAATTCAGCATTACGAAGTAACTTTTTATGTTTGATATTTTCACTTATATTATACTTTATTTTAGCCGTTTACTTAGATAATGTATTACCACAGGGTAATAATTATAATAAAAAATGGTATTTCTTTATTACAGAACCATTCCGTCTTTGTAGTCGTCGTAAGTCAAAAGAAGTTTCAAAAGGATATTATAATCATCAAAATCCTTTTATTCAAGAGGATCCAGAAGGTTTAGAAAAATCCGTTTCAGTTAAAAATGTTGGAAAAACATTTAAGATGAAAGGTGAAAAAATTAAGGTATTAAATAATATTAATTTTAATGCATATTATAATGAAATATTTGCAATTTTGGGTCATAATGGAGCTGGTAAGACTACATTAATGAATATTATGACTGGTATTCTTTCGGCTAGTCATGGTGAAGTTTACTATGATGATATTCCAATTACCGGTCATGAAACAGAGATTTGTAAAAATTTTGGTTATTGCCCTCAATTTGATACATTCAATAATAAGTTAACGGTTGGTGAGCATGTTAAATTATATGCAGGTATTAAAAATATCGAAGTAGATGTGGATGAGATTCTCAAAGAAATTGATTTATTAGAAAAGAAGAATACTTTCCCAAATAAACTTAGTGGTGGTCAAAAGAGAAAACTTTGTATTACTTTAGCACTTTTAGGTTCACCAAAATATGTCTTTTTAGATGAACCTACTACTGGACTTGATCCTTACTCTCGTAAAAGTATTTGGGAATTATTACTAAAAAGGAAAAATGGATGTACGATTTTTATTACAACCCATTATATGGATGAAGCGGATCTTTTAGCAGATAGAAAAATGGTTCTTTCGGAAGGTAATATTACCTGTTTAGGTACTAGTCTTTTTTTAAAGAATTGTTTCAACATGAATTATACCTTAGATATTAACTGTAAAGATTTCAAAGACTGTTCTTTGGCTGATTCTATGATTGAACATTATTGTCCCGGAGCAATTCAAACGAAATTTGTAACAACGACCAAAGTCAATGTTGATACGAAATTTAAAAGAAAGAATGAAAAAATCATTCAAGATGATTATATTATTAGTTATTTACTACCAATGAAATATTCAGGGTTATTTAACAATATTTTTGGAAATTTAAATAATATAATTAAAGACAATAACAATAGTATCAATAATTATTCATTAACAGCACCTACATTAGAAGAACTTTTTATTAAGTTAGAAGGCAAAGAGGAAAGGGTTGATCCTTCGATGTCTAATGTTCAAAATATGGGTAGTAATCAGCAAGATAATATCTATAAAAGTGATAAGCCTAATAACAATTACTACTATAGCAGTGAAGGCGATAGCGATCAAGGATTAGTTTTGAAAAAGAAAACTGCAACAACTATTAATATAGATCAAGAAAATTTACTTCAAGATTTAGATCCAATTTTTAAAAATAATAGTATAAAAAGAAGGTCATCTTCTTTAACACAAATCTATGAAATTGTAAAGCTTCGTTTAATTATATTTTTCAGAAACAAATCCTTTGCTCTTCCTTATGTATTAATACCAATTTGTCTTATTTTTGGTGCCTTTTATTTCTTTAATAGATCGATTGAACGAAGTAATGAGGATTATAAAGATATTAAAAAACACTATGAACCAATGACGATTGTACCAAATATTTATGAAGAGGTTAAATGGTTTAAGGATACTCCGGGATCCAGTGGACAAGCTTTAAATATCATTCAAAATATTGGGACTAATCCTAAACTTAGTGCAGATGATATCAATTATGAAAAAGAATTAGTTCTTGATGCTGTCAATTCATTCCCTAATAATTTGAATTATATTGGTGGATTTACAGGTACCGTGGATGGCCAGAATAATTTACAATTTACCATTCATACCAATTATACTTATACATTTTCAGCCCCTATTGCAATCAATATTATTGATAATGCCATGATGGATTATTACAACATTAAAGAAAGTATTTCTACGACCTATCATCCTTTAGATGAAGTTAAAGTATTTGGATTTGATAGTAATGATGAAGAATTAATCATTAATAGATATAAAGGAATGGAAAATCAAGAAAAAGAACCTATTATATTAGTAGCCGTCGGTTTAGCGATATCACTTTCTATTTCAATATATGGACCATATACAGTGAAAGAAAGAGAAGAAGGTATCACTCATCAACTTTTCTTGAACGGTACAAAACGTCTGAATTATTGGTTAGGTATTTTGATTAGTGATTGTATATGTATGTTAATCCCTGTGATTTCTATTGGAATCGTATGTAACATTTTCGATCTTAGTATTTTTAACAAGAAAATAGTTGTTTATGTCATTATAATGTCTCTCATTTGGATTGTTGGTAGTCTATTACACCAATATATTGTTGGATATTTTTTTAAAAGTTATGAAAAAATTTCAACATTGTTAATTATTATTAATCCAATTTTAATTCTTGGAATCGGAATTTATATTTATTCGATTAGTAATCAATTACTTGATATAGACGACTTAGATGATAACAGGGCTGAAAACGCAACGATCTTAAGCCTCTATCTTTATGACATTTATCCAGTACTGTTCTTATTTACACCAGGATCCATTCTTTTGATCTATATAAAACTCTGGGCTTGTATTTCTCGTATAAAGGATAAAGTAAAAGGAAATGAAATAAGTACATTTTTAAATTTACCTGAATGCACCAAAATTTTAGCTAGAAAAGATTTAACACATGATCAAAAATCTGATATAATTACCAAATTATTCTTTACCAATAAAATCCCCAGTCTTTCAACATTATTGAAGCAAAGAGAAGGTTTCGTTCTTATTTTAATTACTTTTATTTTAGTAGTAATTATTTTTGCGTTAATACTTTTTGTACTTGAAAAGTATTCTATAAAACGTCTTAGAAAAAGTGAACAATATAGTGAAAAGGAAAGAGAAATTCAAAATAAAAAATTAGAGACAGGTGCCACGGATGTTTATAATGAATGGAAGAGAGTTAAGCAAGATCTTGAAGAAGGTGAAAATAGTAATGGAAATATTGCGTTGAAGGTATACCAAATTAATAAAGACTTTTCTATGAAAAAAAGTGAAATAAAGAAAAAGATGAAACGAGAGGAAAAAGAAAGAAAAGCAGCCACTCAAGAATTTGAAATTGAAAATAAAATTAATGAGACAAATCAAGAAAATCAAGAAAATCAAGAAAAGAAATATAATAAATATTCGAAAACCATTACTATTAAAGAAGATAACCACGTTAATAACAATACTAATAACCATACTAATAACCATACTAATAACCATACTAATAACCATACTAATAACCATACTAATAACCATACTACTATTGAAGTTGGTGAAAATAATAAAAAATCAGCATTTGAAAAAATGGATAATCGTATTACGTATGATCCAAAGAATAAAAAATACATAAATCGTATTGTAGATGATGTTACATTCGGAGTCAATGTAGGTGAATGTATTGGACTTTTAGGTCCAAATGGAGCAGGTAAAACAACTTCTATTTCGATGATCACTGGATTAATGTCACATACTCATGGTAAGATTGTTTATGGTAATAAAGATTTAAATGAAAGCGAAATGGGTAATTTATCTCTTGGTTACTGTCCTCAACATAATTCACTTTGGAAGTTATTAACTGTTAAAGAAACAATTCAATTTTACCTTAAAATTGCAGGTTATCCTCGTAAGAATATTCGTCATTACGCCAAAGCATTAATTAAAGCCTGTGGTATTGAAAATCACGCAAATAAAAAGATCGGTGAGATTAGTGGAGGTACTAAACGTAAAGTTTCTTTAATTATTGCGATATGTTCTTCGCCAAGCTATCTTATTCTTGACGAACCTTCTGCAGGTATGGATCCATTTACACGTCGTTATATGTGGAAATTGATTACAGATTTAAAGAAAGTTCGTGAAACAGCTACTATTTTAACGACACACTCAACCGAAGAAGCCGAAGCTTTATGTGATCGTATTGCTATTTTGATCAAGGGACGTTTAGTTTGCGTAGATACGCCAAAGAGTATAAAGATGAATCATAGTGATAACTATGTTCTTGAAGTTTTCACTGAACATGCTGACAAATTTGAGCAACAAATTGTTCGTAGAAATAATCTTTTTGGTTTAGAAAATGAAAACGATTATAAATTAGAATCCTCTATGAATTATCAGAAATATTCAGTAAAAATGAAAACAGAAAATATAGCTAATGTCTTTTCTACCATGGAAAGAATGGTTAAAGCAGGATTAGTTAGTCAATATAACTTTGGACAATATTCATTAGAACAAGTTTTTATTAATTTTGTAAATAATTCTCAATAGATTATCTAAATATAAAAATGTATAAAAAAAAATAAAAAAAAAATAAAAATAAAAATAAAAAATAAAAAATAAAAAAAAAAAATAGAAATAAAAAAAAAATTAAAATAATAATAATTTTAATAATAAATAGATAAATAGATAAATAGATAAATAGATAAATAGATAAATAGATGAATAAATAGAAATGAATAAAAAAAAATTAAAATGTTAAGATTAAAAAATAAATAAATAAATAAAAAATAATTGTAACAAATAAAAATTAAAAATAATATAAAAAAATAAAATAAAATAAAATAAAATAATAAAATAAAAATAAAATAAAATAAAAATAAAATATATATATAGTTTTATTTAAAATAAAATAATAAATATAAAGTGAAACATATAGAAATAAATCTTTAAAGATAATAAATATAAATTAATTACATAAAAATAATTAAAAATAAATTTATGTTCTTCTAAAAATAAAAAACTTACTAATAGTAAAAATTATATATTAAAATTTGGTTTATAATATATCTTTATTTATGTATTATGATAAAATAAAACGTTACTAAGAAATCATAATTTGTAATTAATTCAAAGAAAGTATTTCTACGTAATTATAATTCTAACATTATTAGTAGAAGTAGAGAAATATATATTTTACATGTATTTTCTATTATAACATTCCCCCTAAATTTGTCTTCACATATTTTTATGTATAATATAAATAAATAAAGATAAATTTTTAATTTTAAATTTATTTATATGTATAAATATATAAGTTTTTTTATTATCAAGATCTTACTTTACTTTTGTATAAATTTATAATAATTAATAAAAAAGTTTATTTATTAATTATTATTATTATTATTATTATTATTATTATATATATATAATTTCTTATTATTTATATATATATATATTTTTTTACAATTTTCCTTTCCTCTCTTAAGGTAAAACTATTTCAATAATTAAAATTTTGTAATTATGGAATTATTATTTTATAGTTGTCAGTTCTTCATCATTTATAATTTTTTATCATTAATAAAAATTTTAAAATCTTGAATAACTAAATTAAAATGCAAATATTACTACTACTCTTTCGTGAGGTTTATTACTTTTTACCATATAATGTAGATAATAATAATCTTTCTGTGGACTTTAATAATAATAATAATAAAATTAATGATAATAGTTATATTAATAATTATAATATCAAATATTTTAATGAAAATAAAGAGAACATTTATTATGGCAATTTTTTTTAAAAAAAAAAAAAAAAAAAAAAAAAAAAAAAAAAAAAAAAAAAAAAAAAAACAATCAGATCATTTGAATAAAAGTATTTTAAATAAAAATTTAAATTATTCTAATCCTGATTATATTAATAATAATGAATTAGTGCATTTCGCCATCTGGCATACTTTCGTATGTTGCTTATTTTTTTAATAATTAAATAAATAACAATTAAATAAATACTAAATATTCTTTTTTTATATATATATATAATATAATAATATTCGATTGTAAAAATAATTTTTTATAATTCTTTTTGAATAGAATATACTATTATTTCTTTAGAAATAGTTATTTAATAATATTTAATTGAAAAATATATTATTATTTCTTTTTAATATAATAATTAGAATATCTTAAAAATGTATAGTTTTATTTAAAAATATATATAAGCCACATTAAGAAATGCAGAATCCTCATAATAATTATAATTTAATTTTAATTTTCCAAAGCATCAATGTATCAATCCGAAGGATTATTTATTTATGATTGTATAGAATATCTTAAAAATGTATGGATTTATATTAAAATATATATATGCCACATTGTGAATTGCACTATTGCAAAATGTATCAAATTCATAAATAAATAAATCTAGAAATAAATATGAATAGGTTAATTTTTTTCTTTATATATAATAAAATGATTAAATAGACAATAAGAATTTCGAAAAATAATTTATGAAATAAAAATATATTTGAAGAATATAAAAAAGTATTAGCGTAGTTCTCAGCGTGCTAATAATATTTATATAATAATAGTGACAGCGTCATGGACAGTCATCTTCAATCAGATTGGTGGCAACAAGAGTATTGAATTTATATCCATATCTGGCAGGAGGAACCCATCAGAAACTAATGCCATATTCAGGATATTTAAAGTTGAGCTTTGTGTAGTCTCTAGTTTTCTAAAATTCTTTTTTTCTTATAAGCTTTGTCTTGATCGATTTTCCTGTTATATCTCTCTCCCAGTAAAAGTTTTCATATGTTTTCGTTTGATAGAAATTTATCCAATTTGTCTGCTAAAATTTTACTTTCTTTATCACATGTATGACATCTTCAAAGTGATATCTCTTTAAGTAAAACAGAGATAATTATAATTGAAGTTTTTCCATTTTTTAAAATATTTTACCTGAGCAATCGTACATTTTGAAGAGACAGAGGAAATGTTAAGTTCTTTAGAAATATAATAATTACCGATCCCCCCTTACATAAGCCTTGGAAGATAAGTATAAGTTTTAATAAAATTATATATAAAAATATATAATTTTATTTTTATTAAAGCTTTATTTTTATTTTCTTTTATTTTATTTTTTTAATAAAAGAGTGGATTATGATTAATATGTAAACCTATTCAATTAAAATAAATATTAATATATATATATTAAAAGAATAAAAGGATTTTAAAATAAATATTAATATTTTTTTTTTATTAATATTTTTTTCCTTTTTTAAAAAAATTATAATAGCTATTTTTAAAGGAATTTATATTAATATAACCATTGAAACTGTTGAATATAAAAGTAAATATAAAAAGCAAATAATAATAATACTTTATCATTTTTTTGATTATAATTTTAGGTTTATTATTATTGTTTTATTTAGAATAACTTCATAATTATTTAAATATATAAATAATTTTATTTCTTTATAATAAATATATATATGAATAAGATGTACATATATGTTCTTTTTTTATGTTATATTTTAAATTTATTAAATTTATATATATATATATATATATGTATTAATATAAGAATATGAATTAATAATTTAATTTTTTAAAAAGACTTATTAAAATTTATTATATTTTGACATGAAATTAAAGAATACTAATTAGAAATAATCTTACACAAATTAAAGATAATTTATTATACATTTATGACTATTTTTTTTTTAAGACATAATTAAAAGATGCACAATGAATGGAATATTACAAAAATTAAAGGATAAAGTATTATATATATATGATTTAAAATTTTTAAAATAAAATAAATATATTTAATTATATAAAATAAATATATTCAATTATAATATAATATGCTAAAATGATAATTCTCCGTTTTTGATGTGGACCTTTTAATATATCCTTATTAGTAATTAAAAGTCCAGACCTCTTTTAGATGGAATTCTTTAAATTTCATCGATGATCTCTATGCTTTGTTCGCTAGGAAGATAAAAGTATTAAATCATCCCTCTTCCTATGACTCTATTTCTGATTTTGATGATTATATCAATCATTATATATACATGTTCCTTCTTGGTGGAACTTTAGCTTTAAATGAGCTACATTTCGATAGTGGGCAATAGAGACAATTAGATGAACTACTTTTCAAAGGTTTATCTGAGTCATCTGTTCCAAAAAATTGTGGGCTTGGCGGAATTCTTAACTAGCGCAATACCTATCATAAGTAGTTGGTTTGAGCTATTATTTGATAGGTATTCCAAAATACTAAACTTAATCAAGAGCGTCGACGTCGTACTGATAAAGCATAATGATAATACAAGATCATCATCTATTTCTACGAAGGGGGAATCTCACCTTAGTAGTTCAAAAAATCATAAATCCTGGGAGAGTTTAGTGGACACCGCACTATCTATTTTAAAGATGTTACTTCTTGGTTTTATTACTTTTTTATTTGTTAGGAAGGGAAAATTCCCGCATAGTACAACCAGCCGAAATAAATAATATTTTTGAGCTTTTCTATCTTTTATTTTCTAACTTTTATTTTTATTTTTAATTTATAATGTACTTTTCACCTACATGTATTTTTTATAATAAGATTAATAAATTTATGGAAGTGTATTCTCTTCCCTATCAAAAAAAAAAAAAAAAAAAAAAAAAAAAAAAATTCTCATGAAAAAAAAAATTACTCTCTATTGATTCTATGAACAGAACTAGACTATTATTTATTTTTGTTTGAAATATATAGATATTGATATTAAATATAATCATGATGAATTTATATATATATATATTAAATGAATTTGATATTAAAAAAAAAAAAATACCTGATATTAATAATAATAAATATGAAAAAAAAAAAAATCCTTTAATTTTGTTCTATAAAATATGTATTGGATCTGGATTTACTAGAAATAATATATATGAAACCACAATAAATTTTTTTTTCAACTTTATTAGATTTCGGAGCAGATATACATGTTAAGTATAGATATGATCATAAAAAAAAATTGGAATTTTTATTCTCAATTTCCATTTGTATTAAATATTCAATAAAATGTATTTTTTGCTCAACACCAAAATTATAATGATGAACAAAAATAATAAATTTTTGAATCATATATTTTATGAAGTACATCATAAATTTCCTTTGATCTTATTTTATAAACATTATAAAAATATAAGTTCAAACTTTCAAGGAAGTGTTGTAAATTTAAATATAGTTTCATAAACTACTTTAATAAGAAAGTGATTATTGAGATATACATAAATATAATATACTTAATTACTTGAAAAACAGAAAATAAATATTTTTTAACAATAAATATCAAAAACCTTATATAAGGTTTTTGATATAACAGTTATAAATGTAAAATAAATAATAATTATTTTGAATTACCACTTTTTTTTTAATATTACATTTATATTTTGTTTAGCAACTTTAAGGCATCTATGAAATTTTATTTAGTGTTAAAAATATTAATATTTATTTATAACAAATGTTAATGCAACTCTAAACTAAAAAAAAAAAAAAAATATTTTAAAAATTTTTATCTCTTTTAGGCATAATTTAATATTTTAAATTATTTCATTTTTAATTTTATTTATATTTTTATTATTATTATTATTTTATTTTTATTTATTTATTTATCTATTTATTTTTTTGACATATTTATTATTTTCATTTGAATATCAAATTCGATATTTAAAGTATATTCATTCAATCAATATTAAATTGATAACATCTATCATCCTATATAATATTTAAATTTTTTTATGTCAATATAAAATTCAATTATTGATTTATATCCTAAAGTTAATTAGTGTAAATAAATAATAATAAATTTAATCAATGAACTTCCAAATAAAATTCATTTTAAAGTTAATTTAATTTTTTTTTTTTATTTTATTTTATTTTATTTTATTTTATTTTATTTTATTTTATTTTATTTTATTTTATTTTATTTTATTTTATTTTATTTTATTTTATTTTATTTTATTTTATTCAATCTGTACTTTATATTCATATTCAATATTTATTTTATTTTATTTTATTTTAGTTTATTTTATTCAATCTGTACTTATATTTAATATTCTACTATTTATTTTATTTTATTTTATTTTATTTTATTTTATTTTATTTTATTTTATTTTATTTTATTTTATTTTATTCAATCTGTACTTTATATTCATATTCAATATTTATTTTATTTTATTTTATTTTAGTTTATTTTATTCAATCTGTACTTATATTTAATATTCTACTATTTATTTTATTTTATTTTAGTTTAGTTTATTTATTTTATTTTTCTTCTTTTCTATAGCAGCAATTATTGTGAACTTTAACTTTATTTTTTATTCATCCCCTAGTATATTCTTTGGATATACCAGGAGATGAATTATTTTAAAATTTGGTACGGAATGGCTTTGGAATGTAATAAAAAACTTTACATCCAAAGACACGTATGTTTGAGTTATCAACTTTGTTATTAGTCAGAAGTTCATATGGAATTTTATTGTTTATACCTTTATGAGGGATTCGGTTATGAATGTAGTTTGGAAGTGGCTACGGCGTCTTCCCAAAATGGTAAAATCAATTTTGCATCATTTAACAATGATTTTGCAGAATTGATTTTATAGTACCGTTGAATCGTTCAATCCTACCATTTTGTTGTGGATGGTAGGAAACAGTGAATTGATGTTGTATTCTAAAGTTAATACAGAATTGTTTAAAATTTTTTGTTGATAAATTCGGTGATATTATCTGTACAAATATATTGAATTCTTTTATTAAACCAATTATGGTAGTGATAAAAAGTTTCGGATTTACTCTTCATAAATAGTCCATCCAAATCTTGAATTGTTATCCGAAATGGTTAAAATATATTTGTTGTCGTAGAGAGAATTTTGGATTGGACCTATAAGGTCCATGTTCATGAGTTGAAATATATTTTTTTGCTCCGCTATATGACGATTTGAAAGGTTTATTTTTACGTTTTGAATAACTACAAATAGGGCACTTTGAATATTAATATAAAATTATATTTTTATTTTTATTTTTATTTTTATTTTTATTTTTATTTTTATTTTTATTTTTATTTTTATTTTTATTTTTATTTTTATTTTTATTTTTATTTTTATTTTTATTTTTATTTTTATTTTTATTTTTATTTTTATTTTTATTTTTATTTTTATTTTTATTTTTATTTTTATTTTTATTTTTATTTTTATTTTTATTTTTATTTTTATTTTTATTTTTATTTTTATTTTTATTTTTATTTTTTTTTTATTTTTTTTTTTTTTACTATGAATTATGATATTATTAAATTGTATTAATCCCTCATGAATTTATTTTAAAATATTTCTGATAATATATTTTGATTCGGTTATTATGAAAAAGATAAAATTAATTATAAAGATTATAATTAATTATATTACTTCTTTGCTAATTCGAAGTGAGATATTTTTATTGATATAAATAAAAAATAAAAAAAAAAAATAATGTTAAATATTAAAAATAAGAAAGTGTTAGTTCAATTAATATATAAGATGAATATATTTATATTTATATAAATTATATAAATTATATCTTAACTTATAGTTGAGCTTAGTTGTCGGCTGAAACTATTAATCTATTTAAACACCAAAAAATATTAAGAAAATTAGAAATATTTTTATTATGACATTTTATGTATAATATTTAATATTTAATTTTATTTATATTTTTTTATAATTATAAAAGTATGTGTTTTATTTATTAAAGTTACATTTTATTTCCTTTATATATTTTATTTAAATAATAATATTATGATTAGGTTAATAATATTAAAGTCATAATTAAATAATTATAGGTATGTTATGGAGATGTTATCACGTGATCACGTATATTGTGGCTGCGAGACCCACTTGTAAGATTATCATACAATGACAAGCAGTAATTATACTTGGGTAAGGAGCGCCAATGCATAGAAACTGTAAGGCAGTCCAGCAGGGACAGGACCACCTACTAAGTAGGAAGTTAGATAAGGGCTCTAGTAATAAACCATTGTGTGTATAAGGATGTACAGCTGGGGAGAAATCCTGCTACGGTCGTTAAAAAAAAAAATAACTTCACTAATTGTAATATGTCACATTAGGAAATGTTGTATCATACCCCATTTTAAATTTTCATTATTTATTGTGGCGCATTGCTTGAAAGTTAAATTTCAAAAAAAAAATAAAATAAATAAATAAAAATACTGAATATAATAAAAATATTGATAAAAATTAAATATTAAAAAAAATAAATATTAAATAATAAAATATTTATTTATTTACTTACTAATTAATTATATATTTACTTATAATTATTAAGTGATAACGCCACTTATTGTAATACGCCATATTATGAAATATATTATACCCAAATTTTAAATATTCATTGTGGCGTATTACTTAAAAGTTGAATTTCAAAAAAAACAAAAAAAATAAACAAAACAAAAAAATAAATAAATAATAAAAGGGAGTGGGGCATTTCGCCAGGTTGCGTTCCACCGATTTTTTTTAAAGCATGTGGTGTATTAAAAAATTAGCATTTCGCCAAATTAAAAATTATTAAATCAATAAATAAATCAATAAATAAAATTAAATATTGAAAAAAGACAAGTTTAAAAAAAATTATTTTGAATTAATATTTATTTATTCATTCATTTATTTATATCAATACTCCACTTAGCGAAATGCGACTTGGAGAAACACAGCTTGGGGAAATGCAACTCTCCCATAATAAAAATAAACAAAATCATTAAAAACAATAAGAATTTTTAGGTTTTAATAAAATTTTTATTATTAATATAAAATCTAATTTGTTAATCAATAAATTTATGT
>JACVTC010000024.1:0-107500 GCA_016946835.1 Neocallimastix lanati (nom. inval.) | reverse complement strand
CATATGTATATATTTATGTATATTTAATGTATTAATATATAAAGTAAGATATATATTTATATTTTTGAAATATAAAAAATGTAATATCTTAATTTTCATATTCAAATAAATGATAAGTAAAAAAAAATGAAATAAATTATTTATTAAACAAAAATTATAATATATTTAAATTAAATTATTTAATATAATAATATAAAATAATTTTTATAGGCTAATTTCAAATTAAGTTAAATATTTTATATTGTTTTAATAGCAAAGAATATTATAATCTTATTATTTAATTATCATTCATTATTATATAAAGCAAATGATATAAAATGAAATATTCAAACCTTAATTAATATAAAATTAGTTTTATTATTCAAACATAAATTAATGTCATAAATCAAATTTAAATCTAATGATTTTACAACAATTTCAATATGTGGCTTGATTTCTATATATTAAATATATTTATAATTAATAATAAATTTTATAGCATAAATCAATGTTTTATATTCTTATTATTTTATATTTATATTTATATTTATATAGTTTTTAAATATTTCCTTAAATAATAATTATTAATAGTTTATTCTAATCACAAGAACAATTAATTAAATAGTTAATTATATCTAAATAACATAAAAATAAAGCATTTCTCTGAATTAAGAGAAGGGCTGTAGTCGTCGTTGTTAAGTAAAAGTTAAGATTAAAAGTTATATTATGTTAAGTTAGTTTGTAATAAAAAGAATAAGAAAGTTGTTAAATAGTCTTTTTAATTATATGTAGTTTTTATATAAAATTAAATAAATAAATAAATAATAAATTAATAAATTTAATGAATAAATCCCAACAAAAGTACATCGAACTTTTGAGTTGTATATCACAAATTTATTACATTTTTGTATATTTTATTTTAATACTTTTATAATATTTAAAATTTACAGTATATGAAACATTTGGTGTTTTTCAATTTTTTTTTCTTTTTTTTTTTATTATTATTATTATTTAAATTGAAAAATAGAATAAATATTAAAAATGGTTTAATTACTATTTAAAAATTTTAATTCAAAATTCTAGAATTATTATTGTTATAATTATAATTAACATCATCTATTACATTAGGGCAATAAATAATTTCCAAATTAGAACATAATAATAAAAATAAAATATACAATAATAATAAAATGGATGAATATAAATAATTTATAATTAAAAATAAAATATCCATTTTATTTGTCAATATTAATTTTTTTATGTATAAATTTTATTTTTATAATTTATTTATTTATATATATATTTTTTTTTCCGTTAATGAATTAAGAAATATAAAGTTTAATTTACATTAATTTAGAATTTTGTTCCAAAAAAGGATATATTATAATTTACTTTTTTATAATATATATAAATTGAATATTTAATTAAATATTATATATAATATAAATTTCATTATTAGTTTATTTTATACATATATATTATGTATCATAAATTTTATTTTTTTTTCCAATTTTTAATATATTTTGTTTTTTCTTTTATAATAAATTAAAATTAAATTTAAATCTTATTAATTATTATTATTATTTGTTTCATTTTTTCATTTATATTTTGCTTTTTTTTTTAGTTTTTCTTTTTTACTAAATATATATAATTGAATTATTAAAAAATTAACTATTTATTAAATATCAATTAAAAATTATGATTATTACTAAAAAAGGCTTTATTTTATATTATTAAATATTTATTTATTTATAATTTTGAAAAAATAAACTGAAGTGGATATTAATTTTTTTTATATTTATTATTATTATTATTATTATTATTATTATTATTATTATTATTATTATTATCATTATTATTATTATTATTATTATCATTATTATTATTATTATTATTATCATTATTATTATTATTATCATTATTATTATTATTATTATTATTATTATTATTATTATCATCATTATTATCATTATTTATTTATTTAGTTTTAATAAATTTAATAAAATTTTTTTTAATAATAATCTAAAGTGGATATTACTATTTTTATTAATATTTTCTTAAAAAAAAAAATATTAATATGTGAATGAATTTTTTTTTTTATTTAATACATGTATACAAAATTTATAATAATATATATTAACTTTTTTTATAAAAATTAAAATAAATAAAATAATTAATAATTTCCAAAAAAAAAAAAAAAAAAATATATATATATATATATAAACCTAAAAATAAAAAAAAATAAAAAATAAAAAAAAAAAATAAAAACGAAAAAAAAATAAAAAAAAAAAACGAAAACAAAAATAAAAATAAAATAAAAACGAAAATAAAAATAAAAATAAAAATAAAAATAAAAATATAAATAAAAGTAAAAATAAAAATATATATAAATTAAATGAATTCATCGTATATTAATCAATTAAAAACACTTTTATGGAAGAATTTTAAGATTAAAAAATCAAAACACTTCCACAGAAATCTTATATTTGAATTTTTTTTCCCAATATTGCTATTAATTTTTTTAAGTAAATAATTAAATAATTTTAATATTTAATGTTTTTTTTTTTTTTTTTTTTTTATTTAAATTTAATCTATTTATATTTTATTTTATTTTTGTTGATATTAAAAATAAAAAATATATTAAAAATAGGATTAATAATTGAAATTAGTATTGTTTTTAATATTTATAAATAATATTAATAACTTAATATTAGTATCAATAAATAGAGATAGTGATAAAATACTAGTATTAATAATAGAAAATGAAATAGAAATATAATATTAGTATCAGCAAAAATAGGTTATAAAAATAAAAAAAAAAATTATGATTAATAAAGTATATTTTAATAGCTAATTAATAAAATATATATATATATTTATTTATTTTATTATATATTTAGAAATTGAAAATTTCGAAGAAAATGAATATAAAAAGGAGGGAAGTACTAAAGCTTTAGATATTCACGAAATATTTAATCCATTAAGAAATATGTATTTAGGATTTGTTATACCTAATATAACTGATACTAATATAAGTAGGAGTGACTTTATTAATAATCTTATTAAAAATGAACTTTTTGAATATGGATATAAAAATTATAATTTAGAAAGTGGAACATTTCTAAATGAAAATGAATTAATTAACTATACAAAGAAGAATAACATAAAATTATTAGGAGAAGTAAAATTTTACAACTATACAAATTATGTAATTCGATTAAATGGAGAAACTATTGTCGATCCTAATTCAAATGCTATTGGAAACTACTATAGGAGTAGAAAAAATTTAGATGAATCTAACTCTACAGATTCTGATAGTTATTTGGATATATTTTCTCCTCTACAAATAGCAATAAACCAAGCTATTATTGAAAGTAAAACAAATAAAAAATTGAATATTGATACCTTCATTGGGAAAATGAGTAAACCAGAAGTGTTCCTTACTATTTCTGAAATGAACGATAATATTTTAACAATAGGATCATTAATTTATCCATTATTGTTTATAATTATTTTAATTAATTTAATGAAATCCATCATTTCTGAAAAAGAAAAAAAGCAAGAAGAAGGTCTAATTACTATTGGGGTTCATCCTTCCATTTTATGGCTTTCTTGGGAAATTTGTTACATACCAATGATAATTATTAATACTACGATTATTATTTTAATGGAAAAAAATTCAACCTTTTCATCTTTAAACTTTTTATTGTCATATTTACTTATATTTTTATATGGTTTATCCATTTTAAGTTTATCTGTATTGCTAACCAAAGTATTTAAGAAAGTTAGGACTGCAATTCTAATAACGGCATTCTTTTTCTTTTCCAGCACCTTTATTATTGAATATATATATAAACTTAAAGCAGATTATCCTTTAATTGAAAAAATAATATGCATATGCGTATCACCAATTAATCTTAGTATAGCGCTCTCTGAAGTTAATTTATTAAGATCTCTAAATAATTATATGTCTTTTTCTAATCTATTAAATTCAGATTTTGGAATGTATCTCTTATTAATGGGACTTAATATTATCTTCAATCACTTTTTATTATTAATAATTGAATTTTATTCAAATAGAAATATCACTATCATCAAAAAAAAAAGTGATTTTAGTACTAAAAATTTATATATAAATGATTATGAAAAAGATCCAATAAATAATGGAAAGCCTTTATTAGAAGTAAAAAATCTTTTTAAACTTTTTAGAAATAAAGATAAGAGGGGGGGAAAGTACGTAAATGTTCTTAATGGAGTATCTTTTAATGTTTACAACAATGAAATATTTGCTATTTTAGGACACAACGGAGCAGGAAAATCAACCTTAATTAAGATAATGACAGGATTATTAAAATCGGATCATGGAAGTATACATTATAATGGATTGAATATAACTAATAATTTAAATAAAATTCGTAAAAATATAGGTAATAATAATATTATTAATATTAAAATATTATTAAAAGGATTAAAAATTTTAAAATTAATATATTAATTATATAATAATAATAATAATAATAATAATTAAATATAATATTTTATCTTTAATTGTAATACTAATACTAATAATAATATCAATAATAATAATAATAATTTAATATAATAATAATAAAAATAATAAAAATAATGATAATAATAATAATAATATTAATAATAATAATATTTTAGGTATATGTTTACAAGATAATATTTTATATGAGGATTTAACAGTAGAGGATAATTTCAAATTATTTTATGGTATAAAAAATTTAACACCAGATATAGATAACGTTTTAGAATCTATAAATTTAACAGCGAAGAAATATTGTAAGCCTAGTGAACTCAGCGGAGGACAAAAAAGAAAATTATGTATAGGATTAGCTTTGGTAGGTAATCCTAAATTTATATTTCTGGATGAACCTACGACAAGTCTAGATCCTTTATCTCGAAGAAAAATCTGGGAATTACTATTAAAAATAAGAGAAAATCGTATTATATTCTTATGCACACATTTTATGGATGAAGCTGATATCCTTGCAGATCGTAAAATGATTCTTAGTAATGGAAATATTAGATGTTTAGGTTCTAGTATATATTTAAAAAGTCATTTTAATTTGAAATATAAATTGAATATTGAAATGGAATTAGAACATAAAAGTAAAGTTGAGGAAATAATTTTAAACCATATACCAGAAGCTAAATTCTTTAAAAATGAAAATAAATTTAATGAATCCAATAAAGATTTATACAATACTACTGAGATTGAATCATTCACTTGGGAGTTGCCTATGCAATTAACAATTCGATTTTCAGATTTATTTAAAGAATTAGAGCAGCTAAAAAAAGATAATATAATAAATCAATTTTCATTAGATTCTCCTTATCTTGAAGAATTATTTATTAAATTAACATCTGAAAAATTTGAAAATAATAACAATTTATCAAAACAATATCATTATGATAGTAAATCTGTTAGAATTACTTTAAATGAAAACGATATGGACTTAAAAGGATTAAAAACCTCAAAAAATCCAAATTATGTAAAGTTAATATCACGTTTAATTAGATATAGGTTTAAAATATATTTTAGAAGAAAAATGTTCCTAGTAATTTATTTCCTTTTTCCCTTAGTATGTTTAGGCTTTAGTTTATATTCAATAAAGAAAGACATCAGTAATAATCAAAATATATCATTTAAAGAAAAAGTAATTTCATCAATGGACATGTATCAAGGAAGTCGTTGGAATTATGATATTAAAAATTCTAATTTAAATTCAACATTTACTTCAGAATTAATTGAAAAAGTTTTTTTATCTAATAATAATAATAATAATAATAATAATAATAATAATAATAATAATAATAATAATAATAATAATAATAATAATACCACCATCAATAATAATAATGAATTATTAAGCTATTATACTACTCAGGAAATGGAATATATAGGACAAAATATATATAGTAGTCCGTATTATGTATCTTCATTTATATGTAATAATTTTAATAATTCATATCAATTTGAAATTTATTATAATGATTCTATGGTACATTCTTTGCCAGCTAGTATTAATTCATTAAGTAACGCAATACTTTTAGCTAATAACATTAATGAAACTATTACTACAAGTTCGTATCCATTTAGTTATTATGATACATTAACTATATTAGTAAATGGTTTTTTTATTTCCACACTTATTTGTTTATGCATTGCATTAGTTGTATCCTTTTTTGGACCTTCTATTGTCAGAGAAAAAAGTGAATTTCTTTTAAAGCAACTTAAATTGAATGGTGTAAACAATAAATATTATTGGTGTAGTGTTTTTATTACGGATTTTGTTTTTCTTTATTTACTTTCTATAGCAATTATTGGATTTTCTGGTATTATTGGAATTGAGGCTTTTCAACAAACTATGAATTTATTGGTCATGTTTGTTATATTAGTTTTTAGTTGTACTGCTACCTTGTTATTTCAATACTATTTTACTTTATTTTTTTCAAAAGAAGAAACATCCTATTCCTTTTTTATGCTTGTAAACTTTGTACCCATATTTATTTGTTCATTCACTTCTATGCTTAATGACATGATTAATATTGTCTTGCAAACAGAACTTTATGATATATATACTATATTTTATGAATCGTTATGCTTCATATTTATTCCTATCAGTACTATACCAATCAGTATCGCCAAAATTTTGAAAATTTATTATTTTAATATTACTACAAATGAAAGCATTAAATTCACCACATTATTGAAATTCAATAATGGATTATCATATTTATTTGTTGAATCTATTATAAGTATAATTTTTTATACTTTTATGATTCGTAAATATATTATCAAAAATTATAAACAAAATATTTTAGCCATTAAGGATAGATCAAAAGAAGAAATAAAATTAAACGAAGAGAAATTAAGACGTGGAGATAAAGATGTCTTAAATGAATATGAAAGAATAGTAAATAGCTCATCTGCAAAAGCAAAATCTAATTTACCTATTAAAATAATTCAAGTAGGAAAAGAGTACCCTTCGAGCTTTTCCATATCTTATGAAAAATTTAGAGACGGAATGAAAAATAAAAATCCGAAATATGGAGAATATCATATTTCTGAATATGGAAGTGGAAGACTTGTAACTACAGGATTAAAAAATGTTACATTAGGTATTAACCCTGATGAATGTTTAGGATTAATAGGTCCTAATGGTTCAGGAAAATCGTCTCTATTAAATCTTATTACCTATACTAACATTCAAACAATTGGTAATATTTATTACGATGGAATACAAAATAAGGATATTAAGGAAGATCACTTTATTATGGGATATTGTCCTCAAAACGATTCTTTATGGCAAGAATTGACTTTGTATGAACATTTAGTAATGTTTTTATATCTTAAGGGTTATTCTAAAAGCGAATCAAAATCATACGCAAATCAATATATGAAATACTGTAAAATAGAAGAACACAAAAATAAATATCCAAATGAACTGAGTGGTGGAACTAAGCGTAAGTTATGTATTTTATTAGCTTTAATTTGTTATTCAAATAAAATAATGCTAGATGAACCGTCATCTGGAATGGATCCAGCAACTAGAAGATATATATGGAATATTATTCAAAATTATATTAAAAATGAACATTCATCAATTATCATCACAACACATTCCATGGAAGAAGCAGAACGTTTATGTGACCGTGTTGCTATCCTAGTTAATGGTGAAATTCAATGTATAGGTTCTCCTAATCATTTAAAAATGAAATTTAATAATAATTATATGTTAGAAATACATTGTAAGGATACTGAAGTCCTTGATGAAGTAATCAAAAAAGATTTAGTAATTCTTAATAATAATGAAACCATTCGTGAAATAAAATCAAAGAACCGAATCAAGTATACATTCAAAATAACAAACAATTTCAGTGAAGTATTTAAAACTTTGGAGAACTATAAACTTAAAAATATTGTGTATGATTATAGTTTTAGTCAAGCCACACTCGAAGATATCTTTTTAAAATTTGCTAAACGTCAACAGAATCAAGAAATTTAAATTTAATTATAAACATAATAATTAATTAAAACAAAGAGTCTATATATAAAAAATAAAATTAAACCATAGATTCAATATCAAAAATCAAATAGTTTTAATTTAATAACAAAACTAAATTTAAATAAAATAAACAGTTTTATTTTTAAAGATAAAATAAGACAAAATAAATAGTTATATTTTTACAAAATTTTTATAAAATAAAATAAAATAAAATAAATAGTTGAATTTTTATAAAAATTTTATAAAATAAAATGAATAGTTGAATTTTTATAAAATTTTTATAAAATAAAATGAATAGTTGAATTTTTATAAAATTTTTATAAAATAAAATGAATAGTTGAATTTTTATAAAATTTTTATAAAATAAAATAAATAAAATAGTTGCATTTAAATAAAATAGAATAAAAAAAAATAATGTGTAATAAAAAAAAATGTAAAGTATTAATAAATTAAATATATATATATTGATGTATAAAAAAAAAATTCAAAGTATTAATAAATATAAAATATATATTGATGTATAAAAAAAAAAAAAAATGTAAAGAATATTAATAAAGATAAAAACAAATAAATATAATTATTTGTCTATTTTATTTATTTTATTTATTCATTCAATAATTGATATTAATGATAATATCTTTTATTTATTAATTTATATATTCATTAATATCATTTATTTATTTCATTTATTTATTTCATTTATAGTACATAATCATACACAAGTTCCCCTTGTAAAACGAATTCTATTAGGAAGTTATACCAAAGCATTCATTGCGCAATGTTTGGATTTTTAATTATCACCCTCGGTACTACGAGAATTAAGATGATCTTCCCTCAGAGAACACCATCGATAATGGTGATACTTCCCTGAGGGATATATAATTAATATTAAATAACTATATATTATTAATTTCTATTTAATATATTTATGTTGTAATGAAATCAATTAATAATTATGAATTGTCATCAATTTTAATGGCTAAATTTAAATATTGATATATACAAAATTATATATTATTTAACTTTAAATAATATATTTTTAATTTAAAGCGTAGTAATTTAAATTATTTTATTTGGGTGTGGGGCATTTCGCCAAATTGCATTTCGCCAGGTTGCGTTTCGCCAATTTTTTTGAAAGCGTGTGGCGTATTAAAAAATGTGGCATTTCGCCAAGTTGAGAATTATTAAATAAATAAATAAATAAATAAAATTAAATATTTTTAATATTGATGCATTTATATTTTTGAAGTAAATATTTAAATATTAAAAAATTTTTTTTCATATATAAATAGCTTTACAAATATCTGTTTAAATAAATAATAAATTGATAAATAATAAATAAAAAAAAATAATAATAATAAAATAAACAATATAGTAATATAATTAATAAAAAAAAAATAATAATATAAACACTTTTGTTATAATTATAAAAGGATTATCATTAATAATAATAATGACGATTAAATTATAAATAATATTATTATTATTTGCAAATATATATATAAATGAATTAATAAAAATAATATTTACCTACTTAAGAAAAATGTAAAAAGCTTTTCTTATAGTATTTTATAAATTAATAATAAATAATATATAATAAATAATAAATAAATAATATAAACTGTAGCAATAATTACAGAAGCATCAATAATAATATTTTTATAACGATGAAAATTATAGTAGTTATTAAATATAAAAATAAATATAAAATTATAATATAAAAATTTTTATACTTTATATAATAAAAAATATAATAAACTTATAAATACTTTATATTTATCCAGTTACACTAAAAAAAGGAATTATTTAAAATATAGAAGAATTAAAAAATAATATTTGAATAATTATATATTTATCCAGTTACACTAAAAAAAGGAATTATTTAAAATATAGAAGAATTAAAAAATAATATTTGAATAATTATATATTTATCCAGTTACACTAAAAAAAGGAATTATTTAAAATATAGAAGAATTAAAAAATAATATTTGAATAATTAATCTTCATTTAAAGTATATATAATTAAAAATATATATTATTAAAATTAATCATTAGAATATATCTTTATAATTAAATATATTTTTATAATTAAATATTTTAAATAATTATTTTATTACTATTTTACAAAATATTAAAATATATCTTTATAATTAAATATTATAAATTATTATTTTATTACTATTTTACGAAATATTAAAATATATAATAATAATTTTTTTAATAGTAAAAATTATTTTAAAAAGAGAATAAATGAATAAATACAATAATTATTAAAAAATTTTTAATCTTTATTAGATTAGGTTTGCTTAAGAACATTAAAATATATTTTTATGATAAAATTTTATTATTTTAAAAAAATATTTTTATAATTAAAGTATTGTTATAATATTATTTTTTTACAAAATTTTAAAATATATCTTTATAATTAAATTTATTTTTATAATTAAATATTATTAATAATTATTTTATTTTAAAAAATATCTATAATTAATTATAAAATATAATAAAAACAAGTTTAAAAAAATTATTTTGAATTTTTATTTATTTATTCATTCATTTACTTATATCAATGAGCCATTTGTCGAAATGCAACTTGGGGAAATGCAACATTTTAATAATACGCCACTTGGCGAAATGCAACTCTCCCATTTTATTTATTTAAGATTTACAAAGTATTACATGAATTTGATAATTATAATTACAAGAAAAATATATAAAAATATTAAAATTAATTATAATATTTACTAGGTATAATTATTATAAGAAATAGCTAAATATCTATATTATAAAATATTATAACTAATTTTGATTATTTAAAAGATTTAACTAACTATTAAAATCAAATAATATTACATTATTTAAATTTTTTGATCTGAAATAAAATTAAAGTTATTAAAGTTTTGAGAAGAACAAAAAATAAAATAAAAATAAAAATAAAAAAAAAATAAAAATAAAATAAAAATGATAATAATGGTTATTAAAATATAAAAAAAAAATAATAAAATTTATAATAATAATGGTTAATAAAATATAAATAATAATAACATTAATAATAATAATAATTATAATAATAATAATAATGGTAACTAAAATATAAAAATAATAATATTAATAATTATATAATAATAATAATAATATTTGTTATTAAAATATAAAAAATTATAATAAAAACTAACAATAGTTATTAAAATATGAAAAAATTAATAATAATAATATTAATTATAATAATAATAACAATAGTTATTATCATTATTATCATTATTTTCATATTTTAATAATAATAGTAATTAAATATAAAATAATAATAATAATAATAATAAAAACAATAATGGTTACTAAAATATTAAAATAAAAATAATAATATAAATAATAATAATAATAATAACATTGGTTATTAAAATATAGAAAAAATAAAATAAAAAAATAATGTTAATAGTTATTAAAATTTAAAAATTTATATTAGGTTAGGTTTTAGATTCTTTTATTTATTTAAGATTTACAAAGTATTATATGTATTTGATAAATATAATAATTACAAGAATTATATATAATAATAAACGAATTAATTAAAATTTTTACAAAGTATAGCTATTATAAGAATTAACTGATTATATTTAATATTTTAAATCATTCAGTTAATTCTTATAATAGTTATACTCACTAAGTTGAATATTTAAAGAGATTTAGCTAAATATTAAAATTAAATAATATTAAATTATTTAAAGTTTTGATCAAAAATAAATTAAAGTATTTATACTCACTAAGTTGAATATTTAAAGAGATTTAGCTAAATATTAAAATTAAATAATATTAAATTATTTAAAGTTTTGATCAAAAATAAATTAAAGTATTTATACTCACTAAGTTGAATATTTAAAGAGATTTAGCTAAATATTAAAATTAAATAATATTAAATTATTTAAAGTTTTGATCAAAAATAAATTAAAGTATTTAAAGTTTTGATTAAAAAGTAAAGTGGACATACTAAATATGTCCGTTATCTATAAAAGGAAATATTCTAATTATATTATATAAGAAAATAAAAAAATTTATAATTATTTTCTTAAAATAATTATATAAGATAATAAAAATATATAATTATTTAAAGTAAATAATTATATAAGAGAATAATAAAAGTATATAATTATAAAAGAAATATAATTATATAATAAAATAAAAATATATAATTATTTAGAACAAATAATTATATAAGATAATAAAAATATATAATTATTATAAGCAAATAATTATATAAGAAAATAAAAGTATATAATTATAAAAGATATATAATTATATAATAAAATAAAAGTATATAATTATTTTAAGCAAATAATTATATAAGATAATAAAAAGTATATAATTTTTTTAAATAATTATATAAGATAATAAAAAATATATAATTATTAAAAGAAATAATTATATAAGAAAATAAAAAGTATATAATTATTAAAAGAAATAAGTATATAAGATAATAAAAAGTATATAATTATAAAAGATATATAATTATATAATAAGATAAAAATATATAATTATTTAAAACAAATAATTATATATAAAAATATGAAAGTATATAATTATTGTCAAAAGATAATAATATAAAAGTTATGGAAATATAAAGGGTAAGGTTAAAATTATAGTAAAAGTTATAAAAAAATAATTATTATAATGAAATAAAATAAAAGGTATTATATAAATATTTAAATTATTATGAAGACATAATAAAAAAAGATATTTATATAAAGATAATTTATAAAAGATAATTTATAAAATATAAAAAAATAAAAGAAAAAAAGAAAATAAAAAAAATAAAAAATAATAATAATTATTCTTATGTTATTTATATATAATTAAATAAAAAGATTTAAAAAAAAATAAATCTTTTATTAATTTATATATAAAGGGAACACAAGAAAAATTTTTAATCTAAATTTTTTTAAGTATAAATAAATTAAATATAATAGAAAATTTAAAAGAAACCTATAGAATTATATTTAAACTAACGTAAAAAGGTAACTAATGTAAAAGTTAAAAGGGTAAACAAAGAAAGTAAAATTATAAAACTATATAATTAATAAAAAGGGTAAACAAAGAAAGTAAAATTATAAAACTATATAATTAATAAAAATCTAATATGTAAATAAAAAAAAATTTTATACTAAATAAAAATTATATATATAATAATTTAATTCTTTAATAATAAATAATAAAATAATAATAAAAATTATTATAAAAATTATTAATTAAAAAATTATTAAATTATTTTATATAAGAGAAAAAATAAAATATAAAAATTAAAAAAATTAAAAAATGCACTTTTAAAATAAAACAATAAATAAAAATATAAAAAAATATTATTATTTAGAGTTATCAAAAATAATGTAATACAAAAAATAAAAAATTTTTTGTACCGCAAAATATTATATAATAATTAATAAATAAATAAATATTAATTACCGTTAAATAATAATAATTATTATCTAAAAAGTTTTGTCTAGTAATAAATATTGTTATTATATCTAATCTAGAAACAAAATTTAATAAATGAATAATTTAAAAAATATAAATAATAATATAAAACAATGATTTAAATCAAATGTATAAATTAATGTATAAATTAATTTTAGTCTAGAACAAGCCAAAAAATTAGTATAAATACATGTAAATTTTTCTCTTTAAATCTTTGTAATTACCTTTATATATTTTCATATATAAATAAGTAAATAAAATATATTCTAAATAAATAACTTCAATTAAATAATAGATTAAGAGTCTCATTCTGAGATTACAGTTTATTAAAAATCATTTTTTTTTTTATTTTTCTGCAAAACAATGACTAAATACGATTTGGGTATTAAGCTTTATGAAAGAAACTACAATCAATGGTTTCTTCTTCTTTCCAGTCACTTACGTTCTGAAAGAGTTAGTGACTACATTACTATTGATGTAGTCAATAACGCAAGAAATGATCTTCTGCTGCGAATGAAGCTGCTCGATTGGCCCAGTTACCTTAAGATCAAAGGGACGACGAAGCTCTTGTCCAAGGAATACGCCAAACAGTGGAAGAGGCAGAAGCCAAAGAGGCCACTGTAAATTCAATTATTATTTCCAATGTGACTGAAAAAGTACTTATGTACATTCAGAAAAATAACCCTCGAGAAAAAATCAAGAAATTAGAATTTCTCTATCATCAGGATGAAGAGGAAAAATATAGCCTCTTATTAGCCAGAATATATAACCTCAAGGCTAAGAACGTTCAAAACGTAATGGACGTTCTAAATGAAATTGTTGAAATTTTTAATGTGTTAGACGACACAAATCTACATATTAATAATCTTGAAAAATTAATTATTATGCAAGAAGCCCTTCCAATAGATCTTGCTAAAGAATTCAAGCCTAGGGCTAATATTGACCCGAATGCATTTTATAATGAAATTAAGGACACTGTTACTTTTTACAATTACAAATTGAAAAGAGGCATCAATAAGCCCAAAAATAATCCGATAGTTAACGAAGTCAGGGTCGACCCAATGGACCTTGATAATATCAATAATTACAAAAAGAAGTTCTGTCATATCTGCGATATAACCGGACACACCACCAAGGAATGCCGTTACAATCTGAAGACCAAGGGAAATCACTCCAAGAAGAACAAGAATTACAAGAAAAATCTTAGCAATATTGAGAAATTCAAGAATCTATCTCATGAAGACATTAATAACAAGTTCAAAGACGACATGGATAGTCTCGAACCAGCCACCATGGACAGTCATTTTATGGATCACGAACATAATTCTAAGTTTGCGCGTGACCTTCTAGAAACATCTGAGTTTAACATTGGAAACGTTTCTCCAGGACAAAACTTAAATGTTTTGTGTCAAAATTGTGACAAATATTCATGTGATCCAATTACACAAAATGATTAATGTGATATTCTTTATGTTGTGGCTGGTTTAATAAGTGTATTTGAGTTATTAATAATTTTTATTAATATTTTATTATTTTATAATTACAATATTATTTCTACTAAAGAAAAATAAAAACAAGAATAAGAATTAATATTAATTATACTGTAAAGTATTAATAATATATAATTATTATAAATAAATAATATATATATAATATATATATAAATAAATAATAATATTTTACTATGAATAATATATAAATAATATAAACTATTATATTAATTATAAAAACTTTAATAATTGTAAACTTAAATAATTTAAAATAAGAAGTATAATTTAATATTTCAGAAAATATAAATAATATAAAATATAAATAATAATATAAATTTTTATAAATAACAAGATTTAAATTTAATATCTGAATATATATAAATATTCAAATATACAAATATGTTGCTACACATATTTGTTTTATATCGGAAACTTCCCTTTTAGAATTGAACTTAATTTCGCAAGAAATTAGTGAAATTAAATTTATAATAATTTATATTAAAAAATTTTTATATTAATTTATATTAAATTTAATAATAAAAAAAAAAAAATAAATTGAAAATTTTTGAAATTTCAATTTGAAATTTCATTCATTAAAAGATAATATATTTTTAACATGGACGTTTCTTTCCAATTTTGTACCGTACATAGCATCCTGTAATTGAACTGTATTCCAAGATATGTCCTTAATTATATATGGACCAAGGAAATACGGTTCAAGTTTAGTCCGTTGGTGATTATTATCTTTACTAAATCACCAATTTTAAAATTTTTCTTATTTTCCATACTTTGTTGAGCTTGTCTTCGAGTTTTCAAATAATGGATTGTTCCTTTTTTTTTTTTGCTGCTTTTTCAACCCATTTAGCATGCTCAACGAACCTTTCCATTAATATTTCGTCCATAGTTCTACTATTATCTTCCAAAATTGAATTTCTTAAATTTATATCTATAAGTAGTAATTCCTTACGTCCATATAAAAGTTCAGAACTTGAATAACCCGTTACAGCAGATTTACTGGTTCTAAGTGCCAATAAAGCCAACGGTAGCAAAATATCCCAATGTTTGTTATCATTCAAGAAATTTCTTAATTGCTTTTCTATTTCTCTATTTCTGTTTTCCACTAATCCATTTGATTCTGGATGATATGCACTAACAAAATGAACGTACACATCATATAGATCTAAAAATATTTTAGTATAATCAGCAGTAAACTGTACACCATTATCTGTAATAATTAGTTCTGGTATACTATGTCTACTAAAAACTTCTAAGAAATTTGTTACGTCCTGTGAAGTAGTTGTACGAAGTGGTTTAGCTTCTACCCACTTTGTAAAATAATCTACTCAAACAATAATATATTTATTACCTTGTTGTGTTTCTTTTAGGGATCCAATAATATCTAAACCAACTCTAACAAAAGGAGCTTCTACAGGAGTTCCATATTTTTCTGTTGATTTCGGTAATAGCTCAGAACGATTTAGTTGGCATATTTTGCATAGCGAAATATATTTTTTTACATCTATTATTAAATTTTTCCAGTAATACTTTTCTTTTATTTTTTCGTAAATTTTCTGAATACCTTCATGACCCACTCTATGTTCTTTAATAATGATTTTTATTTTCTCATAGGGATCCTCAATTATTTTTCTTAATTTATTATCATCTCTAAAATATAATTTATTATCAATTTTAACTATTTTTTTCGGTTAAAATATACATAAATTCAGAAATGAATTTTTCGTTGAGAATGGAGCTATCAATAGGTTAATTATTAACAACGGAAGAATCAATGGAATTATTAGAATTGTTAACAAAAGTGAACAGAATATTGCTATTAAAAAGAGAATTAGAGCTAATACAACCATTAGTAATAGAGAAGTTTTTATGAACAACTCTTGACAACGCATCAGCAATCAAATTAGCTTTACCAGGGTGATAAACAATATCAACTTGAAGTTTACTAAATTTATCACACCAACGTTGATGTTTAAGAGTATTCGGCTCATAACTTTTAATAATAGAAACTAAAGGTTTGTGATCAGTATAATGAATAGTCTTGAAAGGATTACCTAAAATATAATGTTCAAATTGGACTAAGCAATAATAAGCAGCGGTGCCTTCAAGTTCAGTTGTAGTATAATTTTTCTCAGATTTTTTAAACTTCTACTAACAAAATAAATTGAGTATTCAATATTATCATTATAAAGTTGTAAAAGAACACCACCAATACCATAACCACAAGCATCGGATAGAATAGTAAAAGGAATATCAAATTTAATGTAACAGAGGATAGGGGTACTGATTAAATAATTCTTTAATAATTAAAAGCTATTGTTTTGAGAATCAGTCCAAACAAATGGAGTATTCTTCCTTAACAAAGAACAAAGAGGTGCAGATTTAGCAGAGTAATTGTCAATGAAATTTCTATAATAACCAGTCATGGAGAAAGAGAAGGTTCAATTAACTTTTTCTCCAATAATTTACGAAGTTCTTCATTTAAAGCATTAGATTGAACCTGAGAAATTTTATACGCCTTTTGTTTAATTGGCATAGAATTTTCTTCTAAAATAATATGATGAGGAAATAATTTAGAAGGTTCCAAATCATCGGATGAAATGGCAATAATATCATCAAATTTTTTAATAATTTACAAAATTTTTTATAATCTTTTTTATTTTTAAATTTTATTTGATTAATAATAGAATTAATAACATTATCTTTTTCTTTAGCACTAATAATTAATTGTTTTCATATTATTAATTTTATTAGTTGAATCATTATCATTAATTTTATTCTTAATTCTTTTTCTTTGCTGTGCGTTATTATGATCTTCGTTTTTTTCATTTTTATTTTCATTATTATTATCAATTTTAATATTATTATTAAGAACTTTTTTACTCATTCTTCTCGTAGGTTTAATAATTCGTTTGTTATTTATAATATTATTAGTTGAATTATTTTTTGGATAGGATTACTAATATTATTTATATTATTAAATATTTTATTTTGAGGAATAGTTTGTGAATTATTAATGGAAGTTTTATCATAATTATTCGTTATATTACGTAACTTCTTATTAGCTTTTGTTAATATATTATTATATTTTTCATCTCTTTCTCTTTTTGCAACAGCTATAATTTCTTCCAAATTGTTATGATTAATCTAGTAAGAAGATACTACAACATTATCGCCATTATAATCATTATTTTTATCATTTTCAAAATAGAATTGTTCATTATTATTTATATTATTATAATCATTATTATCATAATTGTTAAAATTATCATTATCATAATCTTCATTATAATTATTATCATAAATATTATTGTAGTTATTATTATAATTGTTATGGTTATTACTATAATCATTATTGAGACAAACATTAGCAATATTGTTTTCACCATAATCATTATAGTTGGCATTTTGATTATTGGAAGTTAGCCTTCTTCTGTAATCTAGTTTTTTATATTTTGATTATTGTTTTGTTGGTATCTAAGTTGAGGGCAGTACCTAATAATATGACCAGGCTCATGGCACCAATAACATACTTTTATATGTAGGTTCTCTAAACTCCTAGTAATATCATCAATAATATTTAAACTATTATTATTGTTAGGAGTATTATTAATATTTCTTGGAACCTTTGTATTATTCATTCTATTTAATGTATTATTATTAATATTATTATAGTTGTTATAATTATTGTTGAAATTATTACTCCTTTGTAATTCATTATTTAAATTCCTATTTTTATTTTGTAAATTGGTATTTAAGAATGAGCTATAATTATTATTTAATTGATTAAAGTTTTGGTTGGATCTATATCTACTAATAAAAGGATAATTATTTTGGATATTATTATTGTTAAATTTTCTACCCTTTTGTATTGAGTGACTTCCAAGTTTTATTCTTCCTACTTTTTCTTCAATTTTGCAAGCAGCTTCATAGGCTACCTTTTCATAAATATCAGTTCGACTACGTATAGAATTCTCGTAATCGTAGACTGATAATTTTGCTTTATTCTCTGTAGATAGCTGGCAGTAGTAATCCAAGTACCTATCATTAAATTCCCTGACACTTTCATTTGGCATAATCAGTAAAGTTTTTAATTTCCTAAATCTTTCATCTTCGTTTAGATGATACCTTTCCAGGAGGATATCTCTACACTCTTCTAAATTTAAAATTCTATTTGCTTCTACGAATTTGTCTCTAACAATTTGGGTGGCTTCTTCTACAGTTCCTGCCAAAATGAACTGAAATTTTTCTTCGTCATCAGTAACCTTTTCCATCTTTAACCAATTTTTCATAAGTATGTACCAAGCTTTTACATTCTTATTATTTCCATTTATAATTGGTAGTGGAATTTTTCTTCCTTTCTTCCTTCACGGTTGGAGCTCATCTTCATATATTAAATGAATATATTATATATATATATATATAATTTTTTTTATATTATTATTTTTATTTTTATTATTATTATTATTGTTTACTAATATAAAATTTACAATACAATAAAATAAATTTAATGTTATAAATTTATGTAATGTATTAGATATAAATATAATTAATTATTCTTAATTTAATGATGTACTCTTGACTCGTAATAAATAAAATAAATAAATATAATAAAATAAATAAAATATTTTTAATATAATAATAAAATAAAACTCTCAAGTATCTACTGTTTAACCTAGCCGGTTAATAGATTAAGAGTCTCAAAATCTTGGGAGATTTAAAAATAAATAAAATAAAATAAAATAAAAAATAAAAATAAAATAAAAATAAAATACAATAAAATGTCCGAACTTAGAGTAACCATTTTAAAAGGACCAAAAGAATTCATACTTTGGTCCTTTTAAAATGGTTCAAAGGGCGAAATTAAGCGAATTCTTGAGAGAGGATAAAATTAAAGATAAAGATCCTCTAAACCCAAAAACAGAAAAAGAAATCAAAATAATTTCCGAAAATGCCACTGTAAAACTTTTTATCTTGGAATCAATATCGGCAGAGATCCATAAAGAAGTAACGGGGATCTCCTCGGCTTTTGAAATTTATAGAAAACTTAAAAAGAAGTATGGGGGAAATGCCAATGATGCTACCTACTGGATCAAGAAATTGAATTCTATTTATGCCAAACAAGAAAGTGATATATCAAGTGCTATTGAAGAGATGAAGGATATATTTAAATTAATGAAGAAAAATAATTTAATATTCTCCGAAGATGAAAAAGTCAAATATCTGCATAATTCTCTTCCTGAATCATATCAAAATAGATTACTTTTAAACGACATTGAAACTTTTGAGTCACTGTACAATAGAATCAATGCTGATTTAGCCAAGAGGTCATATGTTAAAGGTTGGAAAGTCGAAAATAAATACGACGATCCAATGGAAATTGATTATATCAAAATGAAAAGACAAAAACAATTCCATTATAATCATAAACAAGAGAAAAATGGAAAATTTTGCCATATATGTAATATATTAAAAATATTTCCTGTCCTGATTGTAGTATATCAAAAATGAAATGTTTTCCACATAATAAACAGACACCAAAGAAGAAATATTAGAAATAATTCATTCTGATATCATTGGACCTATTAACGATTCCATTACTGGTATGAAATTCATTATTACTTTTATTGATGAAAAATCTCACAAAAGTTGAATTTTTCTTATGAATAAAAAGAAATCTGCTATAGATATTATCTTAAAATTTTTAAAATATGTGAACAATTTATTTGACAATAAAAAAGTTAAGGTATTTAAATCTGACAATGCAAGAGAGTACAAAAATAATAAAATTATTGAATTTTGTGAAAAAAACAACGGTATTCAAAAAATTTATTCACCACCCTACAATCCTGAGAATAACGGTATAACCGAAAGATTTAACCAAGCTTTAATTTCATGCGCAAAAACAATATTATTTTGGAGCAAATTGTCAGAAAATTTCTGGAATTATGCTGTTCTATATGCTAATTATTTATATAATAAAACACCTCACCAAATATCAAGAAATAATAATCTCGATGAAAGTTTTTATGGGCATAAAGTTAAATTGGACCATATTAAAACTTTTGGATGTATTATATACTACAAGAATTTTGATCAAAACAAAGGAAAATTTCAACCAAATGCTTCTAAAGGAATTTTTCTAGGATTCAATGAAGAAACAAATAGTAATTTAATTATGGACTATGAGGATCATAAGTTACATTATGTTAAAAAAATATTAGCTTATGAAGATGAACCTACTAATATTTCATTATCTAATTCTGCTACTGATAAAGAACATAATGTATCTTTCTTTAAATTTGATTTTAATTTTAGTAAATTTGAAAATTTAAAGGATCATTTTATCATTAATAATTCAAATTTTGGATAATTCACTCCCAGAAAACAATTCAAATTTAAATGATTTAACAAATAATAATGCTATAAAGAGTTTTATATCAAAACAGATTATAATAATACAAAACACTCTATTATAAAATAAATTCTTTTATTAAAAATAATTGTTTTATGAAAAATATTTTATTAAATAGTTCTTATTATGTTATGAACTATAAAATAGTTAAATAACAATTACGTTCTTTCAATTAAAGAAAATTTACAATATTTTTATTTTTTCTTAATTATATTCTAATATATTAAATTAATTTAATTTACATATATTCAATTTAAATATTAATAATAATTAATTTTATAAAATAATAAAATATTTAAACTAAAACTAAGTATAGTATAATTTTTTAATTAACAATGTTTTATTATAACTATTTTTTATTATAACTATTTAAATATTTTAACTAATTTAAAATTAAACTAAAAACTATTAATAATATTAAACTATACTATTTAAATAAATAAAAAATTTAACAATAGCAGATTTGGCGAATTTTTTGTGATTAAATTATTTAATTTCATATTTAATAAATATAAATTTAAATAATTTAGGTTTTAATTTATAATTTTAAATTTCAATTATTAATTTAAGGAGAAGTAATTATTCAAAGTATTTAATTAATGTACTTAATTTTAATGTATGATTTTTCATTTACATAAATTTATTGAAATATGCTTTTCTAATTGATAATGGATATACTCAATTAATATCTGAAAAATATATTTTTTCAAAATTCAAAAATAATAAACTAATTTGTTTAATTGGACTATATGTAGATGATATGATAATTACAGGAGAAAAATATGAAATCAAAAAGGCAGCAAACATTATTAAAAATAATTTTAAAGTTTCTAAAGAAGAACCAATAAATTATATCCTAGGTATTAAAGTTGAAAAAGAAGATAATAAATACATTATTTCACAAATTGGATTTATAGAAAAACTATTGAAAACAGTAAATATTAAAAATACTAGAAAAACTAATACACCTTGTGTAGGTGATAACGTAATTAGTAAAAATAATGAACCATTTAATATAACTACATATAAAAGTATTATTGGATCCTTAATTTATTTGGCTAAATGTACTCGCCCAGATATCTCATTTGCTGTAGGAAAGGCTGCTAGAAATTAAGAACATCCTACAATTTCAGATTGGAAAAAGGTAACCATGTTTTAAAATATTTAAATACAACGATAGACTACAAAATTTGTTATGACGGAAAAGGGGAAATTATTGGATATACAGGTTCAGATTATGCTGGTGACCTTAAAGATAGAAAATCTACTTCAGGAAATATAATCTTGATGGGAAATAATCCTATTTGTTGGACATCAAAGAAACAATCAATAGTAGCTACCTCTACAGCCGAAGCTGAATATATTAGTACTTCAGAATGTGTTAAGAAAATATTATGGATAAGAAATATCTTAGAAGAATTATTCAATTTTAATAAACCAATAAAAATTTATACAGATAATATAGCCAGTAAAACCAATATTGAAAATGATGAAATAAATCCAAAATTAAAACACGTAGCAATTAAATATTTCTTTAATAAAGATAATATAAAAAAGGGAAAAATAAAATTAGAATATAATGATAGTAAAAATATGCTATCCGATGTATTAACAAAAATTATAAATGGCTCATTTATGACTAAATTTACAAACAAGATTTTTCTAAAGAAAAACTAGTTTGAGGGGGGAACGTTAACTAATATAAAATTTATAATAAAAATAAATTTAATGTTATAAATTTATGTAATGTACTAGATATAAATATAATTAATTATTCTTAATTTAATGATGTACTCTTGACTCTTAATAAATAAAATAAATAAATATAATAAAATAAATAAAATATTTTTAATATAATAATAAAATAAACTCTCAAGTATCTACTGCTTAACCTAGCCGGTTAATTATTATTATTATTATTATTATTATTATTATTATTATTATTATTATTCAAATTTAAAGTTAATAATTAACAACTATCTACTAAGATATACTAAGATAAATTATTTCCTAACCCTAAAATTATATTATTATTAATTAATAATTATTAATTAATAAAAATTTTATTTACACTAAATTTTGCGTTAAACAAAAATTAATTATTAAATTTTAAATATGAAATTTATTGATAATATTGTAGTATATGAATATAGGTTAATCATTTTTATTCTGGTTCGATTTCCTAGTCTCCTACTTCACATTTGACTACAATAACTCTAACACTATATTTAATTAAAATGTTGAGAAACGAATTCTTTAACCTCTAAACGCAATTTATCCGAAATCTAACTAAATAATAAATATTAATTACAATTAGTAACTATACAATAATAAACCTATTTTTAACTACAATCTCACACTTCGCACTAATTTTTAAATGTGATATTCTTTATGTTATAGCTGGTTTAATAAGTGTATTTGAGTTATTAATAATTTTTATTAATATTTTATTTTATAATTACAATATTATTTCTACTAAGGAAAAACAAAAACAAGAATAAGAATTAATTATACTGTAAAGTATTAATAATATATAATTATTATAAATAAATATATATATATAATATATATATAAATAAATAATAATATTTTAATATGAATAATATATAAATAATATAAACTATTATATTAATTATATAAACTTTAATAATTATAAACTTTAATAATTTAAAATAAGAAGTATAATTTAATATTTAAGAAATATATAAAAGAAATATAAATAATATATACAAAATATAAATAATATAAAATATATAATAATATAAAATATAAATAATAAGATATAAATTTAATATCTGAATATATATAAATATTCAAATATACAAATATGTTGCTACACATATTTGTTTTATATCATGGTATTGATCATGTGACAAACACCAAGTCATCTCTATGGACCCTTGACACCGGTATTTGTAAACACATTACAAGGGATAAGTCATTACTTTCTAATTTCGTTCCAAACAAGATGGTCCTACGATGTGCCAACAACACCACCTGTAACTTTGAGGGTTATGGTACTTTTCATGGTACCATTAACAATTTTCGGTTACCTTAAATAGAGTTCTATATTCCAAGAATGTAAATAAGAACCTTATTAGTGGAATTAAATTAGCCTCCGAAGGTATTCTCTTTAGTACTGGGACTAAAGATAATAAAACCTTCGTTAAATTATCATTCTCTAAGGATAACTCAATCTTAGGTTATTTTTATAACCAAAATAATATTATTAGAATCCCAATTTTACAGGGATCTAATATTTTATCTAACCTTGAGGACGATAATAATAGTGACTTGCAGTTATGGCATAACAGATTAGGCTATTTCTACAATAAAGATATCTTCACATATGTTTCAGATAACAACACTCTTGTAAATAACTGCCCTGAGAGCAGTATTTGCAAATTAAAAAGAAGCCCCCATAATAAAATTCCTCACCGGGCTTCTGAAAATCTTGAGGTCATTCATTCAGGTATAGTTGGATCTCTTGAAACCTCAGTTACAGGAAAGAAATATTTCATTTCTTTCATTGATGAACATTGTAGAAACTCTTGGACCTTCCTTCTTAAGGAAAAGTCTGAGGCTACAAATGTCATCATTTATTTTTTTAAGTACCTTTTTAATATAATAATTATAGCGATAAATATTTTAAATCCGACAACGCTGAAGAATATAAAAATAAAAAGTACAAAAGTTTTGTAAACAAAATGGTATTATTAAATCTTTCTCTCCTCCATATAATCCTCAAAATAATGGAATTGCAGAAAGATTTAATCAAACAATTATTAATTGTATAGAAACCATTTTGTTCAAAGCTAATTTAAATATTAAATTTTGGGATTTTGCTCTCGTTTATGCTACTATTTTATGCAATAATACTCCTCATAGTAGCATCCAAAATAATATCCCAAATGAGCTCTTTTATTGAAAAAGAGTTAATTTATCTAAAATAAAGGTCTTTGGTTGTATTGCTTATCATAGCAACCTTCAAGATAAGGCCTCCAGACTAAATGAAAACTCCGACAAAGGCATCTTCCTGGGCATCGATACTTTCTCAAAATCTTACATTATTATTAACTGCCGCTCCCATTACGTTGTTTCAACAAGAGAGGCAACTTTCTTTGAAGAGAAATTTATGGATCTACCTGAGTTCCCCAGAGACTCTGATTATACACTCTTTGTGATTTTTCCTTCGACCTGAACTCCCCTTATGAACATAAATCTATGTTTGGTGATGCATTTCCTGTTTCCGAGTCACGTGAAGAAGAAAATATTAGTTCCATGAAAATTTGTCAAAATGGGGTGTGGGGCATTTCGCCAAATTGAGAATTATTAAATAAATAAATAAATAAATAAATAAATAAATAAATAAAATTAAATATTTTTAATATTGATGCATTTATATTTTTGAAGTAAATATTTAAATATTAAAAAATTTTTTTTCATATATAAATAACTTTACAAATATCTGTTTAAATAAATAATAAATTGATAAATAATAAATAAAAATAATAATAATAAAAAAATAAACAATATAGTAATATAATTAATAAAAAAAATAATAATATAAACACTATTGCTATAATTATAAAAGGATTGTAATTAATAATAATAATGACGATTAAATTATAAATAATATTATTATTATTTGTAAATATATATATAAATGAATTAATAAAAATAATATTTACCTTCTTAAGAAAAATATAAAAAGTTTTTCTTATAGTATTTTATAAATTAATAATAAATAATATATAATAAATAATAAATAAATAATATAAACTGTAGCAATAATTACAGAAGCATCAATAATAATATTTTTATAATAAAAAAATAACGATGAAAATTATAATAGTTACTAAATATAAAAATAAATATAAAATTATAAAAATAAAAATTTTTATACTTTATATAATAAAAAATATAATAAACTTATAAATACTTTATATTTATCCAGTTACACTAAAAAAAGGAATTATTTAAAATATAGAAGAATTAAAAAATAATATTCGAATAATTAATCTTCATTTAAAGTATATATAATTAAAAATATATATTATTAAAATTAATCATTAGAATATTTAATTAGAAACTTTTATTAAAAAAAAAAAAATGGAGAAAAATCTAGAAATTGAAATAAGCAAAACTAATAGAGGAAAAGAACAAATTATTTTAAACAGAAAATATAAGTTTAATCTTTCATCCAAAAGGAAAGACAATTCAAAAAATATAAATGTACAGAATATAAAACATTAAATCAATGTCCATATTTCATTATTTTAAATAATGAGAATCAAATCTTAGAATATGATGACTCACATAATCATCTTGAAAATAAATTTGGAGCAGCTAAATCAATTGTAAAAAATAAAATTAAAGATGAAATTTCAAAAAGTTCAATTCCTTTTAATGTAAATATAAAACGTACATATGATGAAATTTCTCAAGGTATGGGTCTTATATGTCCAGGATATAATTCAATTAAATCCCAAGTAACAAGAAGTAGAAGAAAACAACTACCTCCTGATATAACAACATTTGATGAAATTCCCAATGAATCAAAATATTATAAAACAAAAAGGGATGAAAATTTTATGATATTCAAAAATAATGATTTAATTGTTTTTCAATCTCCATTCCAAGCAGAATTATTTTCTAAAAATAAACATATTTTTGCGGATGGCACATTTTATATTGCACCTATATTTAGTTATCAAGTATTCATAACTAGAACTATGTTACAGAATTAAATTGTTTTTACACTACTTCCTTTTCTATATTAAAAAATAAAAAGCAAACAACTTATGAAATATTATTTGAAGAAATAAAAAAAAATTCTAGTAAATATAATAGTATTGAAATTACACCAAAAATATTTCATTGCGATTTTGAAAAAGCTGTATCTAATGCTGCACAAAAAGTTTTTATTAATGCAAATATTAAATACTGTATATGGCATTTTAAAAGAGCATTAGAAATTAAAAAAAAGAATTATGTGGTGATAAAGTAGAAAAAATAAAAGATTTATATATTTATTATAATATCTCGAACTTTCCTTTCATTAATCCTGAATATATATATATGATATATATAGTAAAATAAAAAGTGAGTGCCAAGAACATAATTATGTTCAATTTTTAGAATTTTTAGAATATTTTAAAAAAACTTATTTAATTAACTTTGAAACTGAAAATTGGAACTATTATGATAATTTTGAGCATATTACAAATAATGTTTCAGAAACTTTTAATAAATACTTAAAAAAATTATTTGCAAAAAAACCAACTTTTTTTCAATTACTATCAGAATTGCAAAAAGAAGAATCGAAATATTACATTGATTACGAAAGGAGAACTGCTGGAATTTTAAGAAATAAAAAACAAAAAAAATTAATAAGAACTGAGGAAATTAAAGCTTTGGTTAAATATTACAAAAATATGGAAATTCTATTATAAAAAAAGGAAAGTGTTAGAAATGATTTCATTGACTTATGGTTGAAATGCTTAAATGATTTAAATATAAAAATTATTGATTAAATAATCAATTATTAAGAAATGACAGAAAATTGACCAAATGAATTCTGTCATATATAATAATATTTTTTTAATAGTTAAAATTATTTTAAAAAGAGAATAAATGAATAAATACAATAATTATTAAAGTATTTTTAATCTTTATTAAAAAATAAAATTAAAATAATTAAAGAAATATTGCCTTTTCCGTTTGTTTACAAAAACTTGCCGTTTTGTTTACTTGTCTTTTAAATTATAGAAATTCTAAAAATAAAAATAGCAAGTTGTGGTTTAGTAAATTGGTTTTCACAACTTGGCAAAATTTAAATTAAATATATGGATAGAATATATTTAATCATATAATTAATGAATTAAACTCTAAATTTTCTTCATAGAAAATTTTAGAAAAATTAGATAGTTTTAAATAGGATTTATATTAAAATAATTCATAACATTTCATGTAATTTATTATATAATGTAATTGATAATATAAAATAATATTTTTATGTAATTTATTAAAATTTATTTTAATTTAAAACTTTATTTTGAAAAAGTATAAAAAGAGTTAATTTTTCAATTATTGAACGATAGTTGGAAAATCGTATAGTAATAGGTAAATTTAAATTTTATTATTAGTTTCGTAACTATTATTAGAATAGTTATTTTCTTATAAAACAATTTTATTTTAGTTTGTAAAATCTTAACTGCTAGTGGGAACTCCGGAAAGGACCCTGCGTTACCCAGTTAAGTGATTGTTGAAAATTAATTAATAAATAAAGTAAATAAATAAAAGAAATTAAAAAAAAAAATAATTAATTAATTAATAGAGGTTTAGTTTAGAATATAGTGTTATTTGTGTAGTAAAGTTAGTGTATAGAATAGTCACAAACCTAAACTAAATAAGTATTTTATTTTACATATAACGAATCCTAAAATGCTATGGTTCGGGTTTTATTAGAAATTTTATTAATTATTTATTTTGAATATTTTTCTGTCTACATTTTAATTATTGAAAAACATCACTTATTTATACTTTTTGAAAAAAAATAAATATGTAAAGCCTTTCTACATTTTATTATCATATTTAAAAAAAAATAATTTACTATTACTAATTAAAATTTTATATTAATTCAAATTAACTAATTCATAAGTATTTTTTATTTCAATAAATTTTGTTTATATAATTTTATATTATTTTTCATATACTAAAACTAAATTATTTAATATATACGAAAAGTAACAAACAAAATTTAAAAAGATTTTACAGAAAAATAAAGTTACTTTAATCAAGAATGTTAATATAATATTCTTATATTTTATATAAAATAAATTTAAAAACTATAATATATTTAATATTTATTATTAATCAATTAAGATTTGATTTTATTTGTGGGGAATAAAAATATTAAATAATCAATTTAAAAATAAAATAAAATACTAAAAAGAATACAATTTTAATATTGATACAATATAATAATAATATAATAATATATTTGAAAATAATAATAAAATATTAATATTGATAATAAACACTTTAATAAAATAATAAAATTTAAGGTTAAATTATAGATATTGATATTAATAATAAAAATAGAGAATTATTGATAATATTTTAGAAACTTTTAATAAAAATATAAAAAAAAATATATTTATAAAATAATTTAGTATAGAAAATATAGTAAAGTAATATTAAGTAAAGAATAATATAATGGATTCTAAAGTAAGTTTAAATTCTAATTAATAATCCATTATATGTTCGTTCTTTACCAAAATGTAAGAATCTATAATTATTTGCTAACAAATAATTATATTTTCTTAGTTAAGTTATTATAACTATAACTTTATTTAATTACATATAATATTTATTTATTAAATTTATTTTTAAATATTCATTAATTTAACAAATTTATTTAATTAATTTTAAATAATATATTTACAATATATTAATTTCTCTACTGTAACTAATGTATTCTGTATTGTATTGTATTCTGTATTGTATTGTATTCTGTATTTTATAATGTATTCTGTATTTTATAATATATTCTGTATTTTATTAACTATTTAATTTTATATTTTTAATATAAGGATAAATTATATGATCGAAATATCTTTTATTATTTTATTCTTTTATTTTCGATCATTAGATTAGATTGGAAAATCGGTTAACTAAGATTTTTTCCAATTACTTTTTAGAAGTAATCGGTTTTACTTAATTAATGCGATGATCGATATGGATAGAATATCGATCGAAAACTTATCTAGGTTTTTCTATCTAATCTTTTCCTAGATAAGAGATTTGTTAAGATTAGAAAACCCTTTCATATTTAACCTTATTTTCATAAAAAATATAAATAAGGCTCTTGAGTTCTCTTTGAGAAATCAAGAGTTATTATTATAAAAACATAGTTATAATAGTAACAATTTTATATTTTTAACTTTAATAAATTAATAAAATATTTTATTCAAAAAACATATTTTAAAATCAAATTTATACAAATAATTCTTCTTTTGCTTCTCGTGTTATTATTATAATTATTTTTATAATAAACTCTATAGGTAAAAAAATTATTTTATTTTATTTTCTATTTTCTCAACTTAATGAATTAGTCGTTAAGTTGTAGTTAATAATTCTATTTTGAGTTAGTTCTTAATAGAATTATTACACACTTGTAACTGTAACAGATACATGGTAACATCAAGCCTATCCAATGATAGTTCTTTGGTTACGTAACGTATATCTAAACAATTAGCAATTTCGGCTGATCAAATAAAATCTTTTATTAATTTCGTACGTTAAATTTTATTATTTTTATAATTAATTATATAGTTAAATACTTAGTTAAATATATTTTATTTAGTGATTAGTAAACTAAGTTAAATTAAATTATTTACCAATCATAAAATTATTGACATGTATAAATAATAATTGAACTTGTAACTGTAACGCACTAGCGTTACTATTAACGTAAATTGTTAAAAATATATATTAATATTAATAAATAAAAATATAATTTTTAAATAAATAAATTACCCTGTGTAAGCTCAGTAACTAATAACGGATAGAGTTATAAAGTGCTGCGCTATATTCTAGTGTAATAGTAATAAATAATTATAAATAAAATTAATTCTAGTGTTTATTATTAACAACTCTAATAGAGAGGTGTTAAGTTATCTTAGTCTTTAAATTTAGTTATTATTCGTTATTTTGGTTAATAATAAACTTACCTTTTACAATAGTAACGCTTTATAACTAAATAGCCGATAATAATTAAGTAAAAATTTAAACGCTAAGTAATAATTTAATAGATAGAATAGTTAGTTTTTATAAAATAAAAAATAATACTTAAATATCAAACCATAGTTTATTTATTTTTTCTTTGTTTACTTTTTAATTGTTTAACTTCGAAAATTTTTGATACAAAATTTTACGCCACAATACGTAGCAGAAAAAGCCACGAAAATTTTAGTTTTAAAAAAAAAAAATTTTTTTCGGCTTTAAAATAAAATTTTGATCAAAAATTTAAAAATTTAAATTTTTAAAAATTTCGAATATCCGAAATTTAATTTATTAATAATTTAATTATAAACCATTATTTAAATTAAAAATTTTAAATTTTTGGTAGTACCGATTTTTAATTAATAAAAATTTTGTACTTTACCAAATAAAATTTGCTTTTGCTTGATAGGTAGTCATTTTTTATACAAATTTATATTTGTAGTGACTCGGGAAAGAAAGAAAAATTTTTAAAATAATCATTTAATTAAATTATTAATTTTTATACATTTAATTTTTCAAATAGAAATTTTTTTATTTTTTTTACTTTTTTATTATTTTTATTAGTTACACTTAAAAAAAAAAAAAATTAAATTAAGTGTACGTTTATATCAACTAAATAAATTTAAGTAAGTGAACGAATTATGATCTTTTAAATAAACTGAAAGTGAATGGATATATCCATAATTACTAGATAAATTAATAAGAAAAGTAAATGGATAAAAAGAACAAGAGTAATAAAACACCCGAAAACACAAGAAAAACCACAAAGAGTGGTTCACTAAAGAGTTCGGTGGGTAGTGTGGCCGCGAAGAGTGGTCCTACGCCTGTAGAGGCACCTCCATCTCGACGCCAAAATACAGGAGACAAGAAAACGACTAGTACTCCTGAAAAACCAGCTGTTTCTAAACCTAAACCAGCTGCGGCGCCTGAGAAGAGTCAACCCGAGGCTAGTAAACCTGAAGCTAGCAAGCCAGGAACTAATCAAGGAGAAAGTTCAAGCAAAAACGTTAATGCTAGAGCGATGGACTTTGCTGCTTTGCTGAGTAAGCAGATGGAGGATTTTAAGAACATGATGATAAGCACTCAGCAACAGACGGCTGCAATGATAGAACAGATGCAGAACCAAAGTGAAATGAGATTTGCAAAAATTGAAGCTGAACTTAGCAACTTTATCCCTGCTGTGGACCAACGATTTGGAGAGGTTGAGAGGCGTGTGGATGAAGAGGAAACTAGTAGCCAGGCTAGCGTGCTAGAGCTTCAGAAGGTGCAAGCTTACTTGAATCAGCAGATTGCTGAAAACAAGGAGAAAGAAGCCGCTGTTAAGGAAGAAGTCAAAAAGATTGAAACCTATCTGGATGCGGACCAGATAAATGGAAAACAAATACAACAAGACCTAGAGGATAAAGGTCAAAAGTTGTACAAGATTGAGGAATTCTTGGATGCGAACCAAGAAAGGGATAAGGTACACTTAAATGAGCTTGAAGAAAAAATCGAGAACCTAATGGCCATTAGTCAAGTACAGCAACAAGAGATCGAACGACTGGGTAAGCAGGCTTGAAATGCTCAGAATAAGGAGCAGACATCGACGAGCAAACCTTTCCCACTACACATAGATACTAAAGAAGCAAGATACGGTAGTTATCACCACCTCACGCCGCCTATATTGACCAGAAATGCGATGGAAGATGTGGTTATGACCGTGGAGTACGAAAGGGACATCCCAATGTTCAACGGTGAGACTGGGGATGTTGAATCCTTTATTGATAGGTTAAAAAGGTACTTTGGTAGACACCAGAAGTATTACCAAAGTGAGCCCACGGCTATGTTGTACTTTATTGAGGACCACTTGCAAGGAACTGCTAAGAAGTGGTACCAAATGGATGAAGTGTTCAAGTAACGGGATGACCCACAACCCCAAAGGTTGATGGACAGATTGCTGAAAGAATTCAAAAGCAAGAGAACATTAGAAGAAGTGAAAACCGCGATGCTGAAACTCAAGCACGATTGGGGAAAGGCCTATGAATACCTCTCAGAGTTTAACAGGCTGAGCAGAATTCTTCAGTTATCGGATGAAACCAAAAAGTTGATGCTAGTACAACAAGTTAGACCCTCGGTTCGTGAAGCCTTTTATGATCTGCTTGTAGAAAAGCAAACCTTAGAAGATTATGTAACTTGTCTAAGGAGATGTGATACATTCCCCGCGGATTACAAAGACGATTACTTAGAAAGATACGAATAAAACCGCGAGAGGAATATAGCCATAATGGTACTACTTGGAATAATGGACCCGCGAAGACCTTCCAAGGATATTGAAGCCAAGAGAAGGAGGAACAGCGACAATCGCCGAGGCGATAAAAGAGATTATAGTAGGAAAGAGCCTACCAAACAGAATAATTATGATAAGAAAAAGGATAGCTACAACCACAATAGTGGTAAAGATTTTAGTACGAGATCAAGCGAGAAGCAAAATTATTTTAAGGACTCATGTACCAGTAGTAACAATCCGATTCCCAAGACAGCACTCCTGACGCAAGATGGGTCTGAGTGCGAAGAGTTTGTGCCAGAAGCCAAAATAAGTAATCTTCGTGCCAAAGAGGGGCTCCAAGATTAGAACATGCTGTATGATATTGGATCACAGATCAACATGATCCATCCGCAGTTGGCGAAATCGAGTTAGAGCCTGATGCGCCACTATACAAAGGTGCTATCTATCCAACAAGTCCTAGAGAAGAAAAAGCGCTAAAAGAATATTTTGATGAAAACTTGGCCAAAGGGTTTATAAGACGATCAGAATCTCCGGCAGGTTATTTTGTACTGTTCGTACCCAAAAAGTCTGGTGAGTTACGACTTTGCATGGACCATCGTAAGCTGAACCAATGGACCAAACGCAATGCCTATCCGATCCCAAGAATTAGTGCAGTGTTCGAAGCTATGAAAGGAGCAGTAGTGTTCTCTAAGTTCGACCTAAAATCTGCCTACAACTTGGTACGAATTCGAGAAGATGATGAGTACAAGACAGCCTTCAACACCAAGTTTGGATACTTCGAGCATTTGGTAATGCCTTTTGGTTTAACCAATGCGCCAGCGGTGTTCCAAAGCTTTGTAAATGATGTCTTCAGCGAGGACATCGAGAAGTATTGTCAAGTATACCTAGACGACATAATAGTGTATTCAAAAACACTTGAAGAACATGTTCAGCATGCTAGAACCATACTAAAGAAACTGATAAAACATAAGCTTGTCGCAAAGATGTCTAAGTGTGAATTGCACAAGCTCAAGATTTCGTTCTTAGGCCATGTGGTCAGTAAGGATGGTGTTGAAACTGACCCAGAAAAGATTAAGGCCGTGGCAGAATAGCCACAACCAGAAAATGTCAAGCAGATGCAAAGCTTCTTAGGCTTTTGCAATTATTACAGGAATTTTATTAAGAACTTTTCAGAAATAGCCAAACCGCTATTCAAAATAACTTCAAAGAAAGAGAAATTCGAATGAAATGAAGAAGGATTGGCCGCGTTTCACAAGTTAAAGGAAATGCTTACCTCTCCGCCAGTGCTAGCTTACCCTGACCACGAAAAACAGTTCTTCGTTGAATGTGATGCTAGTAATTACGCGATAGGAGGTGTGCTGTCACAAAAAGGAGGCGACAGTACTCTTCATCCTATATATTATTATTCCAAGACACTCAGCAAGGCTGAAGTAAATTATTCGATTACAGAGAAAGAATTGTTAGCCATTAAGACTGCTTTTACAGAATGGCGACACTTGCTTCAATGTGCGAAGCATAAGATTATTGTTTATAGTGACCACATAAATCTGTTGTTCCCTACCAAACCACAGTTATTAACTCCTAGGCAAATTAGATGACAAGAACTATTCGCCACGTACTGGCTTGAAATAGTATACAGACCTGGGAAGAAGAATGGTAAAGCTGATGCCCTCTCAAAAGTTGAAACAGAGAAAACTGAGGGTAAAGAATTCGATAAAGCTAGCCTATTAAAACCCGATCAATTGGTAGGATTTGATGATGTAGATGGAGAAGCTAGTTATTTAGCCTTAGCTACCAATTTCGTGGATGATATTAAGCAGGCCTACCGACAGGACAAGATGGCCCAAGAGATTATCAAAGATCTAGTAGAAGACACCAGAAATAATTATAACAAGAAGCATTGGCTAGAAGTAGATGGCCTTCTGGTTAGAAAAGAAAACCCTGAACAAATTTACGTGCCCACAACGTTCAGGAAAACAATTATACAACTAAACCATGACTCGGAGTACGCAGGACACTTGGGAATTGATAAGACTTCGGACCTAGTATCTAGGAATTTCTACTGGCCGAAGATGAGAAAGGATATATCAGGTTACGTGAAAGCTTGTAGAACCTGCGCTACCAAGAAGGATGATCGCCATAAAGAATATGGTACTGCGGTAAGAGTTCCGGTTGCAGAATTACCCTGGCAAGAGGTACAATTAGACTTTATAACGAATCTGCCAGTGAAAAATAGAGTAAGGACCGATAACGATTATGTCTGGGAAACGAAGAGAGCAGGTTGTATCTTAGTATGCTGCGATAAATTAACCAAGATGATACACCTGATAGGATTCAAAAATGTGCCCAACGCTAACGAGACTGCGGACGCATTCCTAAAGGAAATTTACGGGTTGCATGGATTCCCTAAGGTGGTTACAACTGATAGAGGAGTTCAATTTACCAGCCAAATATGGAAGGAGCTACTAGAGTTCTTCGGAAACGAAGTAAACCATGCTACCACTAGTCACCATGAGACAGTAAGCCAAGTGGAAAGGAACAATGCCTACGTAGAAACTTATTTACGGTGTTTTGTGGGAACCTACGATGATGAAAGTTGGATGGACTATTTATTCATAGCGGAGTTCTGCTACAACAACGCAATCCACGCTTCTACCCAACAATCTCCTTTCCTTACCTTATATAACTATCAGGTACACAATTCCTCTAAAACAGCCGACTTAGTACACTCGTTAGGCGAAGCTAAAATGATCGACAGTTTTGCGCATAACATAGGAAATCTGAAGCACATTCTAGAAATCGCACAAATCAAATACCTGGATAACATGGATAGGACCCGTACAGATAACTACCCCAGGTATAGGTTGTTAGATAAAGTATGGCTAAGAAAGCCAGAAAATTATGACGCGTTGCCTTTCTATAAATTAGCCACAAGAAAATTCGGACCATTCAAGGTAGTTGGCGTCGACGAAGAAAAGAAGAATTACAGGTTAGATATTAGTCGTTCGCCCTTCCCAAACATGTACCCAGTGTTCCATGTGAGTGAATTGGAACCATTTTATAAATTACCCAAAACATTAGTGCCGGCTCCTGCGGGAAACCAAAGGATAATTCATATCCTTGGATTGAGGAAACATAATAATATTATTTTAAATCTCTCTCTTTTCTTTTTTTTATGTAATGGAGGAATAAATAAATAAATGAACAAATAAATAAATGGATGAATAAATATATACTTAAATAAATTTTTAAATAAATAAATTAATAAATAGTCAATAAATAAATAAATAAATATTAAATAAGTTTCTAGTACTTTTAATACGTCCACTATCTATTTACCAATATATTATTATACATCCATCAATTTCAAAAGTCCTGTACCAATATTGTGTAAAGAATTAAATTTAAACTTAATTAAATTTAATCCTTTTCTACAATTAATACTAATAATTTATATTAATCGAGGAATTAAAAAAAATAAAAGAAAATACTTAACAAAACTTAAAATATAGGGAGGAGTTTATTATAAGAGATTTAGGTAAATGGTTCAAATAAAATTTTTATTAAAATATTTTTTATTAAAAATAATTTTTATTAAGATTTCTATTATTTTAAAATAATTAAAATTTTATTTTGTTTATTATTATAATTATATTCTTATAATAATAACTCTTGATTTTCAAAATAAAGAAAATCAAGAATTATTTATAGTAAAGTTCCAAATCTTAATGAATAACTTTTTAGGAAAAGATTTGGGAGAAAAACCTAAAAAGTTTAATGATCAATTATTAATAAAATTGATCATATTGTTATTGAATAAAAACCGATATTTTTCAATCGGAAGACTTCAATTAACATTTGTTTTATTTAAACAATGTCAATTATACATGACATTGTTTTATTTTAATTAATTTTTTAAATATTATTCTTTGTTCATTTGATTTGTTACATTATGATTTTTAATATAATTTTATAATTATTTCTAAATTATAATTCTATAATTTATATTAGATTTGTTTAAAATTATATTAATGTAACAATTATTTAAATTAAAACTTAAAATTTAATTATCAAATGAATTTTAACAAAAATAAAAAATATTAATGTTCAATTATTTTAATATTATTAATACAATGATAAAGAATAATAAAATTACAATATTAATTTTAAATTATTAATAATTATTTTATATTAAAAAAATTTTATAATAAAGTTAAATTTATTAAATAATTATTATTTTATTTAATAAAGATTAATAATTATTTTTTATTTTAATAAAAATTAATTATTATTCTTTACATATTAATAAATAATGAAATTATAAAATTAAAATAAATAATAAATAATAAATTCTTATGTCACGAATACTAGTGGATTTGAAATTAAAATTCACTATTAGATCAATTGAAATTTAATTTCGTTATTGACAAAAATAATTTTAATTCGATTTTAATTATATAAATAAATATTAGAAACATTAAATAATTAAAAACCAAAGGGTTTGGACTTATTTACTAAAGATAATTTAATTTAATTTAACCCTTAAGAATTTAATAAAAATAACCTGAAGAAAAACAACAACTCAACAAATAATGGAAATAATATATTGACATTCCTGCTAAAATTATATTCATTAGAAAGCTACAGACGAGAACTACAACATATATTAAAACAACCTCATTGGACAACTAGATGACGAGATATTGGACTTTAAAGATATTTTAAATATAAAAAATAATTTAATTATTTAAGACCCTAAATTATTAATTAAGAAATCTATATTAGATAAAATCTCTTAACTTGGAAATTATATTATTAATTTTTATTATTAATTATAAATGCAGAATTAGTTATTAGTAATAGTTTTATAATATTTTAAATAAGTTTATAAGTTTTATATATTTTACTATAATATTTTTATTCAATTATTTTCTGAAAGATTCTAAGGAATTCTCAATCATTCTAAAGATTTCAGAAAGAGAATTTTTAATTAGTTTTAATATTTTATTTTATTTATTTTATATTTTATTAAATTAGTTTTAGTATTAAATTGTTTTATGAATAATTATATAGTTATTTTATTAAAAGACTCTTATCAATATTATTTTATTATTATATTTTACACAGTTTACATACATGTATGAATATATTAAGATTAGAATGTATTATTTAATTATATTGTTAGTTATTATTTTAGTTTAGTATAAAAAGATTTGAAATTCCATATTTTAAATTCTTCGTAAGATTATTAATCTTTAACCTTATAATCTATTAACTATTAAATTCTAAACTATTAACATAAAGTTAATGAATTAATTATAACAATGATAATTCTTTGTATTAATCTTAGTTAATTTTAATATTAAAATATATATTAAATAAAGTTCTAATAAAACATAAATCTTAAATATTGAAATCTTAATTATAAAACTCTGTGCTCTGTGTGTATTATTTATTATTTAAATTTAATAAAATTGTTATAATTAATAAGAACATCTTGACCTGACCAATTTAAACCAAATTAAGAAAGATATAGCAAGAGTCTAACCTACCATTCAATAAGATTTAACTATAATCTTACCACCTATAAAAACTTTTCAATAATCTTACCTAATCAATCAAGTTTTACAACATCTTATTTAACTTAATCAAAAATTAATTCTTTTAGAATGCCCGAAATCAATTTAAGAAAATTAATTAAAGAAATAAATGAAAATAAAAATAATAATAATTTAATTAATTATTAACAATTTAATTAAAACTAAAATAAATTAATAATTAATATTATTATAAAATTATAAATAAACAAAATAATAAACGATTTTAATAAATTGTAAATAATAAAAAATAAATTTATAAACATTTCGAAATTTAAATTAAATAGCTGAATAATCTTTAAATTACTTTTATTTAAAATAATTAATATTTTATTTATTTTATAAAGCAACTTTTATAAAAAAAATTATAATTAAAACTTGTTTATTTAAATACTTTATTTGTAAATATTTATAACAATTATTTATTTTATTTTATTGTTTATAAATGTAAATAGTTTAAAATTATTGAAAAATATAAAAACATGTAAATATTTCTTTTTTTAAATTATTCTTTATTATTAATAATTTCAATAAAAGATTTTATATATTTTATTAGTTTAAATAATCAAATTATGATTATTAATAATTTTAATAAATTATTTTATATAGTCTATTAGTTGCTAATAATCAAAATTTTATTATTAAAATTTAAATAAATTATTATAAATAATAAATATTTTATTTTATTATTTTATCAGTTTTAATAATTATTTTCTTTTATTAATTTAAATAAAAATTAATAATTAAATAAATAAAAATTAATATTAAAATAAAACAATTTTTTTTAATAAAACAATTTTGTGTTCTAATAAACCATATTTATATTAAATTTCTTAAATTTTTCTTAGTATTTATACCCTTATTCACTTCTACAAAATTTAATTTTTGTAAATTAAGAATATCCGGTATAAATCAATATTTGTTACGGAACTAGCTAAAATACAAAAATTAAATAAACTAATAATTTATATTATACTATTGGAAATTATAATTAAGTTTAATAACTTTATGTATTAAATATTTTAAACTATTTTTATAATTCCATAATTTTATTTTTAATTTAAAATAATTATATAAATAAAAATATAAATTATCAAATTAAATTGATTAATGACTAATTATTAAAAAATTATTATTTTATTAAATTGATTAATGATTAATTATTAAATAATTATTATTATATATTAATTAAATTGTTTTATTATATTTAATTATTATTAATATTAAATTGTTTTAAGAATTATATTATCAAAAATATTACCAATAATTTTATTGTTAAATTTTTTAATTTTATCATTATTAATATTTTGTCATTAAAGATAATATTAATTATATTAGTATTAATATTTTTATTATTAAAATAACTTTTAAAAAATATTATTAAAATCACATGTAATAATTATTCTAATAAGAATTAAAATAATTTAAATTATAAAATTCATGTAGTAAAAAAGTATAAAAGAAAAAGAAAATACTTAATAAAAAAATCAAGAGTTAAAAAAAATTAAAAAAAAAAACTTAAAGTGAGTTTAAATTATTAACTAATATATTATTTTCATTTTTTTTTGAAGTTTTATTGTGTACCTGTACCATATTTGATCGTATTGAAAATTTTTTTTCTTTAGTTCTATTTATTGGTTCATTTTTTTGTTAAAATTTAAATAAGTAATAAAAGATTATAGTTAAATCTTATTGAGTGGTAGGTTAGATTCTTGCTAAATTTTTCCTAGTTTAGGTTAAATTGGTTAGGTCAAGATGTTTATTAATTATAGCAATTTAATTAAATTTAAATAATAAATAACACACACAGAGTTTTATATTTAAGAATTCAATCTTTAAGATTTATGTTTTCTTGCCGAAATACATAGTATTGTCGAGCATTTTTAATTTTTTTTATTTTTTAAATTTTTATTTTTAATTTCAAATGTACTTTTCACCTATATGTATTTTTAAAATAAAATTAATAAAGTTTTGGAAGTGTATTCTCTTCCCTGTCTCTATAAAAAAAAAGATTTATGTTTTATTATAACTTTATTTAGTATATATTTTTTAATAATAAAATTAACTAAGATTAATATAAAGAATTATTACTGTTATAATTAATTCATTAACTTTATGTTATTAGGTTATAAGGTTAAATGTTATAATTAATGGTTTATAAGTTAATAATCTTACAAAGAATTCAAATTATGGAATTTCAAGTCTTTTTTATACTAAACTAAAATAATAATTAACAATATAAATAATTAATACATTTTAATCTTAATATATTCATACATGTATATAAATTATATAAAATATAATAAGAAAATAATATTGATAAGAATCTTTTAATACAATAACTATATAATTATTCATAAAACAATTTAATACTAAAACTAATTAATAATAGGAAAATAAAAAATAAAATAAAAATAAAATAAAATAAAATATTAAAACTAATTAAAAAATCACTTTCTAAAATCCTTAGAATGATAAAGAATTCCTTAGAATCTTTTAGAAAATAATTGAATAAAAATATTATAATAAAATATATAAAACTTATAAACTTATTTAAAATTTTATAAAACTATTACTAATAACTAATTCTGTATTTTTAATTAATAATATTTGTTCATAAAAAAATTAATAAAATAATTTCCAAGTTAAGAGATTTTATCTAATATAATTTTCTAATTAATAATCTAGGGTCTTAATTAAATAATTAAATTATTTTTTATTTTTAAAATATCTTTAAAGTCTAATATCTCGTCATCTAGTTGTCCAATAAGATTGATTTTAACATATGTTGTAGTTCTCGTCCGTAGCTTTCTAAAGAATATAGTTTTAGCGGGAAATCACGATATAATATTTCCATTATTTGTTGAGTTATCGTTGTTTTTCTTCATGTTATTTTTATCAAATTCTTAAGGGTTAAATTAAATTAAATTATCTTTAATAAATAAGTCCAAACCCTTTGGTTTCTAATTCTTTAATGTTTCTAATATTTATTTTTATAATTAAAATCGAATTAAAATAATTTTTGTCAATAACGAAATTAAATTTCAATTGATCTAATAGTGAATTTAATCTCAAATCCATTAGTATTCGTGACAATCTTTTAGATATAAAAATTTATACTTATCTTATATAGAGTTTATTATAAACACTAAATATAGATATAAATAAAAGATTTTTATTTCTTTTTATGATATAGCGTTATATAATGATAACTCAAATTTCTTTAATCAAAGAAATTTGAGTTCTTTTATACTTTTTTATTTATAATTATTTTAATAGATGTGATTATTAAATAAATAAAATAGAAAAGATAAAATTAACAAAATCAACTAAAAGTATCTAATCTTAACAAATTGATATTCTGGAAAAGATTAGTAGAAAAACCTGAATAACTTCGATTAATATTCTAATATATTAATCATTGTATTAATTAATAAAAACCCAATCATAATAATATTGGGGAAAAAATTAATTAACCGATTACTAAAATCTTTTAAATTATCAACTAATTAAAATAATAAAATATAAATAATATTTTTAAGTAATTAATATAATACAACAAATTTGTTTACATTATTTTTCAATATATTAATTTGAATAAATTAATATATTTTTTACATGTTAATAAATATTGAAATATAAATGAAATATAAATTAATTAAATAAGAAGATAGATTATTTTATAAGAAATAAATCTATATTCATACATATGAGTTTCGTTACAGATATTTATAAATCGACAAGGCAAAATGATGATCTTATGTTGAAATTATAACTGAATTGAAATCTCAATTTCAGTTTTTTACATTTCAATAGTTGAAAAATTATTTATTTAAATATAAATAATATATATATATAATTAATAATTAATATAAATTCTTATTTAATATATAAAGAATTATCTTAAGCCTAATGATTCTGAAAATATTATAAATAATATTTATATTAATAATTTCAATTATCTACATATGACGTCACATGTATTTATTTATATTAATATTTATATAGATGTTTACATCATACATATTAATTACTATTTTTAATTATTCAAATTAATTATATAGTTACAAATTAAATTTATTTAGTTATATTAAATATTTTTTTAAACATATCGATATTGTTATTATCTTAATATTTTATTCATATTACTATATTATTAATATCTTATAATTAAATACTATTATTATGTAACTTACAAAGTATAAAAGAAAGATTTAAAAATCTATCTTTTATGTTCTTTGTAAGGTTATTGTGTTTACAATAATTATATACTAATAATTCAACTTTAATAAAATAAATAAATCATTTTTAAATTATTGCTTAAATTATTCTTTAAATATTAAGTGTTTAAATAATTTAATTAATTATCTTGTTTTATTTAATTTCCAATTTGTTAATAATTAATTATTGTTGGATTATTAATATATAATTCAACATATTAACCTAGTAACGTTATTAATTATAAAGCTATTTTATATCTTATTTTTAACAATAACTTTACCTTAGTTTTGGTTACTACTTTAATATGTCTTTTTACAATAACGTATGGGCTGATGTTGCTCCTATGTCAGAAGTTAATAGATTAAGAAGTGATGCTCAAATTACTGTTTCCGAATTAGCCTCAACTGCCAACGATAATTTTTTGTTAAAGGAAGATTTCAATAAATATAACCAAGATTTACAAAAGAAACTTTATACTCTTAATAGAGATAATAAAAGCATTATTAATCAATTGTCTAATTTAACAAAAATTTTAGACAGGTTAAATATAAATATTGCTACAAATGATATTCCTTCTACTAGTCAAACTCAAGAGGATAATGTATCTGCCACTACTAGACGTGATGATGACAATGTTTTTATGAGGAATGCTTTTTCAAACCGTTTACAACAAGTTCCTTAACCAGGATTTTTCTCTGGAGACACTAAAGAAATTGATCTATTCTGCCAACTTTGCAAAGATACTTTCAAAACATATCCAAATTCAGAAGCTACAGAAGATATCAAAATTAACTTTAGATCCCGTTTAAGAGATGGCGATGGCGCTCGTAATTGGTATCTAGCTACGTAAAAGGATACTAACCCAAAAACTCTTTCTGAATTGACTATTGAATTAAGAAAAGCTTTTTCCAATGTTGCAAGTAAAAAATTAGCTAAGATTCAATTAATAAAATTGAAACATAATTATCTTGCTTTTTTGCTACCATTTCATTAATATTTTGAATTCGATCAATTAACTCTTGATAATTAATTGATTTTCCACTCTCCATCATCAGAATTTCATCAGCAGCAACCGCAGCAGTACCACAAGCAGCGGCAACGGGAGGGTTAGGGTAAGCAGGATTCGAAAAAGTATTCCTTTAGGGTTAGGGTTTTATACGCGTTTATTAATTTATTAAAGTTATTTAATGAAGTAAATAATACATGAATTTTAAAGGTAAATAAAATACATGAGATAGATAAAAAATAAATAATAGATACATGAAGGGTTAATAAAAATAATAAGTAAAGATAGAAAAATAAAAAAACGAAAATAAACAAAAATAATTAAGAAATGATTTTTGTTTTTTTCCTAGAGGTAGAAACCTCTAGGAAAAAAACAAAAAACTGTATATTAATATGTTTGAAAGGTGATCTATATCAATATAGATTGATCAATAATTCTATACCCTCCCTCAAACATATTAATATACAGTTCGTTACTGTTAGAAAATTAATAATCTCTCCACCAGCCTGGGTAGAATAAAAAAGCCTTGTTCAAAACAAAAATAGCTAAAACTCCAACGAGTAACTCTCGGATCAAAAAAGCTAACTGGTTTCTCGGCCACAACCAATTCCCTAAAGGTTTCTGTGTGGAACAAGTTAAAAAATTTAAAGGAATTTTTGTAATAGATAAATAGGATCATAAAGATCAATGAGGTACGCCTTAAGATAGGTAAAGTGGCAACCATTATTACACCTCTTCTTCTTTTTGTTGATGCAGGTGAGGCGGGTTTCACTCGTCTTAGTGAATGTTCCCCCACATCTTCTGCATCGGATCGGAATAGGGCGTCCGTCCGTGCTTTGGTTTTTACCACTAAGAATAAAGGAATAGTGGTAAACTCCGAAACTTTTAAATACTTCTCCTTTAGATGGCATTTAAGAAAATAATTATAAGAGATTAAAAATTTATAATATTTAATTATTAAGAATATTTTTATTTAATGAAAATTTTACTTAAAAATTTGTCTTCTATTTATATTTTAAAATTAAATCCCCTTTTATTATATTTTAAAATTAAATCCCTTTTTACTATATTTTAAAATTAAATCCCCTTTTACTATAATACTTTTAAACTCTTTTTCTATTAATTATAATTAGAGTTGGGTTAGGGGTTAGGTTAGGGTGATCATCTGGAAGTTTTTTTAAAATTTTTTCTTCCTCAAAATGTATTATTCTATTTGAAGAAGCCATTATCATTACTTTTAATAAAACTTTTTTTTATTAAATTCAATTATTACTTGTCTTAAAAGAATAATAATAAAAATAATTAAATATCTTTTATTTATAGATTATCAAAGATATAAACTCTATCCCTAGTAATATTACAAATATTATGAATATTATGAATACTAACCCTTACTAATAATTTAAGATTATATTATTAATTATTAATTTAATTAATCAATAGTTATGATTTAACTAATATTATTAATAATATTAATATCCACTTTAAAAAAATATAATTATAAAAGTTTATTAAAATTTGTAAACATTTCATATTAAAAAAAAAATATCTTAAAAAAATATAAAAATAAACATGTGAAATGAAAATAAAAAGAATAATATATTGAAATATAGTATTTTTAAATTGAACCAATATATTAAGTTTAATTGACGTATTAAAATATATTTTATTTGAACACTAAAAAAAAATTAAATATAAATAAATAAATAATAATAATAATAATAATAATAATAATAATAAAAACACCAAAAAAGGATAAAAAATAAAACAACATTAAACGGAAGAGACATTTAAGGAAAATTTCATGAAAAGAAAAAAAAATTAAAATTAAATATAATAAATTAAAATCTGGAAAAAAAATGACAAAAGAAGTATATTTATTATTTTTTATTCTATATAAAACTAATAAATTTTTTAAATAATAAATAAACAAAATTATATAGAATTAACAATTATTTTATTTTTGAAAAATAAAAAAAAAAAAAAAAAATAGAACATATAAAAATATAAGAAGTAAATATTTTGAAAACATATTATTAAAACAACACTTTTAAAAATAAAATAAAATATAAAAAGGTCTTTTGAAGGCAGATAAAAAATTGAATCTTTTATTTTGTGCATTAAATTAATTTTTATATAATTTATTAATTAATATAAAAATTTAAATATATATATATTCATAAAATGAGTATGATACAGCGGTATCTAAATATTTATTTTTTAAGTTTATTTGTAGTCAACATTAGGTTATATCATATTAAGTAGTTTATAAAAAAATTAAATCAAAATTCAACTAATTATATATTATGACAGAATATATAATTATTATAATTAAAATAATTATTTAAGATAATAAAAATATATAAAAGTTTATAATTATTATTTAATGATAATAACTATAATAATATAAGAGTTAATAATTAAAAAAAGGGTAAATAAAGTAAAATAATTATTAACCAAAAGTAAATAAAATAAATATAAAAGGTAAGGTTGAAAGAATAATAAAAGTTATAAAAATATAATAATTATAAAAATGAATTAAAAAGTATTATATAAATATTTAGATTATTATAAAGACATAATAACAAAAAGATATTTATATAAAGATAATTTATAAAAGATAAAAAATAAAATAATAATTATTCTTATGTTATTTATATATAATTAAATAAAAAGATTTAAAATAAATCTTTAATTTATATATAAAGGGAACACAAGAAAAATTTTTAATCTAAATTTTTTAAATATAAATAAATTAAATATAAAAGAAGAATTATAATAAAACCATAGAATTATATTTAAACTAAAATAAAAAAAAAAGATAACTATTGTAAAAGTTAAAAATGGTAAACAAAGAAAGGAAATTTATAAAACTATATAATTAATAAAAATTTTAATATGTAAATAATAAAATAATATTTTATACTGAATAAAAACTATAAATAAAAATATTTTATACTAAATAAAAACTATATATAAAATATTTTAATTCTTTAATAATAAATAATAAAAATTATTTATTAAAAAATTATTAAATTATTTTATATAAGAGAAAAAATAAAATATTAAAATTAAAAGAATTAAAAAGTGCACTTTTAAAATAATTATTAAAACTATATCAATAAGTTAATATAAATAATAAAAAAAAGTATATAAAAAAAATTTTTATTTTAGTAACAATAAATAAAAATATAAAAAAATATAATTATTTAAAGTTATCAAAAATAATGCAATACAAAAAATAAAAAATTTTTTATACTGAAAAATATTATATAATAATTAATAAATAAATAAATAAATATTAATTACTGTTAAATAATAATAATTAAAATCTAAAAAGGTTTATATTTTAATAAATATAATTATTTAATAAAAAAATAATTTAATAATAAATCATAATGTATTTGGATTATACATTAGGAGAAATAAAATTAATTTTTTTTTTCAATAATAATTATTGTTAGAAATATAAAGAAACTAAAATAAAATTTTATATTAGTAATTTTATTCTTTATTAATTTTAATTATTAATAATTAGTAATATTGATCATGTATTAGTAATACAATTAGTAATATTAAATAAACATTAGTAATACACATGTTCTTAGAATATTCTTGTACACTTTAATTATTAATACATTTAAGCCACAATTTTTAGTATAAATTTAACTACTTTTAACATTAATTTTAATCACTGTAATTACCAAAATAAATATATATTTACTAATTAATAAAGTTCATTAAAAAACAATTTATCAACATATTCTACTATTTTACAGATTAAGAGTCTCAAGTTAATATCAAGTTAAAATGTCTAAATATGATATTACTCTTCCAGAAAATGATCGTCTTAACTCAAAGAATTTTGAGTATTGATACTGTAAGATCCGTAACATGTTACAAGCAAGAGGTCTCATGAAATTTATTGAATCTGATTATTTAGCAAATGCTAAGAAAAATAATAGCCTATCTAGTAACGATTTGGAAAAGGCTACCAAGGAACAGACCTTAGCAGATTCCATTATTGTAAACAACTTGTCGTCAGAAGCCTTAGAAATGGTGAATGACTTAGATATACCATTCGAAATCTTTAAGGTCCTAAAGCAAGAATACAATAAGAATGAAACTAAAGATGCCCAACAATGGAATGAGAAGCTTAAAAAACTAAAGGCGAAAAACCCAAGTGAATGCTCGGCCGTACTAAGGAAAATTAAAGAACTTTTTAGAATTCTTGATAAGAAGGGATATAAAACTGGACAATTAGAAAAACTTAGATTTATCTATTTCGCTATGTCACCTGTTATCCAAAATGATCTCAAATTTAGAGAGGAAATGAAACATTTGATGCAATTGAAATGTCAAATAATTTTGCTACAATTCGTGAGTACTATGCAAAGGCAAAGGAATCATATTTGAAGAAAAAGAAAAATCAAAACCTGACATGATGGATGTTGACTATGTTGGGAAACCTGAATTCAATAGTAACAATAAAGAAATCTCTTATATTAACAACAAAATTTCAAATTTTAAATCAAATTATTGTCACATATGTAAAGAATATGGACATGATGTCAGTATTTGCAACTATAATTTGAAGAATCCTAAGAGAAATAAAAACATTAATAAAAATAAAGGCTTCACAAAAAGTAAAAAGAAACAATTTAACAATAAAAATCGTAACAGAAAATATATAGGAAATCTAGAGTATGAAAGTGATTCATCAAATGATGATATATCTTTTAATAATATTAAACCAATGTTTGAAAAAGGGATCTAAAACATTGAAATGCCTGAGGAAATGGATAATAAAGTAAACTCAGTAAATACCATTGAAGCCCCGCATGACTATAACAACAACAAAAATAATAATAAAGAAGAAGAAGTTATTTGGACTTATGATATTGGATGTTCAGAACATATGACATACGATAAAAACATCCTTAAAAATTTTAACAAACTAGATATTAAAATGAAGTGTGCTAATAATACGATTTGCAACTTCGAAGGTCGTGATACATTTGAAGGTATGATAAATGGAAATTACATCAAATTAAATAATTAAATAATGTATATTACTCCCCAAATATCAATAAAAACCTGATTAGTGGTATAAGATTAGCTAAAGAAGGATACTCTTGCGAAATCAAAAATAAAAGGGGGAATACTATTTTATGCCTTAAGGTAAAAGAAAATAATAAAGTAAAGTTCTTTGGATCTTTTCCCGCCAATGATGTAAATGTAATTAGACTTCCAATTGTAAAAACAAATTCATTTATTAATTATATCAATAATGATGAAACAACTAATCTCGATGAAAGAAGTAAATTACTGTGGCATCGTCGATTAGGACATTATTACTATAACGACCTTAACAAATACTTAGAATTACACAATATAAAAGATAGCGAATGTTTAGATTGTAAGGTTTCTAAACTCAAAAGAAAACCACATACCGTTAAACCCTCTTCTGCATCCAACATATTAGAAATTATTCATTCTGATTTAATAGGGCCTATTAGAAAATCTATAACTGGAAAGAAATATATACTTACTTTCATTGATGAATTTTCCAGGAAAGCTTGGATATATATTACATGATAAAGCTGAGGTTCCTAAAACAATTATCCAATTTTTAAAATACATCAAAAATCATTTTCAGTATAATAATTAAATATTTCAAGACTGATAATGGTAAAGAATACAAAAATAAAAAGGTAGAAAATTATTGCAGTAATAATGGTATTATGAAAATTTATTTTTCCCCATATAATTCACAGAATAATGGAAAAGCCGAAAGGTTTAACTATACAATTATAGATTATGCTAAAACTATTCTAAATTGGAGCAAGTTAGATATAAGATAATGGGATTTTGCTGTGATGTACGCCACATACTTATATAATATTATTCCACATAAAGGAATTGCTAATCGCATTCCAAATGAAGTATTTTTTAATAAAAAGGTAAATTTAAAATATGTTAAAACTTTTGGATGTATAGCTTATTATAAAAATTTCTCTCAAAACAAAGGAAAATTTGAACCAAATGGTAAGAAGGAATATTTTTAGGTTTTAATTTAAACTCTCATAGCTATATTATCATGGACTACAATGATTTATCCTATCACTTAGTTCGTGAAGCTGTGTTTGATGAAGATATACCAGTCAACTTCTCTATTCCTGATTCTGTTGAGGATAAAGAAGATACTATATTTATCATTCTTTTTACATACTACTGACGCAAATGAAAATTCGTCTCCACTTGAATTTGAATCTTTCCAAAACGATAACTCTGAGCCACAAGAAAATACCCATAACCAACAAAAAGAATCAAATAATAATATAAACTCTGAATTTAATTTCGAAGAAAACATGAAAACTTTAATCGACATGCTACAATCCATGAAATGTTCTGAAGAAAATACTTACAAATTTAATCCAAATATTAAGAAAGATAATCAAATCCTCTCTAAAAGAAGTCATAGTCCAGATCCTGAATCAAACAAAAGAAAAAATTCTGGACAATATATTCTTAATTAAGCACATAAAAGGAAAAATAATGATGAAGATACAAAACAGCATAAAATAACAAACATTGGACAACATATATTTAATAAAGCAACCAAAAGACTAATGTCTGATGAAGAAATTATTGATAATATTAAAAAAGTTAGAGTTGACGAAATTATTAACAACTTACCAAGAGAAAATCCAGAAGTATTAAATAATCCAAATGGATGTTCCACTCACCTTTCATGATGTCATAAACTCAAAATATAAAGAAAAATTGTTAGATGCGATTATCGAAGAATTAAAAAATCTATATTGTAACAATGTAATGACCTTTGTTAAACTCCTTCCTCCTGACAAGAAAGCTATAAAAGTCCGATGGGTATTCAATAGAGATAGTAATAATAATATTTCAAAATTCAAAGCCAGAATCGTAGCTAAAGGATACAGTCAAGTTAAAGGTATTAATTTTGATTTAACATTCTCTCCTACTTTAGGTATAGACAGTATTAAACTGATTTTAGTTTTAGCTGCAAAATTTAAATGGAGTGTCTTTCAATTAGACATAAAAGCTGCCTATTTGAATGCTAACTTAGATAAAGATATTTACGTCGCCATTTCTCCAGGAGACCAAAACTATAACAAAGGATTTTTGAAACTGAACAAAGCCTTGTATGGCTTGAAACAATCTGGCAGACAGTGGAATGAAACAATCACTTCATTCCTTAAATCTATTGGATTTAAACAATTACTCTCAGAGCCATGTATGTTTGCGAAAATTAACTCGGGAAAGACTTTATGTATCATCGGTTTTTATGCTGATGATATGATTATAACAGGTAAAATGCCTTTTATAATGCAAACAATACATCATCAAAAATAAGTTTAGAATTTCGAAATGCGGACCTATAGAATACATAATTGGAATTAAAGTGGAGGAGAATAATAACAGATACACGATATCCCAAATCAGTTATATTGAAAATATTTTATCAAAATGCAAAATTTCTAATATCAGAAAAACTAAAACAACATGTACTGGAGATAGTATAACCGAAAATAAAACTCCTTTCAATAAAACAACCTTTAAAAGCGCATTAGAATCCCTAATTTATGTCGCAAAATGCACAAGACCTGACATTGCTTTTGCATTAATTATAAAGCTGCAAGAAGTGCCGAAAACCCTACTCTATTAGATTGGAAAAAGATTATTAACATTTTCAAATATTTAAATTAAACAAAAAATTATAAAATAACATACACAGGAACAGGGGAAATTGCAGCCTATACTGATGCGGATCTAGGAGGCTACATTAATGATAAAAAATCTACCTCCGGACATATTATTTTAATGGGAACAAATCCTATCTGTTGGAGTTCTGTTAAACAAAAATCTGTAGCAACTTCTACCATGGAAGCAGTACTACTGTTTGTTCTAAAAAGGTTTTATGGATTAAAAACATTTTGTTCGAGTTATTTAATTATAAAAAGCCAATTATAATTTACACTGATAATCAAGCAAGTAAAACATGTATTGAGAATGGGCAATTAAATTCAAAATTAAAACATATAAATTTAAAGTTTTATTTCAACAAATACTTAATTAAAAACTTAATCAATTTAAAATTTATTGACACCAAAAAAAAATGCTAGCTGATGTACTTACTAAAAATGTCAATGGACCCAAGATGACTAAATTTTCAAACACTATTTTTAGTCAATAAAAATAGAGTTTGACAGGGGAATGTTAGAAATATAAAGAAATTAAAAGAAAATTTTATATTAGTAATTTTATTCTTTATTAATTTTAATTATTAATAATTAGTAATATTGATCATATATTAGTAATACAATTAGTAATATTAAATAAACATTAGTAATACACATGTTCTTAGAATGTTTTTGTACACTTTAATTATTAATATATTTAAGCCACAATTTTTAGTATAAATTTAACTACTTTTGACATTAATTTTAATCACTGTATTTACTAATTAATAAAGTTCATTAAAAAACAATTTATCAACTTATTCTACTATTTTACAATTATTATTTTTTTTTTGTATAAATTTTTTTTGTAATTTTTTTTTAGTAGATTTTTTTTGTATTATTTTTTTGTATTTAAATATATTGTTATTACATTATATGAGATGAAAAAAATTTATATATTTTTTAATACATTTTTATTTTTATTGGATAAAAAATTGAAAATTTATAATTGTATTAAATTTTATTATTTATTATATGGTTTTATGTTAAGTATTAGCTACATTATAATTATACATTATACATTGTAATATTAATACGCCACTATAAGCCACATTATGAATACATTAGTTATTAGATAGTTATTTAATAGTTATTATAAATCTTATTTATTATATTTTGTTAAACTGTAATATTCTTTATTATGTAATATTCATATAATTAGATATAAATAAATAAAAGCCATATTAACTATAAATAATCATAATTGAAATTGTGAGATTTCAGTTACTGTAAAGATGTGATTATCCCAATCACATTTTAAATCAAAAATTTTTCTTGTGTAATTCAAAAATGTAAATTATTCTTTGATTTATAAAATAATAAACAAAGTAAATAAATCATATGAACTAAATTTTTGAATTATATTCTTAAGCCACAAGATAAATTTTTAATGTAATAATTTTTATAAATTTTAATTCTGAGAAAATTATTGTTGTAAAATAATTTAAATGAATTAATTAAAGTTTAAAACAAAATAAATTAATAATTTATTTTGTGAAAATTAAGTTTCAAAATTTAATCATGACTCCTTTAACATTGTTTTTAAATCGAAAATAAATAAAGACTTTACTTATAATATTAAAATAATAAATAGATAATAAATGTACTTAATTTTAATTATTTAGTATTTAGTTTAATTAATAATTATATTTTTCTAAATTTAGTTATAGTTTATAAATTTATTATTTAATAAAATTCATTAGGATAGTTTTATATTAAAATATATGTAATTTAAATAAAATAATATATTATCAATGTATTTAGGAAAAGTATAAATAGAAGATACTTTTCACATTTTTTCTCGAGGTAATTGTTATTTTAACAAATAACTATAAAATATTAATAAAATATATTTTAATAAAAAATTTTTAATAAAATAAAATTTATTGTATTTTGTTATTGTAATCTATTTTTGTGTTTTCTTTTACAGTTACATTCTTAACAGATTAAGAGTCTCACTTAACTAATGAGCTATTAGCTATAAAATTACGAAAATTAAATTAAGCAAGCTTGTTATAATTAAAATATTAAATAAATAATTTAAAATCTACAAATTCAAAAATTATTGAAATTAGATTTCAAAATTAAAATTTCAAAATTTAAATTTTTTTTTTAAAATTAATTGAAATTCAAAATTCTAAATTTCAAAATGGAAACTAACAAATCTAAAAATTCAGGAAAATCTAAAGAATCATCAACTTCACAAAACTATAATTATGAAAGTGAAGAACAAGAAATTCAAGATTACGAAAATGATGATTTTAATTTTTTGAAAGATTTTGAAGAAAATGTAAACAAACAAAATAATATTTCAAAGTCAAGAAGAAAACATATTGAAGAAAATTTAAATGACTTAGAAGAAAATATCAACAAACAATCCTCAATCTTAGATAAAAACACAAAGAATTTTATTAGAAAATTAAACAGAGCCAACGAAAAACTCATAAGAAGAAGGAAGTCAGATATGACAAATAAATCCGTTTTTAATTATCAAAATTTTAAACTAACTTCAGAAAATTTTCCAAGATGGTATAGAGCTCTTAAACGTCACTTAACGGCATTAGATCTTATTGACTACATCAAAAAAGACCTAGATATTACAGAAATGGATGATGATGAACTCAAGGAAGACTGTGCAACCCAAACCATCATCGAAAGCAGCTTAGATTCAACTACCGCCGAACTTATTGAAGGATGTGAAACCACCTATGAAATGATTATAAGATAAGAAAGTTACTTCTTACAGGTTGGACCTTCAAAATTATATCAAATTGAATACTAAATCAAGAAACTAGAGGTCGAAAATGACGATATAAAACTCTATATAGACAAATTAAATTACTTGTTTCAACTTCACGATAAGGAATCAAAAAGATGTGAAAAAACAAAATTAGACGAAGAAACTAAAATTTTACTTTCAGCTTAAGAAATTGTTAAATTTGGAGTTCCTCCAGTACTTTTAGTCGAATTTAAAACCTTTGAAGAATTAAAAGAACGGATAGCCTTGACTAATGTTTTTATTAAAAAATACAAAGACATAAAGAAAATTGACTATAGCAACGAAACTACGCAAGAGCTTTCGGTTAATAGAGTTAGAAATGGTAAATTACCATATAAATTTAAAAATGACTCTGATAAAGATAAAGAAAAAGAAAAATATTGTTACATTTGTCATAAACACGGACACACTACCGATGAATGTTTTTTAAATCCTAGAAGAAAAGATAGATGAAATAATAAAAATCCTTCAAATGAAAACATCAGACACCAAGAAAGAAGCAGTACATCAAGAAACAATCCAAAAAACAAAAATTATCGTTCCAATAATATAGAAGGAATTAAAAATACTACTGATTTAGAAGATTCTAATGAACTTAGCGAAGATGAAATTTTCACTGGATTTTCAGGAAATATTAATGTTAACGCTGTTTCCAACAATAAACCCATAATTAATCAAAAGAAAGAACCAACAAGATGGATTATTGACAGCGGTACACCATTAAATTTAACTGTAAAGAGTTCTATCAGAAACAGATTACAAATAACAAATTTTAACACCAAAATAAAAAAACACGTAATAAAAATTCGTTTTTTTAAATAAAATAATCTTTATTAAAAAAAATTAAATCTCTTTTTTGTTATTAACTATCATATAGTCAATAACTAATACATCGATTTAATTATAGAAATTTACATGTATTTATATTTTTTCATTATTACATTATAATATATTATTTCTATCTAATTTACATATATTACTATTTATTTATAAACAAAATATTTATTAATAATTTTATTAAATAATAATTAACTAAACTAAACAATAATTAATTCAATAAACTTTCAACTTATTTACAATAATAATTAAATTCAATAACAACTCATTTATTATATATTTATTATATAAATATTATTAATACTAATGTTTATATATTTACAATTTAAAACTATTTTTTATAAACTATTTAAACTAATTTTAACTATTTAAAACTATTCCGAAATTAATTTTAAAGTATTTTAAACTAACTAAACTAAATTAACTAAGTTAAATAGAATAACTATTTTAAATAAACTAAACTAAATTAACTAACTTAAATAAATTATTTAGATTAAAGTTATTATCCAAAATTATTTAAATAATAATTTTTCCTTTATGAAAAGTTTACATAAATTTATAATTAATTTTCATATACGTAAATCATAAATTTATGTAATTTTATTACATTAATTAATTATGTAATAATTAATTATTAAAGATTTTATTAAATCTTTACATTAACAAAAGAAGAAAAGGACCTAAATGACACCAAAACTGTCAATAACAAATTTTTCACCTATCCTGACGGAAAATCTGACAAAATTGTAAAAGTAGGAACATATAATGATGCTATTAAAAATTTCGATTTCAAACTCTCAAAAGTCCACTAAGCACCAAACATCAAAAATAACTTAATTTCAACACATTATCTTGTCAGAAATAATTTTACCATTATTATCGATTTCGATGAATATTTAAATAAGGATAGACTTCAATTATTCAAAAACAATAAACCAGTTGCGAAAATTTATGCCGACAAAGAAAATCTCTTCTCATTATACACTACTCCCTTTAAAATATATAAATCTTTAAATATTGATATTAGCAATTTCGATTATGATCTTTGGCATGCACGATTAGGTCACTTCAACAATAATAAAGATATTGAAAAATTTGTTTTAAACCACACGTGTATTCACAACAAAAAGGACTGCATTCAATGTAAAATCAGCAAAATAAGAAGAAAACCATTTTATGCAATTGAAAACAGTACCACACAACCACTACAACTTGTACACTCCGATGTAGTTGGTAACTTAAAAACATCCTATAACAATTTCAATTATTACGTAACTTTTATGGATGACTATAGTAGAAAATGCTGGATTTACCTTTTAAAAAATAAATCTGATGTTTATAACGCATTTATTAAATTTCACAAATTAATGAATAATACTACTGAATTTACAATTAAAACTAACCGACAATGGAACCGAATACACAAATGAAAATTTCAACAAGTATCTTTCCGAAAATGGCATAAAATTAATTCATTCAACTCCTGGCTACAACAAAATGGTCGTTCATAACGAATTAATCAAACTCTTAATAATTGTGCAACCACGCTACTTAATTCTGCCAAATTACCTCTTAATTTTTGGAATTCTGCTATTCTATGCGCATGTCGTTTATATAACCTTAATCCTCATCAAGGTAATAATTCAAAAATCCCAGATGAAGTTTTCTTCAATAAACCTATTAATATTTCATACCTACGTGTTTTTGGTTGCAGAGTATATTTCTATAATAATCATAAAAAGAATAAATTTGAAAATAATTCTAAACCTGGAATTTTCCTTGGTTATGCTTCGGACTCTAGTGGTTACCGCATTTTAGATTTATCTTCTAACTGTATTGTATCAGCTAGAGACGTTTATTTCTTGGAAAATATTCCTGGAACTATTAATACTACCTTTCTATCAGAAGAATATATTAATTCTATTTTTCCTTCGAATTATTCAAATGAGGGGGAAAAAGGCAGTTATGATCAATTAAATAATTCAAATAATTTAAATAATAACAACCAAGAAATTATTAATAACAATAATAAAATTATATTAAACAATAACAATAACATTAATAACAATATTAATAATAACATGAATTTGAATAAAAAACATGAAAACTTAAACACAAATCAAAACTCTGATATATTAATTGATAAAAGTTCAAACAACAATTTAAATAATTCTAATAATAATGATATGGCTATAAATATTCAAGATAATAACAAAAATAATTTAGAAAATAATGAAATGGAAAATACCGATACTCATAAAAATAATAACAAAAGAAAATTCATTGATTTAAATGAAAAAGAAAATACAAATGATAATGAACAATTAACAATAAAGAAAAACAAAGTATTATTAATTAAAACAGTTAATCCTAAGAGTTATGATGAAGCAATAAATTCTAACGATTCAAATAAATGGAAAGATGCAATTAAAAAAGAAATCAATAATATGTATGAACAAAAAGTAATGAGAATAGTTAATAACATTCCTAAAGATATTACTTTAATTGATACTAGATGGGTATTTACTAAAATATAAATTTATTATTAATTTTCATAAATCAATTAATTTCATAAATTAATATATTTTTACATAATTTAATGCATTAGCATTATTTTGTAAACGTGAATTACATTAAATAATTTAAAGTACAAAATAAATTAATTAATGTACTAAAGATATTGATCATATCTTTACAATCTCGCCCTTTAAGTCGAGCTCCTGCGAGAATCATTTCTTGAGGGAAGTTCTATAACAAAGGATTGATATTTATGTCTTACAATGAAATCATTGGCATGATCATCATTCTTAATAGATTCTTGATACTTTGTTCTTGTTTTATTTTTCTTATTTTTTCTAAAGTATTCCTGAATTAATTGTTTATCTAAAATTTGATCTTCATCTATCCAAGAGTCTTCATTTGATCCTTTCCAAGAGATAAGAAAACGATTCTTTCCTTTATAAGTTCTCATATTAATTATTTTATCTGGAATCATATCGGAATTATTTGTAGTTAAATTTATACTCTTTCGTTTATTAACATTTCTATATTCAAATTCATTCTCATAATAAGGTTCAAGTAAAGAAACATGAAAAATTGGATGACAATGCATATTATTAGGTAGTATAAGTTTGTACGCTAAGGGACTAACTTTTTCAATTATTTCAAAAGGACCTATCAATTGATCGGCTAGTTTTCTTTTAACATTATTAGTAGTAGATCCTTTAAGTAACCAAACTTTTTTACCGACTTCGAAATTAGGGGAAGGAAGTCTTTTCATATCGGCGTATTTTTTATAAGTTTTCTTAGCTTCTTCTAAGTTTCTTTTTAAAAATTCAATATTTTTATTAATATCTAATATTCTTTTTTCAGCTCTACTTGGTCTTTCTGAGGATGGCATCTCAGGACTAAATTTAGGATTAAAACCATAGTTTGCGAAGAATGGTGATTGATTTATAGATTGATGTAAAGTATTATTGTAAGCGAATTCAGCGAAAGGTAGTAAATCGACCCAATTATTTTGCCTTTCGTTTATGAAACAACGAAGATATTGTTCCAATATTCCGTTCACCCTCTCCGTTTGACCATCAGTCTCCGGATGGTTGGAGGTAGAAAGAGAATGAGTAATATCAAGAAGTTTACATAAGCGATTCCAAAATTCAGATGTAAATTGCGATCCTCTATCAGAAATAATAGAATCAGGGAAACCATGTAATTTAAAAATATTCGAGATAAAAGCATCAGCAGCAATTGAAGCAGTAGGAAGACAACGAAAAGGAATAAAATGAGCCATTTTAGTCAAACGATCAACAACAACCATAATTGTAGTCATATCTTTAGACTTAGGTAATTCAACGATAAAACCCATAGAAATATCAGACCAAGCTCTATTAGGAGTGGACAAGGGTGAAAGAAGTCCATATGGCTTGTGTCTAGGAATTTTTGATTTACAGCAAACTTCACAAGACTTAATAAATTTTTTAACATCAAGAGAAAAATTAGGCCACCAAAAATTGAGGCTAAGTAATTCTTGAGTCTTAGAAACACTAAAATGACCAGCAATAGGAGAGTCATGATGGAGTTCAAGAACTCTCGTTCGAATCGATTTAGGAACATAAATCAGATTATTAAAAAGTAAAAATCCTTCTTTATCAATCATAAATTTATTAATATTTTGAATTTTAAGGTTAACAGCATTATTAATAGATAAGGATGATTTAACAGAATTATAGAATTCATCATTCTCAAGAGCATTCAAAATAGAATTAGCAAGGGTATCATTATTAATAGTAAAACAGTTAATAACACGACAAGAAGAATTAAATTCAAAATTAAATAAATGATCACTTCTCCTAGATAGTAAATCAGGTTTACCCGATTTTTTCCCAGATCTATAGACAATATTAAAATCAAAACGAGATAAAAATTCATACCATCTAATTTGACGTTGCGAAAGCATTTCCGGTTTTCTAGGAAATGTTAAATTTTTATGATCAGTGTAAATAGTAAAGGGATGACGAGCACCCTCTAAAAAGTGACGCCATTGCTCTAAAGCAACTTTAATAGCGAGAAGTTCCTTATCATAAATGGGGTAGTTTCTTTGAGACTTAGTCAAACTCGAAGAAATAAAGGCAACTGGGTAGAGATTGCCATCAACTTCTTGAGAAAGTACAGCTCCAACTGCAAAGTTACTAGCATCAGTTTCAACGATAAACGGTTTATTACTATCAGGATTAATTAAAATTGGAGCAGATGTGAAAAGTTCTTTCAATTTAACAAAAGCATTCTGTTGCTCAGGTCCCCAAATAAAAGGTACATTTTTACGAGTGAGTTTATGTATTGGTAAAGCTATTATGGCAAAATCTTTAATGAAAACTCTATAATAATTACAAAGTCCAATAAATGACTGAACTTCTTTGAAATTAGTAGGTACAGGCCAATCTAAAATAGCTTTAATTTTTTCAGGATCAGGTTTAAGACCATCTTTAGATATGATGTAACCCAGGAAGGAGGTTTCCGTTACATCGAATTCACACTTTTCTAGTTTAACATATAAATTATTATCTAAAAGTTTTTTCAACACTTTTCTAACATGTTCATGATGTTCTTCTAAGTTATTTGAATAAATAAGAATATCGTCGATATATGAGATAACAAAATCATCTAAGTAGTCACTAAGAACATCATTTATAAAATGTTGAAATGTAGCAGGTGCATTCTTTAACCCAAAAGGCATAACAAGATATTCATAATGTCCATAACGAGTTCTAAAAGCAGTCTTATACTCATCACCTTCTTTTATTCTTACTAAGTTATATGCAGATTTAAGATCTAACTTAGTAAAATATTTAGCACCTTTAACTCTGTCAATTAATTCACTTATTAATGGTAAAGGATATGAATTTCTAATAGTCATTTCATTTAATTTTCTGTAATCAATACATAATCTCAAAGTGCCATCTTTCTTTTTAACAAATAAGACAGGGGCACCAGCTGGTGATTTGGATTTTCTAATAAATCCTTTTGCTAAGTTTTCTTTAATATACTTTTTCAATTCATCCCTTTCTGCTTCTGTTAAAGGATAAATAGGACCATAGAATAGAATAGAATTATCCTTTAAATATATTTCACAATCATATTGTCTATGGGGAGGTAATTTATCACAATTCTTTTCATCAAAAACTTCAATATAATCGAGATAACAAGGAGGAATAGAAATTTTATTATCTCTATCGTTAACAATATTATTATTATCTAAATTCTGAATAATCAGACAGTTACACAAATTGTCTAACACACAATTTTGATAAAAAAAATAGTTTGTTGGTTCGGCGACCAATTTACTTTCTTTATTTAAAATTTCATTTTTACATGATTTAATAAAATTACATGATTTTTTGATTTTATCTATTGTACTAAGTTCTTTAAAATTACAAAAGTTAATTTTTTCTTTACTACAATCATTATCTTTAACACTAATAATAATACTATCACTATCACTATCACTATCATTAATGGTTCTAACTTTTCTTCCACGGACGTATTCAGCTTCGCTTTCTGATTCGGAATCCCAGAGGGGTTTACACTTATATGGAGTACTTGGTTCATTGGAATTTTCTTCTTCAGGTTCGATATCGATCTTACACTTCTTTGAACCTTTCTTGCTTCTATTTTTGTTTTTACTTTTTCTTTTACCATTATTACAGTTCCTAGCGCAATAACCAGAAGGAAAGGATATTTTTCTTGAATCATGATAATTCATTGGACAATGCTTTTCAATCCAAGGAATACCTAGAATGATGTCTACATCAGGAATATAAAGTGCATAGAGTTGAATAACTTCAAAATGGTTCTTGAATCGTAAGATACACTTTTCAGTTTGTTCGTAGATGGTAGAGATACCATATCCTAGTCCAGTAACATTGAAAGATCTTTTAACTTCATTCAATTTAATTTTGTTTTTATTAACGAACGAAGGATGAATAAAATTCAAATCCGAGCCAGAGTCGATAAGAACCCTAACTGGAACTTCTTCAATATCATTTGTTTTTATATAGAAAGTAATTATATTGTTCTTTCTTTTATTCATAGCATTTTCTTCATCAGTAATAGCTCTAATTTTTTGAGCATCATCGGATTCCTTGATCATTCTAATTCTTCTTAATTTTGCCGATGGAAGATTTTCATCTGTTTCTCTAATTTTATTCTTGTGTTTAACTCCAGAAGGTCTTTTTCTGTTAGGACAATTAAACTGTAAGTGTCCTGGTTGTTTACATAAAAAACAAAGACCTTTTTTCTTTTCTTCAGAAAAGTCTCTTTTATTTTCAACATATAAATTTTGATTATAGTTCTGGTTGTATCTTCTATATCTATCATTTTTGATCCTAAATAAATCATCATCCATAGGATCATCACGACGACTACTATTTCTCTGGTTGTGGTTACTGTTTTGTTGCGAATTTCTAACTCGTTGCTGATTATAATAGAATTCAACAAGATTAGTTCGCTTTGACAAATTTTCAATTTGAATTACATCAGTATACAACTTGTTAAGGGAATCTGGATTTGGGTTAACAACGGCTAATTGTTCCCTCATTTTGTAATGTAATCCTTTAAGAAACATATAAATTTTGGCTGATTCGTTGAAGTCCGAATTTTGGCAAGTTGTTTTGAACTGGTTAATATATTCTAACACTTGCCCATATTTTTTCTGACGAATGGTATCTAATTTACCATTAGCCACAATTGTCTCCACTTCTGGATCCCCATAATTAATTTTAAGTTCCCTCTTAAAATTATTTAAATTATCGATCAAGGGATCTTCATTATCCCATAGATTTGAGGCCCAATTTAAAGGATCACCTCTTAAGAATGAGGTTATAAATCTAACCTTTGATCTATCGTCTGGAAAGTCATCTGGGGTATCCTCAAAGTTCATATTTACAATTGTGAGGAACCCTTTAAGTTCTTTTCTTTCACCGTTAAAAATCGGTGGCTTACTGACCTTCCGTTTTTCTTCTCGTCCACATTCCGCCATATCTTCAATATGGAGGTTTCTTAGCCTAATATTAAGTTCTTCCACTTTGAAAAAAAAATAAAATTTTTTTTTTTTTTTTTTTTTTTTTTTTTTTTAATTAAAAGAATTCTTATATACGATTATTATTTTTATTTAAATTTACTATTATAATATTATGTAAAGTCGACTTGGCTCTAACCGCTTGAAATGGTGCCCGTCGAGTAAACAAAATTATTATAATAATAATAAGTTTAAATAAAAATAATCTCAAATATTCCAATATAATTAGTAATCACGGCGGCGACTTAATGGGTGCAATTATAATTAGTACTTCTTCAAATAGTACTTCTTCTATTATTACTTCTTGTTTCTTCTCTTAGTAATTCTTCAAGTGGTAGTTTTCTAATAGGTAGTTCTCTAATTGGTAATTCTCTAACTGGTAGTTTTCTAACTGGTAATTCTCTAACTGGTAGTTTTCTAACTGGTAGTTTTCTAACTGGTAGTTTTCTAACTGGTAGTTCTCTAACTGGTAGTTCTTTAACTGGTAGTTCTCTAATCTCGTGATCGTAACGTGCTCCACTTTTTATAACAAGGTAGTTGTTATTGTAAAATGTTCCTTATGGAGCAGATTACAATTACGAAAAAAACAAAAAAACAACAAAAACAACACTATCAATAACAATACTTTAATGAAATTTATTTTTTAAAAAAAATTCTTTTATTTATCACTTTATTATAAAAATTCTTTTTATTAGTTATTAACTGCAAAATAATTAATAACAACTACATTTTTTTTAATAGAATAATTTTACATGTATTTATATTTTTTCTTAATTATATTATAATATACTATTTATATTTATTTAAACATATATTCAATATAAAATAAACAAAAACTAATCTAAAATTAAATAAAGTTATAAAAAACTAAAACTAATTCAATAAGCTTTTTATTCAATTTGTTTTGACTCAAATTGAATAAGTTCTTATTTATTATTTATTTATTATTCTTTTATTATTAATACTATTAATTATATATTACTATTTAATTTTTTTGATTATTAAACTAAACTAAAATTAAACTAAACTAAAATTAAACTAAACTAAAATTAAACTAAACTAAAATTATTAAAATATTTTATTACTAAATTTTAGGTTATTTAAAAATTAATTTTATATTTTTAAATTTATATATTATATGAAATATAAATTTATTATTAATTTTCATAAATCAATTAATTTCATAAATTAATATATTTTTACATAATTTAATGCATTAGCATTATTTTGTAAACGTGAATTACATTAAATAATTTAAAGTACAAAATAAATTAATTAATGTACTAAAGATATTGATCATATCTTTACAGGATATTTCTCCTTAACTTCTTTACACACATCCTTCTCTAAGTAATCTTCAAGTTCACATTTTTCAACAGCTGTGGTTACCCTGAATTCCCAAACTTGAAATTTTTTCCATTAAAAGGCTTAATTTTTTCTTGAGACATGTTGGTAGTTAATTAAAAGCTTAAATGAGACTCTTAATCTAATAAGTTTAAATTATTTATTTAATTATTTATTTACTTATAAGATTTTATAAATTGGTAATTACAAGTGTTTAACTAAGTTATTTTACATGTATTTATATTATTTGTGGCTTGATTCTAGATTAAATATTTAATTAATATTATATTACATTTATTTATTTTATAATATATTTATATTTATTTAATTTATTAATATTAAAGTAAATCTAGACATTTATTATTTTAATAATATTGATATTGATATTAATATTCTTTAATAAAAAAAAAATAATAAATATTTATTTTATTATATATACTTGTACTTTTATAATATTACATTTAATATTTATTTTATTTTATTTTATATAATTGTACTTATATTATTACATTCTTTATTTATTTATTTATTTATTTATTTTACTAATAATTGAAAAACTAATTTTTCAAAATTAATATTAAGAATAATAATGGATAATTAATATAATAATTATAATTATATAATTAAAAAATATTTATAAAAATATAGAAATGGAGGAAAATTTTATTATTGATATAAGTGAATCCAACAAAGGAAAATAACAAATTATTATTAATAAAAAATATAAATTTAATTTTTAATATAAAAGAAAAGATAATTCCAAAGTGTATAAATGTACAGAATATAAAAAAATAAATAAATGTAAATCTTTTATTATTTTAAATGATAAGAAAGAAATTTTAAAGTATAATAGTTCACATAATCATCCTGAAAATGAATACAATGTATCCCTATCTATAATGAAACATAAAATTAAAGATGGAATTGAAAAAAGTTCAATTCCTTTTGGTATAAAAATAAAACCCCTATATAATAAAATTTCTAAAGAAATAGGACTTATATGTCCAGAATATAATTCAATTAAATCCCAAATATCAAGAAATTTAAATAAAAAACTACCATCCAATGTAACAACATTTGCTGAAATTCCAAGTGAATCTGAATATTATAAAACAAAGCGAGGTGAAAATTTTATGATATTCAAAAATTCTAATTTAATAATTTTTCAATCCCCTTTTCAAGCAAAATTATTTAGGGAATATAATGATGATATATTTGTTGATGGTACATTTTTTATTGCCCCTAAATTTAGTTATCAAGTATTTATTACAAGAACTTATGCTAAAGAATTAGATAGTTTTTACACTACTTCTTTTGCAATATTAAAAAATAAAGAACAAGAAACATATAAAATGTTATTTGAAAAATTGAAAAAAAATGCTAATACATGTAACTATAATATTAGAATTGAACCAAAAAATTTGCATTGTGATTTTGAAAGGGCCATTTCTAAAGCAGCAAAAACAATATTTCCTAATACAAATATTAAATATTGCATTTGGCATTATAAAAAATCACTAGAAATTAAAAAAAATAAATTATACTATAATGAAGTAAAAAATAATAATAATATATTTATTATAAAACTATTTCAAATTTATCATTTATAAATCCTGAATATATATTTGATATTTATGTTATAATTAAAATTAAATCCATTAAAAATAATTATTGTCAATTTTTAAAATTTTTAGAATATTTTTATAAAACATATTTAATTGATTATGATATGAAAATTTGGAATAATTATAATAATATAGAACATATAACAAACAATGCCTCAGAATCACTCAGTAATTATTTAAATAATTTATTTCCAACAAAACCATCTTTTTATGAATTAATAGATAAATTAAATGAACTTGAACATTTATCATATTATGATTATCAAAGAAAAATAAGAGGAATTTAGAAAATAAAAAAAAGAGCAATAAATAAAGCTAATGAAATCAATGTCTTAATTGAACGCTACAAAAGTATTGAAGCCAAGTTAATTGATGCTAAATGTGATAGAAATAATATTATTAATTTGTGGTTTGATTGTTTAACTGATTTAAATAATATAATTTAAATATTACTTTATAATAAATAATTATGAAATGAGGAATGACCAAATGAAATAATCAGAATCTGTCATTCAATAATTTAATTTATAAAGCATATTAAATTTATACAGTTTTAATAAATATTCAAATACAATGTATAATTTATAGTTTTATCATTATAATTATTATTTCGTTTAATAATTTTTAAAAAAAAGAATTATTATTAATAAAATTTATATTTTTAATAACATTTGTAATTTTATATAATTTTTTTATTAATAAAATTTAAATAAAAAAATTATTATTATTAGTTTTATATTTTTAATAATATTTAAGTAAAAGAATTATTATTAATAACATTTATATTTTTATGTGTTTTTTTTATTAATAACATTTAAGTAAAATAATTATTATTAATAACATTTATATTTTTAATAACATTTAAATTAAAGATTTATTATTAATAACATTTATATTTTTAATAACATTTAAATAAAAGAATTAAAATCATAAAATCTAACCATTATATGATTTATTTAATTATTCACTTAATAATTAATTTAAAAATTGAAGTAACAAAATAATACAATAAAGTAATATTATGTAGCGTAAAATAGATAAAGCCACATATTCATATATATCACGTGAAAATTGGAGTAATGCAACTTCCTCAAAAAATTGTTTTACAAAAAACCTTCTTTCTATGAATTGATTTATCATTTAAAAAGAGAAGAATCTTTATCTTACAATAATTACAAAAGGAAAATTGAAGGAGTTTGAAAAAAAAAAAAAAAAAAGAATATTAAAAAAAACTGATGAAATTAATGATTTAATTAAAAATTACAAAAAAAAGAAATCCGAATTAATTGATAAAAATGTGATAAAAATGATATCATTGATTTATGGTATAAATGTTTATTAGAATTAAACAAGCTCTAAATTTATAAATAATAATTAACTAGAATATATATAGTTTAAATTATTAATATCAATATCATATTTTATTAATATCAATATCAATATTTAAATTTTATTAATAATAAATATTTAATATAAAATAAATTTTATTTTATTATTTAATTAATTTAATAATAAAATATAAAATTTATTTATTTTATTTAAATAAAATAAAATAAGAAGGTTTATTATTAAATATTTAATAATAAAATATAATAATAAAATGAAAATTAATTAAATAATTGAAAATAAATAAAAATAAAATAAAATTCTTCAGAAAACTTATTTATTCTTTTATTTATTATTTTTTTAGTATTTATTTTATTTTTATAATTCTAAAATACAATAAATAAAAATATACGTTGAACGTTGTGGCGTTTTACATAATTTATACGCATTGTACAAATATTTATGCTGATTATACATAAATTATGTCGAAATGCACCACATTCAAATTTTTTATTACTTTTTATTGGTTCATTTTTTTTATTTGTGTTTTTGATTGGATTTAATTTTTTTTTATTATTTGAATAAATAATCAATGTATTTGTATTAATTATTTTTGATACATTGTAATGAAAATATTTATAATTATTGGATAAAAAGTTGAAAAAATTGTATATGTATTGATTTTTTTTTTTTTTTTTTATATATTGTAATACATTTTTGTATTTGAATTTTAAAATATTTTAATTATAATATAATTTAATAATAAAATTAAGTAAATAAAAAATATAGTTAGTAATTATTGATAATAGTAATAAAAAATAATAAAAAATTAAAAAGGTCTTTTTATAAAAAAAAAAAAGATGACTTTAAATAAATAAAAAATAATTATAATTTTATTATATTTTTTAAATAAAATATTTATATAAATAAATATATTTAAATATATAAAAAATTTATTTTTAGTTTTTAATAAAATAATTAAAAACATAATAATTTATTTTATAAAATAAAATTAATAAAAAATAAAAAATAAAGTTTTGTTTAATTTATGTGTTAATGTTATAATTTTTATTATAATGGTTATCGTCTTTGTTATTGTCGTTGTTATTCCGTTAATTTTTTTTTATATTATTAAAATGATAAATAATTTATATATATTAATTTGTTTTTAAAGAGGTCTTTTAAAGTGGACTTTTGATTATACCATTCAGTTTTAATTATTATTATTATTATTAATATTACTAGTAGTAGTAGTAAGAGTAGTAGTAGTTGAAGGTAGTTCATTCCAAAATTTATATAGAAAGTCCGTGATGATTTTAAATTTATCATAATTTTTATTATTTAATATACTGTCTAGTATATTATAGATCGGTGGTGGATGATCACCATATTTTCGAAGTTCATTTTTATATGCATAGATATCATCTTTGCATATAAAATGCCAAAAGGGAACTGTAAAGAGACTTAGTCTGATTGGGATACATATACAAGGTTACACAGACTAAAGATTAGAAAAACTAGGTTAGAAAAATTTTTGCTGTGTATTTTATTTGTTATTTGGTTAGGGTTCTTTTATTATTAAAACAAAATAATTATTTTATGAATCAATAGATTATTTAATTAAAATACAATCCGAATAAATAATTCATATAAATTTTATTTGGTAACACGTAATTAATGTAAAATAAAGAAACTTTTATTTTTTTTAAAATTAAAATAATTTCATTTATTATTTATTGATATAAAAGTTTAATAATAAAAAGTTCAATACAATTTTTATAAAATAGAAAGTCTTAATTATATTTTCTATAATAAAATTTTCAATTAAAGAATTTTAGAGATAAATTGTCAGAGATAATTTGTCAATAATCTTTTTCAAAGATTAATTTAAAATAAAAACTAAACTATTTATATTTTTACTAAACTATGTTTACATGGCTTATAATTTTTTACATTTTATTTCTATTATTAATTCCTAATCTAAATAAATTTTTATTTTAATTATTTAATAATAAATTGGATCCCTTGTTTATTTTGTTTTAAGTTTTCTTTAATATTATCTAGATAATTATAAAAAATAAAATATTAGTTATTTTGTAATTAATTTCCTAATCTAATAAGGGTGTATTTTATATTTGATATATGTTAATTTATATTTTAATAATTATAATAAAAATAATTATAAAAGATTTTAGTTAATTTTAATTAACACCCTTAAACTTTAAATGTAAATATCTCGACATCTAGGAGGCTTTGAAACCTCGTATGATGACGAAATTATTTTTCTCTTCGATTTTTAACCCTCTATCGCGGCGATTTGAGGAGTTATGGACTTTTAAAGTCAAAGCCCATTTTTTATTAACTTTATTTATTTATTTTATTAATTTAATATATTCGTTTTTAAACGAATATTTTATTTTAAAGTTTTAATTTATAATTTCTTATTTATTATTTTCTAATTGTGAAGTTACTAATTTCGATAAAAGTAATTTCAAATTTTATTTTAATTTCATTTTTCTTATTTTTACGGGAACATGCATAAATAACTTGCATTTTTGAATATGAGCTCTATTCATTTCCCTATGACATATTGGACAGATTTTTTATATAGAAAGATATTTAATCTCCATCTTATTTTTCTATATCTTGTTATAGGATCATTGATATAGATACATTGATCAGAAGAATTACTTTTATAATTTTTATCCGTCTTCTTTTTCACCTTTGCGAATGGAAGAATACATCTTGTTAATGTCGAATTCCCAAAGTTACTTTTAGATAATATCTTTTATTCTTAATTCCAAATCAAAGATCTATATCTGGATCTTTCCGCTGAATTATCTAAATGTTCTTTTCAATTAATTCAGGAAAATCTATGAATAAATCTCATATTTGTATTCTTTTTTTGGAAATCTATTTTCTTTTGAACCTAAACAATAACTAAAAATTTTTTTGAAAATTTCAACTACTATTCCAAAATATAAATATTTATTTCCTTTAAATGTTATGGAAAATAAAGATTTAATAGTATCATTAAATACCCTAACCCTAATTTTAATTAAATTTTTAATTAAGTTTTTAATTTAATTTAATTTAATTTTTTATTTTTTTTTTTTTATTATAAATTCAGTTTATAAACTTTAATTTTAAAATTTCAAATATAATGTATTATAATTTTTTATCAATTGATTTATACACTATATTTTTATAATATTTATATATATTTTTACGATATTAATATTTTTATATTATTAATTTATATTTTTATAATTTATATATTTTTATAATTTATATATTTTTATATTATTATGAATAATTTTTTTTTTTTCTTCTAAAAACAATGAACCTAATTCAACAATTATGAAGTAAAATCTAACTGTTTATTTTGGAAGGTAATGTTTAGGTAATAAAAAATATATTTAATATAAATCAAGTCCCTTTATCTTATATCTTAGGATAATTAAACTTCAATAAAACATATATTGATAATTTTTTTTAAAGTCCACATGTACTTTTTCAAAATAATTTTGAAAGAGAAGTTTATCATTTATATTAATTATTACTTGTTTCACTTTTACTTTTCTTTTTTTAAAATTTTCTTTAATAATGTTATATATACTTAATATTACATTGTCCGCAATTTTATTAACCCAATAAACAAGTGAAAAACGAAATAAAGAATTATTTCAATTTTTTAAGTTTTACTACCCTAACCCCTAACTTTTTTTTTTTTTTTTTTTTAGTGTTTATTCTTCAATAAATAATATTTTAGATACTTCTTGAAATAGAATTATACTTTCTATAGTTCTATCCTTCTCTTTGAACATAATTCAGGAAATTATTTTTTGAAATAATTGTCCACCTTCACTTTCATTTTTTACAAATTTTTTATTCCTATAACAAAACCAGAGATAGTTACTTTAATTTTAACAATAATAGCTATGACTAAACCATATGATTTGAATTCTTATTAACAGGCAACCACATCTGTTTATATAATCAAAAAAATTCAATTTATAACAAACACAATGAAAATATCTATAAATTAAGTAAGTATAGATCTATTACAAATACTATCACTAAAAGGAGATATAGTTGAAACAAAAAATAGCAATAAAAATACAAATGAAAAAGAGCAATGATAACATTAATAATAATAGTAATAAAAGAGAAAAAAATTATAATATTATCAAAAATAACAAGAGTAATAATTAAATTAATAAGTAATGGTAATACTAACAATAATAGTAATAGTAATAAAAAATTTCAATGATAATAATAATTGCAATTCCAAAACTTTAAAACACAATTTTCTTAGAATATTCACTTCTTTTGCTATACAAAAAAAAAAAAAAAAAAAGGATTCAAAATAGAACAAATTGATGTTATTGTCGCCTTCCAAAATCCAAATCTCACTAAAGAAGTATACATGAAAGCGCATGAAGGACATCCATATTATAATAAAAATTTTTTAAGGCTATATATGGATTTAAACCAAGCAGCGGAAGAATTGAATAATGAATCAAATAATTTATATATAAACTTGGGATTTAAACAATTAGTAAAGCGTTATATATAAAAAAAGCAATCAAAATATTATTAATTTTATTTTCAGAGTATATATAGATAATAAACTGATATCTAATAAAAATAAATAAATTAATAAGACAAAAAATAATTTTTTTTAGAAAAAAAGATTAAAATAAAAGAAATCGGAGATGTTGAATACGTAATAGGTTTATAATATTTATGAAGATATGAGAAATGATTAAATTAAATTAAAATAAATATTCAATTTGATTTATTAGATAGCTATAATATTTTTAAAACTCAACCCACTTTGAGAACATGAAATCATTAGAAAATAAAGAAGTTAAGAAAACAAAAAAAAAAATAATATAGATGAAACTTGGTATTGGAAAACTCCTAGATTCTATACTTTTCAATATGTACAGGACTTGACATTATTTTTTCTGTCAATAAAGCAGTCAGAAAATCAAAAGGAACTCACAATGGAAAATTAAGAGAATGTTTGAAAAATATTCAGATACCTTGGAAAGGAACTATGAATTTGGGCTTAAAAATTTTAAGAAAAGAATTTAGAGTAGCATTTGATGATGAAGATTATGCTGGAGGTGTAGAAACTAGAAGGTTAACTATCAGGTTCATTATATGTATGGGAGAAACGTCTACGAGTTGGTGTTCTAAACTCCAAACATCGAGTAATCTATAGTCTCAGCGAACGTTTCAAATATTGTCTCTGGTACATAAATATATAAGCTGAAATATAAAATACATGTAAATTTGTATTAGTTTAAATATTTTTTTAACTTAATAATATAAGTAACTTAAATAACTATTAAATATAATATATTCATTTAAAAAAGTTTACATATAAATTCAAAATTTTCTAAGAAATTAAGAGTCTCAATGACTCTAATAATAATAACAAATTAATGTTCTCATTATTTTGTGAATTATCGAATTATGTTACTCAGCCGTACACGATCCAACAACTTACTTATTCAAACATAAGCTATTCCAAAAAACATATTAATCTTAAGTTTTCTAAATTGAAATTTTGAAACATATGGATATACACACGTCTTATCAAAAAAGCCAGTATGAAATGTTTAAATAAAAATAAAATGAAGAATAAATACACCAATGGATTTGTAAATAATAATACCTTCTTTATTCCTATATATATTTGCGTACATAGGTTATTACTAACAAGGTGGATGTATATTGCATATTAAATTCCCATTAGATCTAATTACCATATTAAATGAAATTAATTTCTTACTACTACTATTTATATATAAAATTAAATTACTGATATATGTTAACTAGTTAAAAAAATTTAAAAAACTCATTATCACAATAGAAAAATTATAGTATTTAATCTAATTACAATTGACATTATATTTGTGTTATAAATTACAAATTATGAATAATTTTATAAAAAATTTAAAAATTTATTTAATACAAATTTCCAGATGTCCTTTACAAATAAAATAAACATAATAGTTTCATCATACATAGTACAACTACTACATTATACGCAATCTTAGGGTTTGTACTAAACCTACAAAAGAGAAGATATAAAAGGTTTTATCTTATTCACAAAGAGTGACAATGAGCTACAATATAAACATATTAATACATGTCAATTTGTATTAGTTTAAATCTTTAGTTAATAATATAAGTAACTCAAATAATTTTTAATCATAATATATTTAATAGAATTTTAACATAAAATTTCTAAATTTCCAATACTTATTATTCAAAAAAATCGATATAAATTCGTAAAAATGTATATATTTTAAATAAAAACTTTAAAAATAAATATTATTATTTATAACTAATTTATATATAAGTATTTAATAATTACTTTTTTATTATTAATAAAGACATCTTGATAAATTTTCAATTTCTTAATGTTAATTTAAAAATAAATATACGATTTAATTTTAATACATCTACTATTAATTTTCTTATTTATTTATTATATATTATATTAATTAGCTTAATTATTATCAATAATATTTATATATATGTTTTATATTTAATATGAAATATTTTTATTAAATATGCTATTTATATAACTAATATTAATTTATTAATAATTACTTAATTGGAATAAAAATATGTAATTTTTATTAATGTAATTATTATTATTTTTATTTTAAAAATTTTAATAAAATTATAAAATATAATTTTAAAACGTATAAATATTGTAATATTAATATGTATATCTAAATAAAAAAATAAATTAATATTATTTAATATTAATTAAAGTACTTTTTAAAAAAAACATAAGAAAGATAAAAATCATATTTATTATATCGTTTTTAATTTTTTTTTGAAATATGATACTAAGTACTGGTATTGACTTCGTTATTTTCTTGATCCTAGAATATGAATTATTGTTTGATTAATGGTAGGAGCTGGCAGTAATGTTTTTGGTAATTTAAAGTATGGTTCTAATTCACTAAAATGGAACACTGGATATATATTTGGGAATGGTGAACGACTAATTTCTAACAATTAATTTTTCCTCGTTGATACCTATCATTTAAAATATCCATACTTCCTTGTGGTTAGTTTGTAAAAAGTAGTGCATTGTAATTCTCTTGCTTTTTCAACTACTCTTTATCTAATAACTTTTACCTGGGATAGTTATCGAATCTAATTTTGCACATATTGTCTATGTATCCAATTTGGGCTATCTCCAATATATTCTTGAAGTTTCCTTAGTTGTGGTCAAAACTGTTAATTATCTTCGCTTCACCTAGCGAGTGCACTAAGTCCGCTTCCTTGGTGAATTATGAATCTGGAAGTTATACAAAGCAAGGAATGATGACTGTTGGGTAGAAGCGAGGATTGAATATTTATACCAGAATTATAAAATGATAAGTAATCCATTAAACTTTCGTCATCATAGGTTTCAACAAAGCACCTTAAGTTTTTACTTAAGCATTATTCCTTTCGATTTAGCTTACAGTTTTGTGGTGGCTTTCTATAGTTTATCTCGGCTTTAAGGAACTCTAGTAATTCCTTCCACACTATACTTTCAAATTGGGTTCCTCGATCGTTAGTTACAATCTTAGAGAATCCATGCAACCTGTAAATCTCTTTAAGAGATGCGCGTCGGCATTCCTGTTAACATTAGGCAGATGTTTAAATCTAATTTTGGTTATCTTATCACAGCACATTAATATACATTCTGCTCGTTTATTTTCCCAAGCATATCCTTCATCCGTTCTTACATTACACTTCACCGGCAAATCCGTAATAAAGTCTAGTAGGATTTCTTGTCATGGTAATTCTGCAACATGAATTCTCACTGCTGTACCATATTCTTTGTGTCGGTTATCCTTCTTCGTTGTGCAAGTTTTATAAGCTTTCATATAACCTGAAATGTATTTTCTCACAATCAACTAGTAGAAATTTCTAAATACCAGGTCTGAAGTCTTGTTATTAACTAAATATCTTGAATATTTTGATTCATGATTAATTTGTATCATTATTTTCCTAAACGTCATGGGCAATTAAATTAGTTCAGGATTTTATTTTATTACCAGAAGAGCATCTACTTCTAGCCAATGCTTAGTAGCTAGATTTACCATCTACGTCATCAAATCCTACTATCTGCTCTTGTTTCAAGAGGCTATTTTATATCAACGTCCTTACCCTTTGTCTTCTTAGTTTCAACTCTTGAAAGGGCGTAAGCTTTATTATTTTTTTCCCAGTACCATTAACTATTTCGAAACAATATGTAGCAAATAGATCTTATCATATAATTTTCCTATTGTTTAATAACTGTGGTTTCTTAAGAAAAAACTAATTTTTATGGTCGATATAAACAATAATCTTGTAATTCGCACCTTGATGAAAGTGTAATCATTCTTTAACAGTAGTCTTAAAGGCTAATAATTTTTTCTCACTTATGGAATAAGATATTTCAGCCTTGCTGAGTGTCTTTGAATAGTAGTATATGGGAAAAATAGTCCCACCGTCTCCTTTTTGTGGCAATACTCCTCCAATTACGTAATCACTAGCATTGCACTCTACAAAAAATTGGTTTTCATTCTCTTGATTTACTATCAACTGCGGAAAGATAAGCATTTCCTTCAATTTTCGAAACATTGCTAAACCTTCTTCAGTCCATTCAAAATTTTCTTTCTTTGATTTCATTTTTAATAGCGGCTTGACCATTTCGGAGATATTTCTTATAAACTTCCTATAGTTGTTACAAAAGCCTAGAAAGCTTTGCATTTGCTTCAAGTTTTCTGGTTGTGGTCATTCCGCCACAGCCTTTATCTTTACTGAGTCAGTTTCTACACCATCTTTACTGATTATATGTAATAAAAATGATATCTTTAATCTATATAGCTCACATGTAGGCATCTTGGCTACAAGCTTGTGTTCAATTAATTTCTTTAATATCAATCGAATATGCTGTACATGTTTTTCAAATGTTTTCAAATATACCATGATATCGTCATGGTAAACTTGACAGTATTGACCGAAATATTCACTGAAGATATCATTCACGAAACTTTGGATCACTGCTGTTGCATTTATTAGTCCGAAAGGCATTATCAAATACTCAAATTGACCAAACTTGGTGTTGAAGACTTTCTTATACTCGTCACCTTTTCGAATTCGTACCAAATTATATACAGAATTTTGATCAAACTTGGAGAATACCACTGCTGCTCATAGCTTCAAAAACTGCGTTGATTCTTACCATAGGATAGGCATTCCTTTTCATTCATTGATTCAGCTTCCTATAATCCATGCATAGTCGTAATTCCCCTGAATTCTTGGGTATGAACAACAAAGAATAACCGGCCGGTGATTCTGATCTTCCAATAAACCCTTTAACCAAATTCTTTTCTATATATTCCTTTAATGCTTTTTTTCTCTTGTACTCGAAGAATATTAAGCTCCTTTGTAAAGTGGTGTATCAGGCTCTAGTTCTATCTTACAGTTGTATGGTCTATATTCTGGTAATGTTTCAGCGTTTTTTTCATGGAAGACTTTAGTTAAGTCTTCATAATACTTATCAATTATTTCGAAGATAGACAATAGATTCTCTGGCCCAACTTTTTAATTATTTCTGCTTTAGAATATTCTTGGTTTATCATAGTTAAATAATCCTTTTTTTGGCTATTATTTTATTCAACTCTTTCCGTAGTGTTTTTATTAATTTTCCTTTCATTTAAATTTTTCCTTTTTTGTAGTCTGAACCAATCTGCCTATATAACATAATCTACTAAATAGTCTTAGTAATCATCAATATATTCTATATCTCATTCCGGTAAAATTGTCTTATCAAATCATACATTTTATCTTTAATTCTTTTGTTATCTATATCCTAATTTATGAGCTAAGTTATATCTGCTATTGTCTTTGCTTTCTTTTGCTCATCTACTTCTTTATCGTTAATCTGTACCATGTAAATACATTTACCTTCACACTCTTCTAGTGAATCTACATCTGATAATCCTGGCCTTTTTGTTGTAAATTTTATAAACTTTTGTTTGCTGATAATGAACATCCTTCTTCCTATAAATAAAAAGTCTATTCATGAATCTAGAACCTACTATAATGGTTCTTGGCATCCTTGGCTAGTGTACATCTTGTACTAAAGTCATATATTTGAATTTACCAGTACGCCTGTCGACTATCTTTAATTTTATCTGGAACTCTTCTGTCACTTGTGATATCGACTCTTTATCGGCGGCAGTAGTAAATTTTAGATATCAGTCTTCTATCTTGAATCCCATTTCATTAGTAAACTGCAAATGGATCATGCTGATCTGTGATATACTATTACACATCCCATTTAAATTTTGGATCCCCTCTTTGATACGAAGTTGTTTATTTTGGCTTTAAGCACAAATATTTCGTACTCAGATCTATCTTGCATCAGAAGTGATTTTTGTGAATCGGATTATAACTACTTGCACAATAGTTCTTGTAGTATTTTTGCTTATTGCATGGTATAATCCAGCTGCAGCACATGAAGCTAGTAATTACCGATACAAGTAAACCAAAGGTTAGTGAACCTGAAGCCAGCAAGCCAGAAGCTAGAAAGACAGAGACTACCCAAGGGGAGAATTCAAATAAAAATAACAATGGTGGAGCTGTGGATTTTGCTGCTTTTCTGAATAAGGGAATGGAAGAATTTAGAATTATGTTTGTCAACACGCAGCAACAGATGGTATCGAGGATATAAGTAATTCAGACTTAGAGCGAAAATGGATTTGTGAAGATCGAAGCTGAACTTAGCAGTTTTATCACAGTAGTAGATCAACTATTTGGTGAGGTTGAGATAAGGGTAAATAAGAAGGAGAGTAGCAATCAAACCAGTGTAGCTGAGCTTCGGAAATTTGAGGAATTTCTGCACCGCGGATTGATGAAAGCAAAGGAAAAGAAGCCGCTGTAGATGATGAGATCATAAATATTGAAACCTATCTAGATGAGTACCAGATAAAAGGAAAACAATTCTAACAAGACCTAGAAGATAAAGGTCAAAAAATACATAAGAATAAAGAATTCTTAGATTCGAGCCAAGAACAGGAAAGGGTGTATCGCAAAGAGCTTGAAGAAATGATTGAGAAATTAAAATCTTACAATCAAACACAGCAACGCGAAATCGAGCGTTTAGGAAAGTTGGCTTAGGAAACTCATGCGTCGACAAATATGCCCTTCCCACTGCACATAGATATAAAAGATGCTAGAATTAGGACTTACTACTAACACACGCCGCCTATACAAGGAGCGCGATGTAAAACGTTTTAATGACGAATGCATACACTACTAAGTACTAAAGAAAAATCCCAATGTTCAATGGTGAAACAGGGAATGTGGAATCATTTATTGATAATCTAAAAATTACTATGGTAGACATCAGAAGTATTACTAAACTGAGCTCTCAGCAATGTTGTAGTTTATTGAGGACCACTTACAAGGGACTCGGAAAAAGATGTACCAGATTGACGAAGTGTTTAAACAAATGGACGACATAAAACCTCAAAGACTGATAGACAGGATGTTACAAGAATTTAAATGCGAACGAACTTTAGAAGAGGTAAAAACCACTATGGTTAAATTTAGGCATAAATGGGGTAAAGCGGATGAATTATTCTATGAGTTCAATATACTAAGCAGAATACTTCAGCTTTCAGAGGAAAGCAAAAGATTATTGCTGGTGCAATAAGTAAGATCCTCGATTTGGGAAGCTTTTTATAACCAACCTGCTGAGAAATATACGTTAGAAGGATATGTAACGAGTTTGAGAAGATATGATACTTTCCCAGCGGATTCCAAGGACGATTACTTAGAAAGTTATGAATGTAACCAAGAAAGAAAGATAGCCATCATGGTCCTGATAGGAATGATTGAGCAGCGAAGACACTCCAAGGACATAGTAGCAAAGAGAAGGAAGAACAGTGGAAATCGCCTATGCGATAAAAGAGATTTTTGTATAAGAGAGTCTACATTACAAAATAATATAATCGTTCATGTACAGACAAATTGATTATAGGAAGACTGACCTCCATAATAAACAACTAAAAATATAAAAGATTGAATGCGAAAGTCCAGGATTACTAGATGTAGATACAACGATAGAGTGTGAAGATGAAAATATCTACATGGTACAAATACAAGAAGATTAAATTGCATCTGTGATAAAGGAGATTCAACCCACAGAGGGAATTAAAAAGATTATTAATCAGATTATAGAATACCAAAAATTAAAAATAATGCATATTATTTAACTAAAAAATTCTACCGCGAAAAAAGAATAAAATATATTTTAGATTACTACAATTATTTAGTAGGTTACAATAGATGGTGAGATTGGTTCTAAGAACAAAAATTAAAAATCTAAAGAATAATAAAACTAGCAAAAAAAATACTTAAAACATTGAACGAATTGATGGCAAGAATAATGATCACTTAGCTATGATAATCTACTAGGATTATGTTGCAGAGATGTTCAAGAAAGCCGGGATAAAGAAGCTATTGTCGAAAGGCGATATTACTGATAAGTATTATGGAGAATTGACCGAAGCATTAAGTGAAGAAATTGCTAAGTGCACAGGCCTTACGATTGTAAAGTAGAACTAGAGCCTGATACACCACTTTACAAGTGAGCTCCTTCTCAATGCCCATGGTATTGGTACCTAAGAAAAACGGAAAGTGGAGGATATGTATTGATTATAGACTAGTAAATAAAATTACCAAAAAGATGCCTATTCTATCCTTATAATTCAGGAGATATTTGACGCTTTTAATGTAGCTTTTATATTATCTACCATAGATCTTTTTAGTGGTTATCATCAGATACCTACGTATGAGAGTGATTAAGAAATCACATCCTTTACTACTAAGTTTGGAAATAACTACTTCAAGGTAATGCCCTTTGGATTGACCAATGCTCCTGTCACTTTTCAACGAGAAATGAATCGGATTTTCTTTGATTTGATTAATAAATGAGTACAAATATTTTAGATGATATAATAGTATTCTCACCATCTATTGAACAGCACTTAATAGATTTGGCAAATGTATTTAAAATATGAGAAAATATAAGTTGAATATTGAAAAACGTAATTTTTGTGTCTTTAAAGTTGAAGCTCTAGGACATAAAATCTTCAATAAAAGTCTACTCCCTCTAGAAAAGAAAACCGATGCTATCAACAAGTTATATCATCCAATGAACATTAAAAAATTGTGTTCTTTTCTTGGTATGGCTTATTACTACAGAAATTTTATTGAAAACGACACGTCGTTATCATTTCTTTTGTGTAAATTTCTAAAGAAAAATTCAATGTTTGAATGGACTAATAATCATATTGCTAGCTTTAATTTGTTAAGAGAGGCCCTCATAAATACTCCTATATTATGTTATCCACGTTTTGATAAGCCTTTTTTAATTCGCTCTAATGCTAGTTATCAAGGAATTGGTAGAGTATTGTTACAGTTATATGATGATAAGATAGAATATCCGGTCTTTTACATTAGTCGCACATTACATAAGTCTGAATATAATTATCTCATAACAGAGTTAGAAGGAACTGCAGCCTATTATTATATAACAAAATTTAAATCATATATTTTAGGTAATTCATTTCAAACAATTTAATACATTGACCATCAATCACTAGTACATATTATAAAAAAATGCAAACCTAGTACTAGTAAACAAGTGCGTTGGTGTAATATTTTTAGTCAGTTGAAGTAGAAGTTATTTATCAACTAGGGAATTCAAATATTATTGCTGACGAGTTGTGACGAATTAAAAGAAATGAAAATATTATTATTACTTCAATTATAGATGAAGAAAATGATCACCAATAATAACCTATTAAATACTATAAGCGAAAAAGAAAATGAAAAATATGATTTCTGAAGTTATGAAAAAATTTTTAAATGATAGAATTATAACCATAAATGGCCAAACCAACATTAGAGATAAAGAATAAACTTTGACAGGTGATTGATGACTATATGGAAAAGATAAAAATAATTGGAATGCTCCATAGAATAGGTCATGAAAGAATACAAAAGACATACTACAGAATTAAACAAAATTATTACTGGATAAATGTGATTCTGGATATAAAGAAGTACATATCTATTTATAAAATTTGTCAGTTACACAGACCGGTACATACATAAAATTTAATTGAAAAATTTAGGACACCAGTAGAAGAACCATTTGTCATATTAGGATTGGATATTATTGGACCTCTAAAGATTACTTAAAAAGGAAATAGGTTTATTATCCTTAGTAATTTATTTCAGTCTTACTGAGTATTTTGAGTAGTTTAATTGTTAGGAAAAATTATATCCTCAATGAATTTTTTAATATTAGTCAATAGGTCTCTAGATTAAGTTACGTGCGTTGAATCACGGAAGTCTAATATCCATTGAGATAAACTGTTTCGGAAATTAAGATTATTGTAATCTTTTGGGGGCTTGGATGTCATAGAGTTTAGCATCATATCATTTTCAGAAGTTCAGTTATTGAATGTGTTGTATAGGAATCTATTATTGCGGAACCTTTGAATCAAATTTAGTTACCTGTCTTGTGTTCTTTGTATTTTTTGTATTTTATTTTTAAATTATCTTGATTTTAATTTTTCTTGTTCTAGAGGTTTTTCCATAGAAATTGAATTGTATCTTAAATATTTTATAATGTTTATAAATTATTTATTATATAAGTTATTTTTATTTATTTTTTTTAAAAAAATTATTAAATGGAATTTATATTTAATTTTTGATGATAACATCAAACTGGTAAGAACTGAGATTCTTAATCCGTCAAACATAAAATTTGTAATAAATTACTTTTACTAATAATGATATAATTTGCTTTATATAATTGTATTTCCTGAATAGATTGATATAAATCTTATCAATCTTAATTTACATATTTAAATAAAAATAGGTAAATGATAAATAATTAATATAATGAAAATATTAATATATTTTCTCTTTACAAAAATAATAAATATTTTCTTTATAACATTTTATTTAGTTTATTTCAAATTTATTAGTATATATATAATAACATATTTATACTAAAAAATTAATAAATATTTATTTTTTTTTTTTTTACTTTTTTTTTTTGTCAAAATTCTAATAATAATAATAATTATAATAATAATAATAATAATAATAATAATAATAATGATAAAATAAAAAGAAAATATCAAAAATTTTATTTTTATATATATTCAGTTTTCTATTATTATTAATTTTTTTTTTTTTTTTTTGGATTCATATAGTTTTAACAATAAAATCTTCATTCATTACTTTAAGAATTGATAATATAAAAATAAAATTATATTAGTATTAAAAAATATTAAAAAATTCAATATTTATATTTATAAAATAATAAAATTTTAACAATCGAATTAATAATATTTAGAATATTCAGAAAATTAATGAATAATTTACGATATTATTTTCAAAATGAAAAAAAAGTAAATGATTATAAAATTAAATATATTGATAAAAGAGTTTCAAACACAAAATATTTAATAAACAAATAAAAAAATTTTAGAAATACAAAATTTTAAATTAAGCTATTTATACGAAATAACGACATTTAACATTAAATATATAGAAATAAGAAAAAAAATAAAAACTTTTCATATTTCGTATAAAGAGTTTAATAGTATGTAATAAAAATTTTTAAATAGAATTAGGTTAAAAATTGTTTGGATAAATGCTATAAAAGGTGCACAAATAACAATATCATCAGCAAAGAAACCATTGCAACAATATTTAGGAGTAGATGATTTAGTGACATTTAGTTCATAAATATTAACACCTAAATTTTCACATACGTCAAATATATCATGAATGAAAAGATTAAACAGAATTGGAGAGATGGAACATCCTTAAAAAACACCTTTTTTTTTTTTTTTTTTTTTTTTTTTTTTTTTTTTGATAGAAATAGAAACTGAGTTTTGTCGATTAATGGTAACACTAGATTTAGAAGAAAGATATAGGTTTTCCAAAAATATAAGAAATTTACCTCTAATACCTAAATGCTTTATCTTTCAGAGAATATCATAAATAGGAACTGATTCATACGCTTTCTTAAGATCAAGAAAAGCAAAATAAGTATTTTTATTATGGAATTGACGTCTTTGACAAATTTCTATGATAGAAGTAAAGAGACTAATATATCCCTCTTTCTTTCTAAATCTATATTGTTCAGGTCTGATAAAGCCGCTGTTAATACCATAACTAGCTAGCTATACGGGAGGCTACAATTTCAGATAATGTTTTAATACCATTATTAATTAAGGAAATTCTGATTATAGTTATTACAATCTGTTGTATCACCATTTTTAGGGTGTACATAATAAATTCATTATTGCAGTCTTTTTTAAAAGTCAGCAGATAATATTTAATTAAAGAATAAATGAAGAAATTTCAAAACATTACTTCTTTCAATTACTGTAATCCAATTTTTATTTTCTCTGTACTTTGGTATCGAAGCTTTAAAGAATTAAAAAAGAACATTATAAAGACCTGAAACTTTGTAGTAAGGAGTGAATTTAATTGCGTCAATTATTTCTTCTACAAAAATATCTTCATTAATAGGTTAAATATCATAATCAGATGAATCGAATTCCGAAGAAGATCGAACATTATATCAATAATTCTTATTAAGACAGTGACTGGTTGAATTAGAAGCTAAATTTTCATAGTAAACATTCCATACATTGAGTTGTTCCATAGTTGAAAAAACTAAAATATCATTTTTAGTTTTTATTTATTCATTTTTTATTATTTATTTTTCTTTAATTATTTATTTATTTATTCATTTTTTATTATTTATTTTTCTTTAATTATTTATTTATTTATTCATTTTTTATTATTTATTTTTCTTTAATTATTTATTTATTTATTCATTTTTTATTATTTATTTTTCTTTAATTATTTATTTATTTATTCATTTTTTATTATTTATTTTTCTTTAATTATTTATTTATTTATTCATTTTTTATTATTTATTTTTCTTTAATTATTTATTTATTTATTCATTTTTTATTATTTATTTTTCTTTAATTATTTAAATATTTAATAATTTAATTTAATAATTTATTTATTATTTAATTATTTATTTTTATATAGTTATATGTTCGATTTTATACTGTTATTTATTCAATATTTATATATTTATGTATTTACTTATTTAATTTAAATTTATTTAATTGTACATTTTTTATTTATAATTATTATTAATTTGAAAATAATAAATACTATAATAATAATTATTAATATTATGATAAAATATACTTTAAATAAAGCTATTCCTAACCAGTTTTTTTCCATAGCACTTGTGCAAAAATGGTATTCGTTGCAGCGATAAGGGTAACATTCTTTGTCATTTTTACAATTTTCAAATTCTAATCTTGAACATGTAAAGTGGTCAGAACCTGTATAAACTGAACAAGATGTAGTTGTAAATTGATTATTAATAATACATGTATTATTAAAGCATTTATTACTATAACAGTTACTATCATTCAAACAATAACGTGTAAAACATTTCTCAATATTTCTGGCATCTTCTGGACAAGATTCCAAAATTAAGTCAGTGGTATTATAAAATTTATAATTTTCAAGATTAGCATAGCTACTAAAAGACATTCCTTCTTTTATTTCTATACATTCTTCATTATGACAATAATATAGAATATTACAAAATCCGTTATAACATTCAACAGATTCAGGGCAATCTTTGTTTTCAGTACATTTTGTTGCTTTTAACGATAATACTTTTTCCTTACTAATAGTTTCGCCGAAACTATTATTTATAATAAAAATAAAAATAATAAATATTAACAAAATATTGAATTTTATAATAACCATTTCGGTTTTATTAAAAGTTAAAGTTAAAATAGAAAAGATATGAGGATTATTAATAAATTATATTTGTTTAATAATTATTTATTTATCAATTTATATATAAATTTTATATTTATATATTATTATTATTATTATTATTATTATTTATAAAATTGTGATTTGTTTCTTTTTTTTTTTATTTTTTAATTTTATTTTATTTTATTTTATTTTTTTTTTTTTTTTAATTCTTTTTTTTTTATTTTTTTTATTTTTAATTCATTTTATATATATATATATATATATTTATTTATTTATTTAAGTATATTATTTATTTATTTGTATATATTATTTAATTATTTTATTTATATATATTATTTATTTATTTATATATTTTTTATTTATTTATATATTTTTTATTTATTTATATATTTTTTTATTTATTTTTTTATTTAATTGTTTTATTTTATTAATCCAAAGAAATTTAACACTTCCACCCTTTTTTTTTTATATGAATTATTTAAACTTATTATATAAGTTTAATTAATATAAGTGTATTAAATAAATGATATAAATGATTATTTAAATAGTAGTATTTAATAAATATTATTTAATAAATAGTATTAAAAATCATTTTAACAAATATATCAAAAAAATAAAAATACTTATATTTATATAGAATAGAAACTAAATTAAAAATATATATATATATATATATATATGTAAAATAAACATTGAAAAAGATTAAGTAATATTGAAAATAAAAAACCGAAACAGAAATCCAAAAAAAAAAAAAAAAAAAAAAAAAAAAAAAAGTTTTAATTGAAATATCAATTTTATTTAATATTTATTCATTATTTATTTTATTCTTGTAACTTATTATTATTCAACATTTATTCAATAATTATTCAATATTTAATTTATTATTATATCTTATTTTTATTCAATATTTATTCAATATTTATTTTATTTTGTTCCATTATTATATCTTATTTTTATTCAATATTTCAATTTTTATACTATATTTTATTTTATTCTTTTATTTTATTTTTATTCAATATATCTTTTATCCTATTTTTATTCTTGTAACTTATTTTTTTAAGCAATATTTCTTTTATACTTTTTTTATTTTTTATTATATTTTTATTCAATATTTCTTTTATACTATATTTTATTTTATTCTTTTAACTTATTTTTTTTTTAATATTTATTCAATAATTATTTTATTCTTGTAACTTATTTTTTTAAGCAATATTTCTTTTATACTTTTTTTATTCATTTAATTTATTTTTATTCATAATTTACTAAATATTTCTTATATTCTATATTTTATTTTATTCTTTTACTATATTTTTATTCAATATTTCTTTTATACTTTTTTTATTCTTTTAATTTATTTTTATTCAATATTTCATTTAAAAAATATTTTATTTTATTCTTTTATTATATTTTTATTCAATATATCTTTTATACTATTTTTATTATTATAACTTATTTTTTTAAGCAATATTTCTTTTATACTTTTTTTATTTTTTATTATATTTTTATTCAATATTTCTTTTATACTATTTTTATTATTATAACTTATTTTTTTAAGCAATATTTCTTTTATACTTTTTTTATTCTTGTAATTTATTTTTATTCAATATTTATTTTAAAAAATATTTTATTTTATTCTTTTAATATATTTTTATTCAATATTTCTTTTATACTATTTTTATTATTATAACTTATTTTTTTAAGTAATAATTCTTTTATAGTTTTTTTATTTTTTATTATATTTTATTTCAATAGTTCTTTTATACTTTTTTTATTCTTGTAATTTATTTTTATTAATAATTTATAAAATATTCATTTTATACTATATTTTATTTTATTCATTTATTATATTTTTATTAAATATTTCTTTTATACTATTTTTATTCTTGTAACTTATTTTTTTAAGCAATATTTCTTTTATATTTTTTTTATTCTTGTAATTTATTTTTATTCAATATTTCTTTTATAATATATTTTATTTTATTCTTTTATTATATTTTTATTCAATATTTTTTTTATATTATTTTTATTCTTGTAACTTATTTTTTTTAAGCAATATTTCTTTTATACTTTTTTTATTCTTGTAATTTATTTTTTTAAGAAATATTTCTTTTATACTTTTTTATTCTTGTAATATATTTTTATTCATAAATTATTAAATATTTCTTTTATACTATATTTTATTTTATTCTTTTATTATATTTTTATTCAATATATCTTTTATACTATTTTTATTCTTTTGACTTATTTTAAGCAATATTTCTTTTATACTTTTTTTATTCTTGTAATTTATTTTTATTAATAATTTATAAAATATTTCTTTTATACTATATTTTAATTTATTCTTTTATTATATTTTTATTCAATATTTCTTTTATACTTTTTTATTCTTGTAATTTATTTTATTCAATATTTCTTTTATTATTTTTTAATTCCTGTAATTTATTTTTATTAAATATATCTCTTATACTATTTTTTATTCTTGTAACTTATTTTTTTTAGCAATATTTCTTTTATACTTTTTTTATTCTTGTAATATATTTTTATTCATAAATTATTAAATATTTCTTTTATACTATATTTTATTTTATTCTTTTATTATATTTTTATTTAATATTTCTTTTATACTATTTTTATTCTTGTAACTTATTTTTTTAAGCAATATTTCTTTTATACTTTTTTATTCTTGTAATATATTTTTATTCATAATTTATTAAATATTTCTTTTATACTATATTTTAATTTATTCTTTTATTATATTTTTATTCAACATTTCTTTTATACTTTTTTATTCTTGTAATTTATTTTATTCAATATTTCTTTTATTATTTTTTTATTCCTGTAATTTATTTTTATTAAATATATCTCTTATACTATTTTTTATTCTTGTAACTTATTTTTTTTAGCAATATTTCTTTTATACTTTTTTTATTCTTGTAATATATTTTTATTCATAATTTATTAAATATTTCTTTTATACTATATTTTATTTTATTCTTCTAACTTATTTTTTTATTCAATACCTCTTTTATATTATTTTTATTATTGTAACTTATTATTATTCAATATTTATTTTATTATATTTTAATCTTGTAATTTATTCTTTATTCAATACTTCTTTTATACTATATTTTAATTTATTCTTTTATTATATTTTTATTCAATATTTCTTTTATACTTTTTTATTCTTGTAATTTATTTTATTCAATATTTCTTTTATTATTTTTTTATTACCGTAATTTATTTTTATTCAATATTTCTTTTATACTATTTTTATTCTTGTAACTTATTTTTTTAAGTAATATTTCTTTTATACATTTTTTGTTCTTTTAATTTATTTTTATTCATAATTTATTAAATATTTCTTTTTATTCTATATTTTATTTTATTTTTTTATTTTATTTTTATTAAATATATCTATTATACAATTTTTTATTCTTGTAACTTATTTTATTTAGCAATATTTCTTTTACTTTTTTTATTCTTGTAATTTATTTTTATTCAATATTTATTTTATACTATATTTTATTTTATTCTTCTAACTTATTTTTTTATTCAATACCTCTTTTATATTATTTTTATTATTGTAACTTATTTTTATTCAATATATATTTTATTATATTTTAATCTTGTAATTTATTCTTTATTCAATACTTCTTTTATACTATATTTTATTTTATTCTTTTATTATATTTTTATTCAATATTTCTTTTATACTATTTTTATTCTTGTAACTTATTTTTTTAAGTAATACTTCTTTTATACTTTTTTTATTCTTGTAATTTATTTTTATTCATAATTTATTAAATATTTCTTTTATAATATTATTTATTTTATTCTTTTATTATATTTTTATTCAATATTTCTTTTATACTATTTTTATTCTTGTAACTTATTTTTTTAAGCAATACTTCTTTTATACTTTTTTTATTCTTGTAATTTATTTTTATTCATAATTTATTAAATATTTCTTTTATACTATATTTTAATTTATTCTTTTATTATATTTTTATTCAATATTTCTTTTATACTATTTTTATTATTGTAACTTATTTTTTTAAGCAATACTTCTTTTATACTTTTTTTATTCTTGTAATTTATTTTTATTCATAATTTATTAAATATTTCTTTTATAATATTATTTATTTTATTCTTTTATTATATTTTTATTCAGTATTTCTTTTATACTATTTTTATTATTGTAACTTATTTTTTTAAGCAATACTTCTTTTATACTTTTTTTATTCTTGTAATTTATTTTTATTCATAATTTACTAAATATTTCTTATATTCTATATTTTATTTTATTCTTTAACTATATTTTTATTCAATATTTATTTTATACTATTTTTATTCTTATAACTTATTTTTTTAAACAAATTTCTTTTATACTTTTTTTATTCATTTAATTTATTTTTATTCATAATTTACTAAATATTTCTTATATTCTATATTTTATTTTATTCTTTTATTATATTTTTATTTAATATTTCTTTTATGCTCTTTTTATTATTATAACCTATTTTTTTAAACAATATTTCTTTTATACTTTTTTTATTCTTGTAATTTGTTTTTATTCATAATTTATTTTATAATATATTTTATTTTATTTTTTACTATATTTTTATTCAATATTTCTTTTATACTATTTTTAATCTTGTAACTTATTTTTTTAAGCAATATTTCTTTTATACTTTTTTTATTCTTGTAATTTATTTTTATTTAATATTTTTTTTATAATATATTTTTTTTTATTATTCTAACTTATTTTTTTTTAATAGTTATTTTATTATTTTTTTATTCTTATAACTTAATATTTATTCAATACTTCTTTTATGCTTTTTTTATTCTTGAAATATATCTTTATTCAATATTTCTTTTATAATATATTTTATTTTATTCTTTTATTATATTTTTATTCAAAATTTCTTTTTTAGTATTTTTATTCTTGTAACTTGTTTTTTTAAGCAATATTTCCTTTATACATTTATTATTCTTGCAATTTATTTTTATACAATATTAATATTAATTTTTTTTTATTCTTGTAACTTATTTTAATCAAGTACTTTTTTATACTTTATTTTATTTTAATATTTTAACTTAATTTTTATTCAATACTACTTTTATACCTTTTTTATTCTTGTAACAAATTTTTATCAAATACTTTTTTATAGTTTATTTTGTTTTATTCTTTTAACTTAATTTTATTACATATTTATTTTATTATTTTTTATTATTGTAACTTATTTTTATTCAATACTTTTTTATTCTTTTTTTATTCTTGTAACCTATTTTTATAAAATACTTCTTTTTTCCTTTTTTATTCTTGTAATTTATTTTTATTAAATATTTATTCAATAATTATTTTATTCTTGTAACTTATTTTTATTTAATATTTCTTTTATACCTTTTTTATTCTTGTAAATTATTTTTATCCAATACTTCTTTTATATTTTTTTACTTACTTATAATTTATTTTAATTATTTATTTTTATAAAATATTTAAAATCTTTTTAGATATTTCTAATATTAAAATAAATAATTAAATAAAAATAAAGTAAAATATATCAATTCTCTAATAAAATTTAAAAATAAATTATAAAAGTACTTTTTAAAATATAGAATAAAAGAATAATATTAATACTTTAATAAAATACAAAAAAAGTATTTATAAAGAAATGAAATTATTTAAATAAAATAATTAAATGAAGTACTCATAAAAATACTTTAATCAAATATAAAAATAAAATATTAATAGAAATAATATAATCTAAAATAAAAGTGGGATATTAATAAAATATATATTAATAAAATATAAAAGTTATTATAGGGGTTAGGTTAGGTTTTAAATTCTTTTATTTATTTAAGATTTACAAAATATTACATGTATTTGATAAATATAATAATTACAAGAAAAATATAATAATAAAAATAATTGATTAAAAGATTTTACTAAGTATAACTATAATAAGAATTAATAAGTAAATTGAAGTATTAAATATTATTACTAAGTTAAATATTAATAAAGATTTAGCTAACTAATAAAATTATTTAATATTAAAATATTTAAAGTTTGATAAAAATATAAATTTAAAGTTATTAAAATTTTGATCAAAAATAAATTTAAAGTTATTAAAGTTTTGATCAAAAGTAAATTAAAGTATTTAAAGTTTTGATTAAAAAGTAAAACGGACATACTAAATATGTCCATTATCTAAAAAAGGAAAATATTCTAATTAACTATATCTAAGAGAAAATTTATGAAAATTTAACAAACTTAAAATTCATATACTGAAATCCCATGAGGAATTTCAATATCTTGACTATCTCTAAAAGGAAATATTAAAATAACTATTATTAAGTATTAATATCTATAAGTAAATATATCTAAAATAGATAATTATTATAAGTAAATAATTATATAAGTGAATAAAATATATAATTATAAAGGATATATAATTATATAATAAAATAATAAAAATATATAATTATTAAAAGAAATAATTATATAAATAAATAATAAAATATATAATTATAAAAAGTATTTAATTATATAAGTAAATAAAAAGTATATAACTATTAAAATAAATAATTATATAAGATAATGATAAAATATATAATTATATAAAAATAAATAATTATATAAGTAAATAATAGTATATAATTATAAAAGATATATAATTATATAAGTAAATATAAGTATATAATTATAAATGATATATAATTATATAAGTAAATAAAAAGTATATAATTATTTAAAAATAAATAATTATATAAGTAAATAAAAGTATATAATTATTTAAAATAAATAATTATATAAGTAAATAATAAAAATATATAATTATAAAAGGTATATAATTATATAAGATAATAAAAAGTATATAATTATTAAAAGAAATAATTATATAAGAAAAAAGAGAAGTATATATAATTATTTAAAGAAAATAATTATATAAGAAATTAAAAAATATATAATTATAAAAGATATATAATTATATAATAAAATAAAATAAAAGTATATAATTATTAAAAGAAATAATTATATAAGAAAATAAAAAATGTATAATTACTTAAAGTAAATAATTATACAAGAAAAGAAAAGAAGTATATATAATTATTAAAAGAAATAATTATATAAGATAATAATAAAAAGTATATAATTATAAAAATATAAAATTATATAAAATGATAAAAGTTTATATAAAATTATATAAAATGATAAAAGTTTATATAAAATTATATAAAGGGTTAGGGTTAGGTTTTAAACGTTATAATTTTATTTAATAAAATTAATCAAAATAGTTAATACATTATTAATGTATATATAATTTAAGAAAAATCATTATTGATTTTCAAGAAGTTTAATTATTAAACTATTCTAGCGACTATTATTATTTTAAACAAATAATAATAGAAAATAAGATTTTTATTTTAGATATTAAAATCTATTCTAAGATTTTTAAACTATTCTATTTGTAACAAAGAATTCTATACTATTCTAGAGAATTATTATTAAGAAAATAATAATAATTATAGCAAGCGAATAATAACTTTAAATATTAAGTAATTATTATTGTAAAATAATAATTAATACAATCTTTAAGAATTAATATTATTATAAAAATAATAATTAATACATGAGTTTATAATTATTATGAGAAATAATAATTAATACATGAGTTAATAAATAATACATTTTAAAATAGAAAATTATTATTATTATGAAAATAATAATAATTAATACATGATTTTATAGAAGATTATTATTATGAGAAATAATAAACAAACAATTTTGATTAAAAAATATTGTTATTATATAAATAATAACAATTATACATAAGTTTATTAAATAGATTATTATAATAATAAAATAATTAATTATTAAATAAATAATAATTAATTAAAAGTATTGTTAATTATTATAACAATCATAGAGAATAAAGAAAATACATCCCAAGAAGGTAAGGTCGGAGAACCGAGAACCAAAAAAAGGGATCCAAAGAATCCAGAATAACCCAAAGAATAGACAAGAGAACTAAAAGACAAGAACTCTGAATCAAAGGAGTACCCTGGAGAATAAGCAAACGAGAATCCAACAACCAATCAAGTAACCAGAAGAATAACCGAAAGAGAATCCAGCAAACCAACAAAGAGTAAACCGGAGAGTTCAGCAAGACAACAGAAATCCTGAAAACCAAAAGGAACCAAAAAATCATTCCAAAAGGAAACCGGAGAGATTACATTCCAGTAATCAAAAGTGAGAACCGGAGTTTAAATCAAAAAGAGTCCAGCTAACAAAAGTGTCAACTGGAAGAGTTTAAAGACATTCCAGAAAACAGGTTAAAAAACCTGAATTCTGGGCGAATTATTTAAATATATTTTATTTTATTTTGATATAATGAATATTGCAAACGAATACTCATTAATACGGAAAAAATATTTTAAAAAAAAACAAAAGATATTTATACTCTAAATTTCTTTATTATTAAAAAAATAAAACAAAATATTATAAAATAAAACAAAATATTATAGGTCCACTTTTAATTTACATTTTAATACAAAGGGATTTATTCTTTTATTTAAAATAATTTATTTATATTAATAAAATAAAATAAAATAAAAAAACGGATTCATAAAAATTTATTTGTTTTTAAAATAATTTATTTATTATTTTGTTTTATCAAAGGGATGATGCAAATATAAAAACAATATAATTATAAAACTATTATTTTAAACAATATTTAAAAATAAATAAATAATGAGAATAAACAATAGAACAAACGCTTTTATTTTATATAATATAAATTTTTAATTAATAATTTCAAATAATTTCGTAAAACTAAATTAAAATTATTTTTTAAAATTTAAAACTGAATTAAAAGTAATTAATTTTATATAAGTTTTTCATATTTTATAAATTTAAAAAAAAAATAATATATATATATATATATATTTTTTTTTGCTTTGCTTCTTTTTTTTTCTTTTTTTTTTTTTTTTTTTTTTTCTTTTTTTTTGCTTTGCTTCTTTTTTTTTCTTTTTTTTTTTCTTTTTTTTTGCTTTGCTTCTTTTTTTTTCTTTTTTTTTTTCTTTTTTTTTGCTTTGCTTCTTTTTTTTTTCTTTTTTTTTTTTTTTTTTTTTTTTTTTTTTTTTTTTTTGGTTATATAGTAATAAAAATCTAATCAAAAAAAAAAAAAAAAAAAAAGTTTTATAAATAATAATAATTTAAATATTAAACAAAAACTAATAAATAAAATATTTTAATATAGTTATTTAAAAATTAATAATTAATTAAATTTCATAATTAAATATTAATAAATTATAGTTATAATACAATGAAAATAGCATTAAAAAAATACTATTTGTTATTTATAAATTAAACATTAATCCATTCAATATTATATTAATATAAATATTAAAATTATCATATTAAAATGAAAATTTTGTATAAATTTTATTATTAGTTATATATATTGATATTTTGGTATTATTTAGGTATTATATTTATTATCTATTATATAATTTATTTTATTATTTATAATTTTAATAAACGTTAATAATTATTTATTTATGATTCTTTAATTTATAATTTTAATAAACGTTAATAATTATTTATTTATGATTCTTTAATTTATAATTTTAAAAAACGTTAATAATTATTTATTTATGATTCTTTAATTTATAACTTTTAATTATTTTTTTTTTTTAATAATTATTTTTAAAAATAAAAAATGGGTTATCCATATTTTAAAGTAAAACTTTTTTAAAATAAATTTAAGACATTTAAAATTATAAGGTCTTTAATAAAAAAAAGATAGTTATACTCATTTCATGACATTTTTTTAAATAAATAACTTTTGAAAAAAAATTAATTAATTTACATATAATAAAAAATACTTCTTCCCATAATGATTAATTTTTTTTATTTTATTTAATTTTTTTATTTTATTTTTTTTTTTTTTAATAAAAATGAAAGAAAGAAAAAACCATAATAAAAATATTATTTTTTCTATCTTTCTAAAATTTAGCCTTTTAATAAGCAAAAAAAGGATAACAAAAAAAATTCTTATATTCTTTTATTTTTTTTTCCTTTCTTTCTTTCTTCCTTTCTTATTTTTTTTTAAATAAAAAACATATATATTATTGTTTTTAATTTTCTAAAATTTTAGCCTTTTACAATTAAAAAAAGAAAAAAAAATTCATCTCCTCCCTCTCATCACTTTTTTTTTTTATTTTTATTTTATTTTATTCTTTAAAAAAAATAATTAAAAATAAAAATAAAAAATTAAAATAAAAATGAAGGAAAAATATTTTTTCTTTTTATCTTTCTAAAATAAAAAAAAAAAAATTTCCTTCTTCCATTTCATCATTTTTTAATTTTTTTTTATTTTTATTTTTATTTTATTTTTTTTTTAAAAATAATTTAAAATAAAAATAATAAAAAAATTAATAAAAAAAAAAAAAAGAAAAAAAATATTTATTTCTTTTATCTTTCTAAAGTAGAAAAAAAAAAGAAAAAAATTTCCCTCTTCCTTTCATCATTTTTTAATTTAATTTATTTTTTTTAAAAAATAATTTAAAATAAAAATAAAAAAAAAATAAAAAAAAAAAAAGAAAGAAAAAAGAAAAATATTATTTCGTTTATCTTTCTAAAGTAGAAAAAAAAAAAAAAGAAAAAAATTCCCCTCTTCCTCTCATCATTTTTTAATTTTTTTTTATTTTTATTTTATTTTATTTTTAAAATAAAATAATTTAAAATAAAAATAAAAAAAATTAATAAAAAAAAAAAAAAGAAAGAAAGAAAGAAAGAAAAATATTTATTTCTTTTATCTTTCTAAAGTAGAAAAAAAAAAAGAAAAAATTTCCCCTCTTCCTCTCATCATTTTTTAATTTTATTTTTATTTTTATTTTATTTTATTTTATTTTTAAAATAAAATAATTTAAAATAAAAATAATAAAAAAAATTAATAAAAAAAAAAAAAAAGAAAGAAAGAAAGAAAGAAAAATATTTATTTCTTTTATCTTTCTAAAGTAGAAAAAAAAAAAGAAAAAAATTCCCCTCTTCCTTTCATCATTTTTTAATTTTTTTTTTATTTTTATTTTATTTTATTTTTAAAATAAAATAATTTAAAATAAAAATAAAAAAAATTAATAAAAAAAAAAAAAGAAAGAAAGAAAGAAAAGTATTTATTTCTTTTATCTTTCTAAAGTAGAAAAAAAAAAGAAAAAATTTCCCCTCTTCCTCTCATCATTTTTTAATTTTATTTTTATTTTTATTTTATTTTATTTTATTTTTAAAATAAATTAATTTAAAATAAAAATAATAAAAAAAATTAATAAAAAAAAAAAAAAAGAAAGAAAAATATTTATTTCTTTTATTTTTCTAAAATAGAAAAAAAAAAAAAAAAAAAAAAAGAAAAAATTTCCCCTCTTCCTCTCATCATTTTTTAATTTTTTTTTTATTTTTATTTTTATTTTATTTTTGAAATAAAATAATTTAAAATAAAAATAATAAAAAAAATTAATAAAAAAAAAAAAAGAAAGAAAGAAAGAAAGAAAAATATTTATTTCTTTTATCTTTCTAAAGTAGAAAAAAAAAAAAGAAAAAATTTCCCCTCTTCCTCTCATCATTTTTTAATTTTTTTTTTATTTTTATTTTTATTTTATTTTTGAAATAAAATAATTTAAAATAAAAATAATAAAAAAAATTAATAAAAAAAAAAAAGAAAGAAAGAAAGAAAAATATTTATTTCTTTTATCTTTCTAAAGTTAAACTTTTTACAAAGTAAAAAGCTTGCAATAAGAAAAAAAAATTAAAAAAAAAAAAATAAATATTATCTATGCACCAAAAATAATTATTATCCCAAAAAAAAACCCACAATCAAAAATTTTATTTCGCTATTTAAAATTTTAATGATTATATAATTTTATTTTATTTATTTTTTTTTTTTTTTTTTTTTTTTTCCCATCACATAGATAAAAAACCAAAAAAAATGACCACCCCCTTAGCAAAAGCGGATTTTATTTGTCAAAGTAGAAAAATTTTTCTATTTAAAAATCGATTGGTCCAAAAAATTTAAATTTTTAATTTAATTATAGATTTATATTAAATTAATTATAAAATAAAATTTCGGATATGCCATTTTTTTAAAAACTTAATTTTTTAAATTTTTTAATCAAAATTTAATTTTAAAGCTGAAAAGAAAAAACTTTTTTTTTTTTTTTTAATTATTATATTAATATATAGATAAAAAATAAATATAAAATATTAATGAACAATATTTAATTATAGTTTATTTTAGAGTACATTAGATGATTAATTTTTTTAAGGAATAAAAAAAATAAAAATAAATAAAAATATTATTTATACTAAAAAATAAAATCAAATAGTATTTTATTAAACACAATATAATTAATCTACATTTAGGATTATAAAAATATTTAAATCTTTAACTATAAAAATTATTAAATAATTAAAAAATAAAATAATATCTAATGTACATAACCACGAATAAATTATATAAAAATAATTAATAAGAAATTAACAACAATTAAAATAATTTATAAATATATATATTTTTTCATTTTATTATTTTTTTATTTAATTTTTTTTTTTTGTAGCATTTATTTATTATTTAATTATTTATTTATTATTTATTATTTATTATTTATTATTTATTATTTATTATTTATTATTTATTATTTAATTATTTAATTATTTAATTATTATTTATTTATTATTTATTATTTATTATTTATTATTTATTTATTTATTTATTATTTATTATTTATTATTTATTATTTATCATTTATTATTTATTATTTATTATTTATTATTTATTATTTATTATTTATTATTTTTTATTTTTTATTACTTATTTATTACTTTTATTTAATTATTTATTATTTATTTTTTTATTTATTATTTATTATTTATTTATATATAATTTTTATTTACTTATTTCTTTTTTTATTTTATTAAAAAAAAAGGAAAAGAATAAATTATTATAAATAAAAAAAATAAAATATATATTTAAAATTAATACTAAACATTATTATTTTATTTTATAAAAAAAATAAAAATATATCTTTAAAATTAAATAAAATATTAAATATATATTTGATTTAATTTATGATACATTTTGAAATACAACTTTCTCTTTAGAAATTTTTAGGTCAAAAAAATTTTTTTTGGGTTATTGAAAAATTTAGGGTCAAAGAATTTTTTTGGGTTATTGAAAAATTTAGGGTCAAAGAATTTTTTTGGGTTATTGAAAAATTTAGGGTCAAAGAATTTTTTTGGGTTATTGAAAAATTTAGGGTCAAAGAATTTTTTTGGGTTATTGAAAAATTTAGGGTCAAAGAATTTTTTTGGGTTATTGAAAAATTTAGGGTCAAAGAATTTTTTTGGGTTATTGAAAAATTTAGGGTCAAAGAATTTTTTTGGGTTATTGAAAAATTTAGGGTCAAAGAATTTTTTAGGTCAAAAATTTTTTAGGTCAAAAAATTTTTTTGGGTTATTGAAAAATTTAGGGTCAAAGAATTTTTTAGGTCAAAAAATTTTTTTGGGTTATTGAAAAATTTAGGGTCAAAGAATTTTTTTGGGTTATTGAAAAATTTAGGGTCAAAGAATTTTTTAGGTCAAAAAATTTTTTTGGGTTATTGAAAAATTTAGGGTCAAAGAAAATTTAGAGTCAAAAAATTTTTAGGTCAAAAAATTTTTTTGGGTTATTGAAAAATTTAGGGTCAAAGAAGATTTAAGGTCAAAGAAATTTTTTGGGTTATTGAAATTAGTGGATATATAAAATATAAGTAAAATTAATAATAATAATCAATAAATATTTATATTATATTTTGATAAAAAAAGTAATAAATGTAAATAAATAAAATAAAATGTTATTTATTATTTTATTATTTTTATTTCAAGAGGTACATAACTTTTAATATTATTACTATTTTTTATTATTCATAATTATTATTAATAAGATGAATATTTATTTAAATATTAATTATTAAATATTCATTCTTTAATAAAATAAACATTTAAGAAATATTATTTAAAAGATATATTATTTATTGTACTACCATTTTTATTTCAAGAATTATTAAGCTTTAAATATTATATATATTTATTTAGTATATTAATATTTATTACTAACAATATTTTTATAAAGGATTTTGAAGATTAATATTTAATTAATCATTTAGTATTCAAAACATAATAAAATAAACCTATAATGATAAAAAAGAAAATATAAAAGTACTTTTTTATAAAAAAAATAATGTCAAAACTTTATAATAACATAAAATATGTATTTTAATAATTTTTATAAAAAATAAATAAAATTAAATAATTTTTCTTAATTATTAATAATAATTTTTTAAATATAATATTTTTTATATATATTTAAATATTAAATATTTTTTAAATCAAAAATAAAAAGAATAAATAATTAAAGGTCACTCACTTTACAAATAATTTCTTTTTTATAGTAATTAAATGATATATTTTTATAGTTCTAATATAATTATTTTAAAAGAAACTAAATTATATATTTCATTTTTTTTATTTATATTTAAAAAAAAAAAAAAAAAAAAAAAAAAAAAATACGATTTGAGACTTAGATATTTTATTTAAAAATTAATAAAGATTCAAATTTTATTTAAATAATATAATAAAAAGGCATATAATAATATATTATTTGAAAATACAATATTACTTGTTTATGAAAAATTAAAATTTATTTTTTTTTTTTTGTTTGTTTTTTTGTTTTTTTTTTTTTTTTTTTTTTTTTTTTTTTTATTTGTTTGTATGTGTGTGTGTTTCAAAAAATAGTGTTGAGATTTAATGGTTTACAATTATTGAAATAACTAATGAACAAATTAAAATTATATTATAAGATGCTTATCAATTAAATGTATATTTTATTAAATGTTGAACCCTTCACAACTAAATTTTCAAGATAGGGTTAGGGGTTAGGTTTTAAACGTTATAATTTTATTTAATAAAATTAATCAAAATAGTTAATACATTATTAATGTATATATAATTTAAGAAAAATCATTATTGATTTTCAAGAAGTTTAATTATTAAACTATTCTAGCGACTATTATTATTTTAAACAAATAATAATAGAAAATAAGATTTTTATTTTAGATATTAAAATCTATTCTAAGATTTTTAAACTATTCTATTTGTAACAAAGAATTCTATACTATTCTAGAGAATTATTATTAAGAAAATAATAATAATTATAGCAAGCGAATAATAACTTTAAATATTAAGTAATTATTATTGTAAAATAATAATTAATACAATCTTTAAGAATTAATATTATTATAAAAATAATAATTAATACATGAGTTTATAATTATTATGAGAAATAATAATTAATACATGAGTTAATAAATAATACATTTTAAAATAGAAAATTATTATTATTATGAAAATAATAATAATTAATACATGATTTTATAGAAGATTATTATTATGAGAAATAATAAACAAACAATTTTGATTAAAAAATATTGTTATTATATAAATAATAACAATTATACATAAGTTTATTAAATAGATTATTATAATAATAAAATAATTAATTATTAAATAAATAATAATTAATTAAAAGTATTGTTAATTATTATAACAATCATAGAGAATAAAGAAAATACATCCCAAGAAGGTAAGGTCGGAGAACCGAGAACCAAAAAAAGGGATCCAAAGAATCCAGAATAACCCAAAGAATAGACAAGAGAACTAAAAGACAAGAACTCTGAATCAAAGGAGTACCCTGGAGAATAAGCAAACGAGAATCCAACAACCAATCAAGTAACCAGAAGAATAACCGAAAGAGAATCCAGCAAACCAACAAAGAGTAAACCGGAGAGTTCAGCAAGACAACAGAAATCCTGAAAACCAAAAGGAACCAAAAAATCATTCCAAAAGGAAACCGGAGAGATTACATTCCAGTAATCAAAAGTGAGAACCGGAGTTTAAATCAAAAAGAGTCCAGCTAACAAAAGTGTCAACTGGAAGAGTTTAAAGACATTCCAGAAAACAGGTTAAAAAACCTGAATTCTGGGCGAATTATTTAAATATATTTTATTTTATTTTGATATAATGAATATTGCAAACGAATACTCATTAATACGGAAAAAATATTTTAAAAAAAAACAAAAGATATTTATACTCTAAATTTCTTTATTATTAAAAAAATAAAACAAAATATTATAAAATAAAACAAAATATTATAGGTCCACTTTTAATTTACATTTTAATACAAAGGGATTTATTCTTTTATTTAAAATAATTTATTTATATTAATAAAATAAAATAAAATAAAAAAACGGATTCATAAAAATTTATTTGTTTTTAAAATAATTTATTTATTATTTTGTTTTATCAAAGGGATGATGCAAATATAAAAACAATATAATTATAAAACTATTATTTTAAACAATATTTAAAAATAAATAAATAATGAGAATAAACAATAGAACAAACGCTTTTATTAGGGTTAGGGTTAGGTTTTAAATTCTTTTATTTATTTAAGATTTACAAAGTATTACATGTATTTGATAAATATAATAATTACAAGAATAAAATATAATAATATAAAAATTATTTAAAGTATTTACTAAATATAACTATTATAAGAATTAATAAGTAATTTGAAATATTAAATATTATTACTAAGTTAAAATTAATAAAGATTTAACTAACTAATAAAATTATTTAATATTAAAATATTTAAAGTTTGATAAAAAATATAAGTTTAAAGTTATTAAAATTTTGATCAAAAATAAATTTAAAGTTATTAAAGTTTTGATCAAAAGTAAATTAAAGTATATAAAGTTTTGATTAAAAAGTAAAACGGACATACTAAATATGTCCATTATCTAAAAAAGGAAATATTCTAATTAACTATATCTAAGAGAAAATTTATGAAAATTTAACTAACTTAAAATTCGTATACTGAAATCCCATGAGGAATTTCAATATCTTGACTATCTCTAAAAGGAAATATTAAAATAACTATTATTAAGTATTAATATCTATAAGTAAATATATCTAAAATAGATAATTATTATAAGTAAATAATTATATATGATAATAATCTAAGTATTATATAAGATATTAATCTAAGTATATAACTATAAAAAGTAATAATAAAAATATATAATTATATAATTATTAAAATAAATAATTATATAAATGAATAAAATATATAATTATAAATGAAATATAATTATATAATAAAATAAAAAATAAAAAATATAATTATTAAAATAAATAATTATATAGGGGTTAGGTTTTAAACTTTGTAATTTTTATTAAAATTATTCGATTAGATAATACATTAATTAATGTATATATAAATTATATGAAATCATGACTACATGATTTTAAGTAAATTAATACATTTTTAGTAAAAAAATAAAAGTTCGATAAAGTAAAAAAAAAGTATATATCTATAAAGTTTAGAATTTTAAGGAAGAGAAAAATTATTCTTTTAAAGTAAATGAATAATAAAAGTAATTCTAATAAAAGAATTTTTGTAATTATCTAAAAGAATATAAAGTTTTTATAATCTAGTAGAATATTTTAAAATAAAATTTATAAAGAAATTAAATTTTAGTTTGTTCGTAAAGTAAGTATATTTAATTAAAACTGAAATCGTATGAAATATATTTATTCATTGATATATTTCATAGATTCAATAATATCCTCAGAACTATAATCCATAGGATTTAATGGATTAATAGTTGTACTGAGAATATTAGGGGAATTGGATATTATAGTGTCACTATACATATCCATCCCGGCTTCATGGTAGTGCTCAATTGGCACTGTAGGAGTTAACGTTGAGGAGATAATTGAATCATTATCATCCTCCGTGTTTAGGCTGTCATCCTCAAAGAGTTTCAGACGTACCTTTGAACTCTGGGGATTCAAGAGGGCCACTTGGATTAGCAGCCTTAAAAGCAGCAAAGCCCTTTGATGGGCTAACAACCCTTTCCTTTAGCGCAAGGGCAAAGGCAGAGATGGCTTCTTTACTAGAGCGGAGGGCAGCATTAGCTACTTCCGAGGTCGAGCCGGGCGAGTTAGCTGGAGCATCATTGATGGTAGCTGGAGCATTATCGTGGGCACAAACCGAAGAAGGAGCAGCGAAGTTATTACCTGAGGTAGAGGCTTCTACATTAAGAGAAGCTTCATCAGGAACAGCAGTAGGCGTAGGCGTAGGAATATTAAATTTGGTAAATTTAATATTCTGGATAACATTAGAAAAGAAGTCCTTAATATAATCAGGACTTCTTTTTCTATTAATAGTTTCAGATATTCTTCGGTAGCATGCTTTTTCTACTCTAAGAATATCTTCATCATTAGCTGTAGAGGCATTGTCAACAGCAACAGGGTTAAAGTTTTCGAGAACTTTGAATGAGTTTCAAAAACTTTAAGGATGTTAATAATCATTGGTTTGGATCTTTTGAGAACTGTAAGTTCGCAAATGTCTTTACCAATGAACGAGACATTTTTAATATAAAAATGTCGTATTCCAAGATTACTAAGGCATTTTTTTGATAACCCAGATGGGTTGCCTTTGAATGCCTTTAATATATACTAAGTCAAGATCATCCTTTCGGATGATCTTAGGTTGCCTCATAATGAGGCTCAGGATACTTTCCTGAATTAAGGGGAGGCCATCTTCCTGACTTCTTATTCGTTGAAGCTGTGGAGGAAGATGGTCGCATTCTTCTCAAGGGAATCTGTAATATCCTTACATTTTCCCTTTTTTTCTTCTATCATTTTTTTGATCCTCTCCTTTTTCTCTAATATTTCAAGAGAAAGTCGAGAGGGGGAGGCTTCAGACTTATTTTGTAGCACCGTACTAAGTGCTACTGAGTTGTTCTGAGCCTTGAAAATTTGGGATGAAAGTTTAACTTTCTCCTTTTTCCAAGACTCTTCTAGGCTTCTTATTGATTCAGTAAGATTGGAAATTTCAATCTTACTATTATAACATAAATTTTTTAAATGAGCGTTCTCAGTTCTAAGACGATTAAATTCGTCTAAATCGAACTGATTGAGCTCTTTAGGGGCCGAATTTTGGCAGCTTGAGAGATATCTCTCAATGCTAGGATTTCGTTCATCTTCTTCCAAGGGGTTATTTTTTCTTTTACCAGTCCCTTCGGTCACTGGCTTCTTGAATAACCTTTCTTGGCTTAAGATATCTACTTCTTTCGTTGTGGAGGGAATCACCGGCTTTAAGATAGGCTCTTCAGTAATCATGGGATTACTGACGGTCTTTCCAACGAGTTCTTCCCCAGAGTTAGCTTCTTTCATCGCAGCATCTTGGGTAGGTGCTGCGATGACTAGAGTAGTACCGTTAGAAGAGGTAGTAGGTTCAGCAGAGAGGAGGGTTTGATTTTACATCAATCTCCTCTTTGTCGTTCATTTCTGGTCTACAATAATCATATTTGCACCAGAAATGGTTTCTCAAACTAGGCACCATCGTGAGTAGCTTCTTTACTGGTACCGGTTTGAAGAGGTCTTCATTAGTTTTTGTCCTTGGGATTAGGACTTTGGAAGGGGAGAGATATGACCTGTCTCCCATTCTTGAATAGGATAAGAGGTATGTTATCATTTCCCTTACTGAGAGAGACGATCTTATGATTATAAAGATCAATAAGATACGCCTTAAGAGCACTAAAGGTGCAGCTATTGTTGCATTTCTTTCGTTTGTTCGAGCAGTAGAGGCGGGTATGACTTGTCTTAGTAAAAATTCCCCCGCATCTTCTGCAGCGGATCGGAATAGGGCGTCCGTCCGCGCTTTGGTTTTTACCACTAAGAATAAATGACAAGTGGTAAACACCGGCGTAGCTTAAGACTTCTTCCCCTTTAGATGGCATTATAAGATATTAAAAATTTATAAGAATATTTAATTATAAAGAATATTTTTATTTAATGAAAATTTTACTTAAAAATTTGTCTTCTATTTATATTTTAAAATTAAATCTCCTATTTTAAAATTAAATCCCCTTTATAATTTGCATTTAACTTTTTTTTCTATTAATTATAATTACAAAAATTTTAATGGTACAAACCTTTATATATTTTTAATTTAGAAATAAAAGATCTTATAAATATTAATTATTAATATTATCATACATCCTCCTTACTTTTAATTAATAATTAGGAGTTACATATTATTAATATTTTAATAAATTTTTTTTTTTTTTATTATTATTATTTATTTATTTAAATTATTATGATAATTTAATTTCTTATTTTTTATTTTTTAATATAATAAAATTGATTTTTAATTAATTCATATTAAAATAAAATAAGTAGTATTATTTTTTTTTTTTAATAAATAATTTCAAATCATAATGAATAATCGTTCCAAATAATTTTATTTTTTATTTTTTCTTTTTTTTTTGAAACTTAAGATTGTTAAATTTAGTCGTTTATTTAAAAAATAACAATAAAATTTACGACAAAAAAAAAAAAAAAAAAAATTAAATATTAATTATTATATAATATAAATATTCATATATTTATAATTTTGATTTGATTTATAATATTAATTAAAATTTTTTACACTTGTAATATTTAATGATTTTAATTTATAATTTCAAAATATATATTTCTTAAAATTTAATATCAATTTTTTATTTATAAAATTATTAATTTATAAAATTAAATAAATATTAATTGTATTACTGGTACAAACTATAAAATTTATTTAATTTAATCTTAAATATTATTAAATAAAATATTAATATTTATTTAATATTTATAAAGATATTATTGATATTATTTAAAATTTTTACAGTAGAGATTCTTTAATGTGGCAATATTAATATCTTTTTTAAGTATTATATTTTTTTTTTACTTTAAATTATATTTAAAAAAGTAAAAAAAAAAAAAAAAAAAAAAAAAAAAAAAAATAATAATATTTAATATTGTAGGGTTAGGTTTTAAACGTTATAATTTTATTTAATAAAATTAATAGGGTTAGGTTTTAAACGTTATAATTTTATTTAATAAAATTAATCAAAATAGTTAATACATTATTAATGTATATATAATTTAAGAAAAATCATTATTGATTTTCAAGAAGTTTAATTATTAAACTATTCTAGCGACTATTATTATTTTAAACAAATAATAATAGAAAATAAGATTTTTATTTTAGATATTAAAATCTATTCTAAGATTTTTAAACTATTCTATTTGTAACAAAGAATTCTATACTATTCTAGAGAATTATTATTAAGAAAATAATAATAATTATAGCAAGCGAATAATAACTTTAAATATTAAGTAATTATTATTGTAAAATAATAATTAATACAATCTTTAAGAATTAATATTATTATAAAAATAATAATTAATACATGAGTTTTATAATTATTATGAGAAATAATAATTAATACATGAGTTAATAAATAATACATTTTAAAATAGAAAATTATTATTATTATGAAAATAATAATAATTAATACATGATTTTATAGAAGATTATTATTATGAGAAATAATAATCAAACAATTTGATTAAAAAATATTGTTATTATATAAATAATAACAATTATACATAAGTTTATTAAATAGATTATTATAATAATAAAATAATTAATTATTAAATAAATAATAATTAATTAAAAGTATTGTTAATTATTATAACAATCATAGAGAATAAAGAAAATACATCCCAAGAAGGTAAGGTCGGAGAACCGAGAACCAAAAAAAGGGATCCAAAGAATCCAGAATAACCCAAAGAATAGACAAGAGAACTAAAAGACAAGAACTCTGAATCAAAGGAGTACCCTGGAGAATAAGCAAACGAGAATCCAACAACCAATCAAGTAACCAGAAGAATAACCGAAAGAGAATCCAGCAAACCAACAAAGAGTAAACCGGAGAGTTCAGCAAGACAACAGAAATCCTGAAAACCAAAAGGAACCAAAAAATCATTCCAAAAGGAAACCGGAGAGATTACATTCCAGTAATCAAAAGTGAGAAC
>JACVTC010000239.1:42500-112766 GCA_016946835.1 Neocallimastix lanati (nom. inval.) | reverse complement strand
TAATTCCTTTATAATTTCCTTTTCATTATTCGTTTCTTCAACTTTTCTAATAGTGCAGATTATACTTTCTTCATCATAATATTGATTATTTATTTTAGCTATTTCTTCGTATTCACTTTCTGACAAAAGTTTACATAGACTGTTTAAGGTTGGATGAATAAATAAACAATGATCGATTTGAGTTTTAAAGTTTATTAACATATCATAAAATGAGTCTTCTTTCTCAATAATTCTAAAGTCCGCATTAAATTCATAATTATTAATTTTTACTGGTAATCGAACAATAATTCCTTCCGAGTATTCTTCATCTTGTGTTGCTAGTTGGATTCTTCCACGACTTTTTCCAACTGTTTCATATTCACCAGGTAATTTATCAAAATACTGCTTAGTAACGATGCTTAGGTTACTACAAGAATCAATTAAAAGTTTTCCTAGTACTCCGTCAACACTTGCATCAACCATTGCTAAGTCTTCTTCGGCTACTTCATTACTTTTACTTATGTAGCTATGGTCATAGTTATTTACTAATAAAGTTCGTGCTATTACATTGTCTACAGTTCCAATTATTTTAGACTTTTCTAACTTTAAACCTTGAGTTAATTGTGAACGAATTTTAGGACATGCATTCAAGAGTTGACCTATCGTAATACTGGATTTAAGATTATTTAAATCATCCATAATATTGTAAGGTTCTTTATTATTCATCATTTTGATATTCCTTTTTACTAATTGAGTATTTCCATTATTAGTTTCCTTAGTTTTTGTTGAAATTAATTTTTCCAAAGTATTAGTTTTATTTTGTTGATTATCTTTATTCATTTCTAGATCTTCTATTTCATTATCGATTACAAGTATATCTTCAGATTCAACTTTTTCCTTTCCTTTTGATGAATAATTGTTGTTTTCTTCTTTACTTTCTCTTACTCTTGTCATATTTCTTAATTCCTTTTCTTTTTGTTTTTCTTTGTTAATATTTGGTTGAGTTAAAATTGAAGGAAGTATTTGATTTTTATAAACTTTATTTGGTTTATTATGCAGCTCATTTTCTTTCTTCTTTCTTAAAGCAGGAGTTGCAAAAGGACGTGGATTATCTTTTAAACTTTTATGTACTTTCTTGGAATTATTTTCTTCTTTTTCGCTGTTATTATCATTCATTTTTCTTTTTACAGCATTTATAATGATATCATCCTCACTTTCAGTTGTGTCACTAAAATCAGATTCTTCAGATTCTTCGTTAAAGGAATTATTATCAATTGGAGTATTCTTAGTAAAAGTATTATTTTGTAAATTATTTAATGAAGCTATTGTTTTGTCATTGGGAGTGCTTCTGCTCCCATTTAGAAGTTTAAAGACTTTTTGGAATATATTTCTTTTTTATTTTTTTCCATAATCTTATTTAATTGAGGGCAATAATATGAGTAATGACCTTCTTCCTTACAGAAGAAGCAAGTTTTAACGGATAAATTTCTCATTTTCTGGGTTGATTCTTCTATAATATCTTGAGGTTTCGGTTTATTATTTGTTTGATTTGTTTGGAAAGTTTCGTTTCTTCTTTTAGGATAAAGTCTTGAAGTAGTACTGTTTTGATTATTTTGATTATGTTGGGAATTATTAACATTATAGGTATTAATATTATTGTTCCTTACAGAAAGTCTATCTACTTTCTCGGCAATTTTGAAAGCTTTATCCATACTTATATCATCTTTAAGGGATAATTTCTTCCAGGCTTCATAATTATTTTGAATAGAATCAATATAATCTAGTACACCAATGCGCTTTCTTCTCTTTTTATCAAGTTTAGTGTACAAAGTTCTATATCTTACATTAAAGTCTTTAATCTTTTCGTTTCTTTTAATTCGCATTGCACGAAGTTCTTTAAGAAGTAAATTTTGGTCTTCTTTAATACCGTAAAAATTTTCAAGACTTGAAATAATTTTTTCAAGGGAAGGAAATTTAATATCATCATCAACATTTTCTTCTTCATCATCATCTTCTTCTTCATCTGATGAATCATCACTTTCATCATCACTATCTTCTCCCAAATCTTCAATAACGCGTTGTACTTCACCAGAGCTGGTAAGTAAACAAGCATTAAATATTGTTTCCGGATCTGTGATACCTTGTATCTTGATCCAAAGTTTTAATTCAGTAGCCCAGGACTTTATATCTAAATTGTCCTTGCTAAGCTTCACTATGTCTCGTAATTCTTTCTTTAATTCTTTAAAACTTAAAGTACTTTTAGTAGACATTTCGTTTTTAGTTAATAATTTTTTTATTGTAAATTAACGAGGTTATTAAATACGAATAAATTTGAAAGTCCAACTTTAAAAATATAATTTAACAAGTAATTTAATATCGAATCAAATTTTAAAACAATATATCTTAGTAATTTTTGAAAATAATAATTTTATTTGCTTTCTTTAGTAAGTATAAGCTCGAAATCCTTATCGACAACTTAGTAGAAATTATAAAGCACGAGGTTCTTTTCGACTACTTTTTTAAGAATAATTTTAAGTTCGAAATCTTTATCGACAACTTAATAGAATAATTTTAAGTTCGAAATCTTTATCGACAACTTAATAGAATATTTTTCAAGCTCGAAATCTTTATCGACCACTTGAATTTTGTAATTTAGTATATTTGTAGTAATAAATTTAGAAGCAAAGTTTTATTTATTATTTTCACCTTTCAAAAATTTTTCTTTTTAAACGATAAATATTGTATTGTTATAGCTAATAAAATTATTAATTAATTATAATTATTAAATACAAAAAAATAATCTTTATTGTCGTACAATCTGATAGTACACACTGTCTGACGTGCAGCTTACCTAATGGTGTCATGCCACGCGTGTGCCACGATTACTATATTCAATATAAAATATAGCAGTTCAGAGCCCACTAGCCCAATTACTATGTAGGATAAACTTAATCCGATAATCTATGTACGGAATAAAAAAATTTTAAAAGTATTCAATAATATTTTTATTAACTAATAAAAATTAACTAAAAACACAATATTTTCAAAGTAAATTAAGATTCTATTACAGGAATTATATAACAAATAAAGTACCAGTAATAAAAAAAAATAAAAAAAATTTAAATGGCGAAGTTAGCCAAAGTCTGATACTTTATATAATAAAGTGCCTTATAACTAGCACAAAGAAAAGTAAAAAAAATTATATAAAAAAAACAATCTTACGCCTTCGGTGACGTAAGCTCCTTATTCGCCAGTGCTTGGAAAGTACCCGCACCTTCGTGTGTTGAAACGTTGAAGGTTGAACTATTATTACCGGGTCGGTAACCAAATACCTTCGTCTACTTTCCAATTAATCTCCAAATTAACTACTATTCAATAACCTACTATGAATAGAGTTAATTTGTTGCTATCTGAGAATACACTGTGTATGAGCTCTATCCGCTCCTTGTTATAATTTTACAAAATTTGTTTTTTTAGAATCTTAATTTTACTTATTTAAAAAAAATTTTTTTTTATATATATATATCAAACAAGCGCCATGGGTTAATCAAAGGATTAACGACTTACTTGTTTATCAATATAAAATAAAAAAAAAATTAAAAAAAAAATCTATGTTATTTACTATTATTTCTATTTAATTCCCCGATATCTCCACCATATAAATGTTAAGGTTTTAGAGAATTAAATAAAAATAAAGTAAGGAAACACAAATTTTATTTATTTATTTATTATTTTTATTTATAAATTTATTTGATTTTATTTGATGATATTTAAAAATTAGTAGCAAAATTTACAACTATTTATACTTTTTTTTCAAGGCATAAAAGTTGTTCTTGCCACTAAATTACATTTTATTATTATTTTTCTTTTTATATATAAAAACTATTAAATTTAAATTGATTTTTATAATCAATTATATAAAATTTAATTATAACAATATAAATAAAATACATTTATAATATTAATAAAACTTTTTTTTTTTTTTTTTTTTTTTTTTTTTTTTTTTTTTTTTTTTTTTTTTTTTTTTTTTTTTTTTTTTTTTTTTTCTAATCTATCTAAAATATTACTAATAAGAATTTATTTAATTGGCTAAAATTTTTATTACAATCTGTTAAAATATTCAAATAAAAATAAAAATACTATTCTAATATAAAGGTTTTTAATAAAATAAAATATTTTTCAATATAAAATAAAACATTTCGATATAAAATTTTATAATAAAAGTTAAAATATAATATATAAATTTTTAATTATCAATATATAAAAATATTATTAATACAAATTTTCATTATTAATATAAAAATAAAAAAATAAGATTTATTATTAATATTGTTAATATAAGTTTTAAATATATAAAAATATTACTATTAATATAAGATTTAATATAAAAATTATAAAGTTTAATATAATTTTTGATCTAATTTTTAATCTTTGAATTTAAAAATTTATTAAAGTACAAAAATAATAATGTACACATAATGTATTAGAAATAAATCGTAGATTTAATTAAGAATGCATTATTTAGTACATTCTTATCACAGTTAGTAAAATTAGAACTTTGGTTCAATGGTTAGTTACATTGACCATGACCAATACTTCATGGGTTCGACTCACACCTCAACCCATTTTGCATTAATAATTATTTTATTAATTATTTTATTAATTATTAATAATATCTTCTTGAATATTCTTTCTGTATAAAATTATAGAAAGTTAAAGATTCTTTCGGTTCGTAATTCAACCGAAATGAATTTAGAAATTCTTATTATATAAATTATTTTATTCTTTTTTGATAAGATTCATTTTCATCAATTAAAATCTATATTCTAGAAACTTTACATTATTAATTATTACAAACATATTTCTAAATATTTCTTTAAAATTATTTTTACATGTTAAAACTGTTTTTCCGTTAACAGTATAAATAGTGCGAACTTCACGAATGAAAATATTTTTCTTCGTGCTTTTATTAATAATAATTAACGTATAAGTAATTCGAAATATTACCTTGTTGATTAATATTAATAATTATTTTAAATTTTATAATTAATAAAAAATATTTCTAATAAAACGAATTATTTATACAGATAGTGTAAACCTATTGAGTTTTCTCCTTTCTGTGTTTCTATATCTCATCCCGCCTTTACAATAGAAGCACCTCCGTTACAATTATTAGTAAATTTATTATATATTTTCTATTTTAAAATAATATAAAAGTTGTCATAATTATTTAATATAAATTTAGCATAAAATGCCGTAAGTTTCAACATGACTAATTGCATAGTTTCATGTTGTTAATTTATCTTGTGAAAAAACCTTAACTCTTATTATTTAAATTAAATTACATAAAAAGAAATGATTTTCAAATACTAGTTTCACAAGAGAAATTTTTAATTTATTAGTATGATTGGGAAAAAATCGAAATTATGTTAAAAATATTTTCAATAATTTTATACACGTGATTTCAAATAAATTTATTTTAATTTTTACTTAAATTTATGATTAAATTTAATTAAAATTATTTAAAGATATTAATAATATCTTTACAGGTGGATTATTTGCTGATGATATTGTATTATTAGCTCCTACAAAATCTTCACTTAAAAACCTTTTGAATATTGCTCATGATTGGGGTATTAAAAATGAAATGACCTTTGGAATCAATAAATGCTCTACACTAGTTGTTAAACCAAAGAATTTTATACCTTCAAGACATTATGAAAATCCTACATTTAGACTTGGTATGAACTATATACCAAGCACTAATCAATATACATATCTTGGTATACCTTTTAATGAATCGTTGGATTTAAAACCTATTATTGCTATGATGAATAGTAAAATTAATTATACAGTTAACTCTTTCTTTAGATTTTTAACCAATAGGAATGTTCCTTTCTACTTTAAAACTCGTATACTAGTTTCTTTTGTCCTTAGTTCATTTCTTTATTATGCTCCCTTACTTGGTTCAAATAAAAAGAATACTGAAAAAGCTCAAACTGCTTTTAATCGAGGTTTGTATTGGAGTTTCGGGTTTAAAAATAAAACCTCCAATACTTCAATTTACAATATGTCTAAGGAACTATCTATACCTCCTATAGCTAGTTTTTGTGCTAAGGCGATGATTCGATGCTTTAAAAAGTGGAAAGATTCTTCTTGTATTATTTCTCATTTAGTCAAAAATATACCTACACTTTCTCACTATTCTTGGACGAAAAAAGCACGGAGTTTAGCAGTACACAAGCACAATAATAAACTTCCTGGAGAAATAAGGAAGTTTTACTGGGAAAATATTCATTATTCAAGCACTCCTGCGATCAGATCTACAAAATACAAGAAATTTAAATTTGGTTTTAAAAAATTTATTCATCGTCTATCACTTAAATATTCACAATTTTCTCTTGGAATTATTTTTTGGATTGGACAAATTAAATGTGGATTCAAATTTGATGTAAAAACGTATGTTAAAAGTAATCTAGTATCAGAATATTGCCCAACATACTGCCCTTGTTGTGGTGAGAGTAACAGCATACCTAGTTTTACACACTGGATACTTTTATGTCCTAAATTTGAAGAATTTAGGCAACATTTCATTCCCTTTGTTGATGAAATTTTTATTAATTTTTCTCTAATTGTTCATGAGAAATCATTGAACATTCCTGATGATAAAGAGGAAGATTTTGATGATAATATCAATTTTTACGTGCTGTGTCTCCTTCTTGGCGGAAATGCAGTATTTGAAATCTTATAGATCGGCTCGGGGGAAAGAAGGCGATTTATTAATAATATTTTTCAATCACCTTCGAACGAGTCTTCTTTCCCGATTTCATATTTTGTGGGGCTTGCGGTATTCCTTACTAACGTTATGCCTTTTGTGATTGGAGATTTTTACACCATGATCGATTTGTATAGTGTTAGACCTACCGTTGTCAAGAGTGTCGACGTCGTAACGATAAGGCAAAGAAGAAATTCTGATACAGATTCGAATGATAATTTTCATCCACATGGAGTTATCTTCGATGAATGGGAAGAGTTAGAGGCCATTTCGTCCTCGAATCTCATAACGTAGTATTAATATAAAAAAAAAAAATTTCATGTATTTAAACTTCATGTATTTTTTAAAAAAATACTATTAAATAAAGTTTATTCCTAGTCTAAAAAAAAAAAAAAAAAAAAAAAAAAAAAAATAAATAAATTATAATAATAATAGTAATAATAATAATAAAATTTTTACCATCATCATATACTCTTTTTTCGCATTGAAATTTATATCTTTCAGATCAACCTGGCTTTCCTAAATATTCATTAAGATAACTAAAGCTTGTTATTGGACCTCCATACACCTGCTTTTAATTTTTTTTCAACATTCTATAAATATAACAATATAACAAAAATTTAAATAGAGAGTTCTCTTATTCATTCATAAAATGTATATATAAAAGTATTATATATATATACTTGTAATGTCTCAGCTTTCTCAGAAAAGTATGCTCCAATATGTATATTAAATGAGGTGTTATCCTTTAATAGGGTTTCAAATCCAAGTAATCCAACACTATTAACATAATAGACTCTCTTTGACTAAAAATTTATAATTATAATAATATGAAAAATTTTGTGTGAAGTATTTATTATTATTATTAGTAGTAGTAGTAGTAGTAGTAATAATAGTAGTATTTATAATTATTAATTACAGAATTAGCCAAAAAATGAATTACATTCATAACGTCATTTTTAAAAATCTAATATTTTAGTTTTTTATATAATAAATGAATATATGAAAATATTTAAAAAAAAAAAAAGATCATACATTAATTTTATATATATTTTTTCATTCAATTTTTTTAAAAAAAAAAAAATAAAATAAAAATAAAATAAAAATAAAAATAAAAATAAAAATAAAAATAAAAATAAAAATAAAATAGAATAAAATAAAATAAAATAAAATAAAATATTGATAATAATAAATAAATAAATAAGCATTTTAATATAATTTTTTACTTACAAGGATAAATAAAAATGGTAAAATATATAGTATACCAATGACAATTGAAAATAATATAAATTTTTTCTTAATTTTCATTGTACTACAGGAATTATTATTATTATCTTTTTTTTTTTTTTTTTTTTTTAGACTATCCCTTGTAAGTCTTGATCATATCATCCCAGCCACAACAGACAACTAATATCATACAAACTTTATAGCGGGTGTATCAGGATACAACAAAGTGCTCCCATGCCATACCATTTCGGCGTCGACGCTCTGAGTCACGGATTACAGAACCACAAGATTTGGAGATGATGGATACGGCAAGCCACAACCACATACACTATAACATTATTATTTATTTACTACATTACCTTTCTCCAAATTAGGAAATCTATCCTAACACGTGATGAACACGCGAATACATTAACTAATGAGGATTTACAATACGCAGGAATCACCCCGCTTCAGGCAATGTATACGTACAACTGAGAAGCACGATCATAGTGTAGACGATGACTTGTTCGATTTAGGGTTAGGCTGTCAAATGGATTATAATGGGTGGTAAGGTGGAATTGAACTCCGGACTATTGACCTCAGAGTATACGCGTTAACCATTGACCCAATCTCACGGAGTACTATTATTGATAAGAATGTACTAAATAATGCATTCTTAATTAAATCTACGATTTATTTCTAATACATTATGTGTACATTATTATTTTTGTACTTTAATAAATTTTTAAATCCAAAGATCAAAAATTAAATCAAAAATTATATTAAACTTTATATTTTTATATTAAATCTTATATTAATAGTAATATTTTTATATATTTAAAACTTATATTAGCAATATTAATAATAAATCTTATTTTTTTTTATATTAATAATGAAAATTTATATTAATAATATTTTTATATATTGATAATTAAAAATTTATATATTATATTTTAACTTTTTATTATAAAATTTTATATCGAAATGTTTTATTTTATATTGAAAAATATTTTATTTTATTAAAAACCTTTATATTAGAATAGTATTTTTATTTTTATTTGAATATTTTAACAGATTGTAATAAAAATTATAGCCAATTAAATAAATTCTTATTAGTAATATTTTAGATATTTTTAAATAAATAAATAAAAAAAAAAAAAAAAAAAAAAAAAAAAAAAAAAAAAAATGTTTTATTAATATTATAAATGTATTTTATTTATATTGTTATAATTAAATTTTATATAATTAATTATAAAAATCAATTTAAATTTAATAGTTTTTATAAAAAAAAAAATAAATAAAATGTAATTTAGTGGCAAGAACAACTTTTATGCCTTGAAAAAAGTATAAATAGTTGTAAATTTTGCTACTAATTTTTAAATATCATCAAGTAAAATTAATAAAATAAATAAATAAAAATAAATAAATAAATAAAATTTGTGTTTCCTTACTTTATTTTTATTTAATTCTCTAAAACCTTAACATTTATATGGTGAAGATATCGGGGAATTAAATAGAAATAATAGTAAATAACATAGATTTTTTTTAATTTTTTTTTTATTTTATATTGATAAACAAGTAAGTCGTTAATCCTTTGATTAACCTATGGCGCTTGTTTGATATATATATAAAAAAAAAATTTTTTTTTTATTTAAATAAGTAAAATTAAGATTCTAAAAAAACCAAATCTTGTAAAATTATAACAAGGAGCGGATAGAGCTCATACACAGTGTATTTCCAGAAAACAACAAAATATCTATTATTCATAGTAGGTTATTGGATAATAGTTATTTTGGGAATTAATTGGAAAGTAGACGAAGGTATTTGGTTACCGACCCGGTAATAATAGTTCAGCCTTCAACGTTTCAACACACGAAGGTGCGGGTACTTTCCAAGCACTGGCGAATAAGGAGCTTACGTCACCGAAGGCGTAAGATTGTTTTTTTTTTATATTTTTTTTATTTTTCTTTGTGCTAGTTATAAGGCACTTTATTATATAAAGTATCAGACTTTGGCTAACTTCGCCATTTAAATTTTTTTTTATTTTTTTTTATTACTGATACTTTATTTGTTTAATAATTCCTGTAAAAGAATCTTAATTTACTTTGAAAATATTGTGTTTTTAGTTAATTTTTATTAGTTAATAAAAATATTATTGAATACTTTTAAAATTTTTTTTATTCCGTACATAGATTATCGGATTAAGTTTATCCTACATAGTAATTGGGCTAGTGGGCTCTGAACTGCTATATTTTATATTGAATATAGTAATCGTGGCACACGCGTGGCATGACACCATTAGGTAAGCTGCACGTCAGACAGTGTGTACTATCAGATTGTACGACAATAAAGATTATTTTTTTTGTATTTAATAATTATAATTAATTAATAATTTTATTAGCTATAACAATACAATATTTATCGTTTAAAAAGAAAAATTTTTGAAAGGTGAAAATAATAAATAAAACTTTGCTTCTAAATTTATTACTACAAATATACTAAATTACAAAATTCAAGTGGTCGATAAAGATTTCGAGCTTGAAAAATATTCTATTAAGTTGTCGATAAAGATTTCGAACTTAAAATTATTCTATTAAGTTGTCGATAAAGATTTCGAACTTAAAATTATTCCATTGAGTTGTCGATAAAGATTTCGAACTTAAAAATTATTCTATTGAGTTGTCGATAAAGATTTCGAACTTAAAAATTATTCTTAATAAAGTAGTCGAAAAGAACCTCGTGCTTTATAATTTCTACTAAGTTGTCGATAAGGATTTCGAGCTTATATCTACTAAAGAAAGCAAATAAAATTATTATTTTCAAAAGTTACTAAAATATATTGTTTTAAAAATTGATTCGATATTAAATTACCTATTAAATTATATTTTTAAAGTTGTATTTCCAAATTTATTCTTATTTAATCACCTCATTAATATACAACAAGAAATATTTAAACAAAATGTCCAAGGAAACAACTTTGAGCTTTAAAGAATTGAAAAAAGAATTAAGAGATATTGTGAAACTTAGCAAGGACAATTTAGATATTAAGTCCTGGGCTACTGAATTAAAACTTTGGATCAAGATACAAGGTATTACAGATCCAGAAACAATATTTAATGCTTGTTTACTTACCAGCTCTGGTGAAGTACAACGCGTTATTGAAGATTTGGGAGAAGATAGTGATGATGAAAGTGATGATTCATCAGATGAAGAAGAAGAAGATGATGAAGAAGAAAATGTTGATGATGATATTAAATTTCCTTCTCTTGGAAAAATTATTTCAAGTCTTGAAAATTTTTACAGTATTAAAGAAGACCAAAATTTACTTCTTAAAGAACTTCGTGCAATGCGAATTAAAAGAAACGAAAAGATTAAAGACTTTAATGTAAGATATAGAACTTTGTACACTAAACTTGATAAAAAGAGAAGAAAGCGCATCGGTGTACTAGATTATATTGATTCTATTCAAAATAATTATGAAGCCTGGAAGAAATTATCCCTTAAAGATGATATAAGTATGGAGAAAGCTTTCAAAATTGCCGAGAAAGTAGATAGACTTTCTGTAAGGAACAATAATATTAATACCTATAATGTTAATAATTCCCAGCATAATCAAAATAATCAAAACAGTACTCCTTCAAGACTTTATCCTAAAAGAAGAAACGAAACTTTCCAAACAAGTCAAACAAATAATAAACTGAAACCTCAAGATATTATAGAAGAATCAACCCAGAAAATGAGAAATTTATCTGTTAAAACTTGTTTCTTCTGTAAGGAAGAAGGTCATTACTCATACTATTGCCCTCAATTAAATAAGATTATGGAAAAAAATAAAAAAGAAATATATTCCAAAAAGTCTTTAAACTTCTAAATGGGAGCAGAAGCACTCCCAATGACAAAACAATAGCTTCATTAAATAATTTACAAAATAATACTTTTACTAAGAATAGTCCAATTGATAATAATTCCTTTAATGAAGAATCTGAAGAATCTGATTTTAGTGACACAACTGAAAGTGAGGATGATATCATTATTAATGCTATAAAAAGAAAAATGAATGATAATAACAGCGAAAAAGAAGAAAATAATTCCAAGAAAGTACATAAAAGTTTAAAAGATAATCCACGTCCTTTTGCAACTCCTGCTTTAAGAAAGAAGAAAGAAAATGAGCTACATAATAAACCAAATAAAGTTTATAAAAATCAAATACTTCCTTCAATTTTAACTCAACCAAATATTAACAAAGAAAAACAAAAAGAAAAGGAATTAAGAAATATGACAAGAGTAAGAGAAAGTAAAGAAGAAAACAACAATTATTCATCAAAAGGAAAGGAAAAAGTTGAATCTGAAGATATACTTGTAATCGATAATGAAATAGAAGATCTAGAAATGAATAAAGATAATCAACAAAATAAAACTACTACTTTGGAAAAATTAATTTCAACAAAAACTAAAGAAACTAATAATGAAAATACTCAGTTAGTAAAAAGGAATATCAAAATGATGAATAATAAAGAACCTTACAATATTATGGATGATTTAAATAATCTTAAATCCAGTATTACGATAGGTCAACTCTTGAATGCATGTCCGAAAATTCGTTCACAATTAACTCAAGGTTTAAAGTTAGAAAAATCTAAAATAATTGGAACTGTAGACAATGTAATAGCACGAACTTTATTAGTGAATAACTATGATTATAGCTACATAAGTAAAAGTAATGAAGTAGCCGAAGAAGACTTAGCAATGGTTGATGCAAGTGTTGACGGAGTACTAGGAAAACTTTTAATTGATTCTTGTAGTAACCTAAGCATCGTTACTAAGCAGTATTTTGATAAATTACCTGGTGAATATGAAACAGTTGGAAAAAGTCGTGGAAGAATCCAACTAGCAACACAAGATGAAGAATACTCGGAAGGAATTATTGTTCGATTACCAGTAAAAATTAATAATTATGAATTTAATGCGGACTTTAGAATTATTGAGAAAGAAGACTCATTTTATGAGATGTTAATAAACTTTAAAACTCAAATCGATCATTGTTTATTTATTCATCCAACCTTAAACAGTCTATGTAAACTTTTGTCAGAAAGTGAATACGAAGAAATAGCTAAAATAAATAATCAATATTATGATGAAGAAAGTATAATTTGCACTATTAGAAAAGTTGAAGGAACGAATAATGAAAAGGAAATTATAAAGGAATTAACTCCAATGGAATTTATTGAGAGTGATGAATTTTTAAGTACCTTAAATAAAGATTATAAAGAACAAATTATTAAAATTCTCAAAGAAATGATTGACATAGTTGCCACTTCAACAGAAGAACTAACTCCTTCTAAACTTTCACCACATAAGATCCGTTTAAAAGCAAATTCAAAGCCAGTAAAATTAAGAAGTTATAGGTTAACTAAATTAAAATCAGATATCTTAAAAGAAGAACTTACAAAACTTATTAAGAAAGGATTGATAGAACCATCCTGTTCAGAATGGTCATCTCCAGTAGTACTTATTCTAAAACACAATGGAAAGTGGCGCTTGTGCATTGACTACCGAAAAGTCAATGATATGACAGAAAAAGATTCTTATTCAGTTCCATATATAGATGAAATTTTTGATAGTCTCGGAGGAGCTAAAATATTTACAACTCTTGATTTATTTTCTGGTTTTCACCAAATCTTAATGGATGAAGAAAGCGTTGAAGTAACCACTTTCACTACTAAGTTTGGAAATTATCAATTTAAGGTTATGCCTTTTGGACTTACTGGAGCTCCCTCAACCTTCCAAAGAGAAATGAATAAAATTTTATTCCCTTTTATTGGTGAATTTGTTTACGTATTTATTGATGATGTTTTGATCTATTCAAAAAGTATCGAAGAACATTTAATACATATTAAACAAGTATTAGAAGTATTTAAAGAAAACAAGTTAAAAATTAATATTGAAAAGTGCCATTTTCTTCAAACTGAAGTTGATGTATTAGGTCACAAACTTACTACTAAAGGATTAAGTCCCATGGAAAGTAAAATAACAGCTATTAAGAAGTGGGAAGCCCCTTCATCAATTCATGAATTAAGATCATTTCTAGGAGCAATAGGATATTATCGTGACTTTATTCCTAAATATGCTCAAATTACCTCACCTTTATGTAAATTATTGAAAAAGAATACTAAATATGAATGGAATAAAGAACAACAAGAAAGCTTTGAACTCCTAAAAGAAAAATTAATCAATGCACCTATTCTAAAATTTCCGTCATTTGACAAACCTTTTATCATTAGAACTGATGCTTCGTATAATGGAATTGGTGGAGTTCTTTTACAAAAAGAAGAAGAAACCAGTAAGGAGCATCCAATACACTTTATAAGTAGAAGTTTGAAGAAAGCTGAAAAGAATTATGGTATCACAGATTTGGAAGGAACAGCTTTGTTTTACTGTATGACTAAATTTAAATCTTATATTGAAGGAAATCCATTACCTACAACTATTTACACAGATCATAAACCATTAGTTGGTTTATTTAAGAATAAAGAACCTTTGAATGCAAGGCAAACAAGATGGTGTCTAACCGCTAGTATGCTTGGAATTAATATAAAATATGAATCAGGCAAAAAGAATGTGTTAGCTGATGCTCTTTCAAGAATGAAAAGTAAGGAAGAGAGAAAGATATTATTAACAAAAATTACTAATGGAAATAATGAAGAATTATTATCTAAAGTTATAAAGGAATTTATTAATGAAAAGTTTACTGTTATTGATGGTGAAGATTACTTTATCGACAATGGAAATTATAGAAAATTAATAACGGACGAAAATGAAAGGTTTAAATTAATTTTAGAAGCTCATAATATTGGCCACGAAGGATATTACAAAACATATCAAAGACTTAAGAAAAACTTTTATTGGAATCATATGATTAAAGATATCAAAAGAATTGTTAGTAATTGTGAAAAATGCCAGTTAAATCGTCCTCAACCATATCCAGAACCAACCGAAAACCATCCAACTAAAGTAGAGGGTCCTTTTGTGCATTTAGGATTAGATATTATAGGACCGTTACCAAAAACAAGAAATAATAATCAATATATTATAGTAACTGTTGATTACTTTACCAAATGGGTTGAAGCCGAACCCACTGAAAACATAACTTCCTCTGATATAATTAAATTTTTAATAAATGTTTTTGCAAGACATGGTGTGCCTCAAGTTATTACCACCGATAATGGAGCCCAATTCACCTCTGACATGACAAAAATCTTTCTTGACCTTTATGACGTTTATGTAAAATTCATAGCTACTTATCACCCTGAATCCAATGGTCTCACTGAAAACCGAAATAAAGAAATTGGAAAATTACTCCGTTTATTAGGAAGGAAAAATCAAGATTGGGATGAAGTTTTACCTTCTGCTTTATGGGCACTTCGAACTACCAAAAATACAGCTACTGGACATTCTAGTTTTGAATTAGTATATGGAAGAGAAGACCAACAGCCTTATGATATAGCCATAAGAACAATTGAAAATGCAGGTAAATCATATGATGAAATTTTAATGGAAAAATTTGTTCGTCATTATCAATGGACTAGAGAAGCATGCGAAAATGTGAAGAATGCTAACAAGTATTGGGCAACAAGACGAGAAGAACAAATAAGTATGAAAAAAGGAAAAGAATTAAAGGCTGGTGATCTTGTTCTTGTTAGAAACTTTAGCCGCACTAAGCTAGAACCATATTACAATGGACCATTTAAAATTTTAAAAATTCAATTCAACACGGCAACCCTAATCGATCAGAAGACTGGAAAGCAACTCGATAGGAATGTTCACTTTAAAAATTTAGTAAAGTTTAACTCCGCTTACAGAGAAGCTTGAGTCTTCGTCGGGGCATCTTGATAAGAATGTACTAAATAATGCATTCTTAATTAAATCTACGATTTATTTCTAATACATTATGTGTACATTATTATTTTTGTACTTTAATAAATTTTTAAATCCAAAGATCAAAAATTAAATCAAAAATTATATTAAACTTTATATTTTTATATTAAATCTTATATTAATAGTAATATTTTTATATATTTAAAACTTATATTAGCAATATTAATAATAAATCTTATTTTTTTTTTATATTAATAATGAAAATTTATATTAATAATATTTTTATATATTGATAATTAAAAATTTATATATTATATTTTAACTTTTTATTATAAAATTTTATATCGAAATGTTTTATTTTATATTGAAAAATATTTTATTTTATTAAAAACCTTTATATTAGAATAGTATTTTTATTTTTATTTGAATATTTTAACAGATTGTAATAAAAATTATAGCCAATTAAATAAATTCTTATTAGTAATATTTTAGATATTTTTAAATAAATAAATAAAAAAAAAAAAAAAAAAAAAAAAAAAAAAAAAAAAAAAAATGTTTTATTAATATTATAAATGTATTTTATTTATATTGTTATAATTAAATTTTATATAATTAATTATAAAAATCAATTTAAATTTAATAGTTTTTATAAAAAAAAAAAAAATAAATAAAATGTAATTTAGTGGCAAGAACAACTTTTATGCCTTGAAAAAAGTATAAATAGTTGTAAATTTTGCTACTAATTTTTAAATATCATCAAGTAAAATTAATAAAATAAATAAATAAAAATAAATAAATAAATAAAATTTGTGTTTCCTTACTTTATTTTTATTTAATTCTCTAAAACCTTAACATTATTATTGTAATAATTCTATTAAGAACTAACTCAAAATAGAATTATTAACTACAACTTAACGACTAATTCATTAAGTTGAGAAAATAAAATAAAATAAATTTTTTTACCTTTAATGTAGAGTTTATTATAAAATTAATTATAATAATAACACAACATGTAAGAGAAGAATTGTTTGTATAAATTGATCTTAAAAATATGTTTTTGAATAAAATATTTTTATTAATTTATTAAAGTTAAAAATATAAAAATGTTACTATTATAACTATGTTTTTTATAATAATAACTCTTGATTTCTCAAAGAGAACTCAAGAGCCTTATTTATATTTTTTTATGAAAATAAGGTTATATAAGAAAGGGTTTTCTAATCTTAACAAATCTCTTATCTAGGAAAAGATTAGATAGAAAAACCTAGATAAGTTTCCGATCGATATTCTATCCATATCGATCATCGCATTAATTAAGTAAAACCGATTACTTCTAAAAAGTAATTGGAAAAAATCTTAATTAACCGATTTTCCAATCTAATCTAATGATCGAAAATAAAAGAATAAAATAATAAAAGATATTTCGATCATATAATTTATCCTTATATTAAAAATATAAAATTAAATAGTTAATAAAATACAGAATACATTATAAAATACAGAATACATTATAAAATACAGAATACATTATAAAATACAGAATAGAATACAATACAAAATACATTAGTTACAGTAGAGAATTTAACATATTGTAAATATATTATTTAAAATTAATTAAATAAATTTTGTTAAATTAATGAATATTTAAAATTAAATTAAATAAATTTAATAAATATTATATGTAATTAAATAAAGTTATAGTTATAATAACTTAACTAAGAAAATATAATTATTTGTTAGCAAATAATTATAGATTCTTACAATTATTGTAAGAAATTACTTATAAAATTAATTATAAATAATTTCTTAACTACAAATTAACATTAATTATTGCTAATTAACATTAATTTGAGAAAATAAAATTAAATATAATTAAATAAATATAAAATAATATAAATAAATAATTATACTTAACTTAAGTATAAGATAGAGTTTATTATAGAAAGTTTATAATAAACAATAACACAAAAGGAATAAAAGACACAAATATTTATAAAATATGTTTTATTAAAAGGGTTTTGTTTATTAATTAATTATTTTATTTGAATTATTATTTATTATAAAAATTCTAAAATAATAACTCTTGATTTCTCGAAGAGAACTCAAGAGAATCAAATATATATAAATTAATAATTAAATATTATTGGTTAAACTAAATACAATAATTTAATGTATTAAATTAATGTATTAAATAAGAAAGATAGATAAATTTTATAATAAAATAATAAATTTATCTAAGTTTCTTACATTGCTCCCTTTACTTAATGAATTTGTATAAATTCATTATTATATAGGAAGTAGTAAGTTTAAAATAAAAATTATAATTAACCAAAAAAAATAAAATTAAATAATTTATTAAAAGTTTTGCTAACCTTAACTTTTTTACATCTAGAGAAAAGATTAGCGGAAAAACTCTAGATGAATCAATATTAAGTAAAACCAATTAACTTGGGAAAAACCTTAATATTGTTTTCTAAACTAATATATAAATATAAGTGAATAAATAATTATAAAATTAAATAAAATAACTATAATTATTAAATGTATAAATAAATATAAAATTAAATAAAATGACTATATTATTAAATGAATAAATAAATATTAAATTAAATAAATTATAATAACTAAGAAATGTAAATAAATTATTAATAAATTTATTTGTATTTCTTCATTGCTCCTTTTCATTTGAATTGTTCAATGAAAGAAGAACAATTTAAGAAGTAATAAATTAAGAAATATTAAGTAGAAATAAAATAAAATTTAAATAAAATTAAAATAAATATTTAATTGCAATTTCAATTTAAAATTGAAATTTAAATTTTGAATTAAAATTTTATTTTAGATAAATAATTAAATGAACAATAATTTATTAATTTATATTATATATTATATATATTTTGTATTAATAAATAAATAAAAAATAATAATAATAATTAATTTTACAATATATATATATTGTATATTATTCATTAAATGAATGAAAATAATAATAATTTTAAATTATATATTATATATTATATATTTTTCATATTTATTAAATAAATAATAACATTTTATTATTTATATTATATATATGTTATATTATTCATTAGATAAATAAATAAGTAATAATTTAAATTATACATATGAATTATTTATTAAATAAATAAATAATAATATTTTATAATTTTTTATATTAAATTTTATATGTATATTTTGAAATATGTATTAAATAAATAATAATAATATTTTATAATTTTTATATTACATATATATATATGTATTTTTTTTTTTTTTTTTTTTTTTTTTTTTTTTTTTTTATAGATATAACGAGATATAGCTTTTGCCGATATCTGTTTTAACAAAGGGCAATTAGTAATTAACAATTATATTATTAATAATAATATATTATTTCAATTACATAGAAGTGAATTTCAATTTTTATATCACTTCAGCCCTCGTGTTAATATCTATATGTGATCATAGAACATTGTAATTATATATTTAAATATATCTTATAATTTTTAAAATTTTATTTTCGTTCGTATGATCAATATTAAAAACTTTTTTTTATTATTATTATTTATTATTATTATTACTTTATTTACCATAATTATAATTTTATTTATTTATTTATTTATTTATTATTATTATTATTATTATTATTATTATTTAAATTATTTATTTTTTATTTTTATTTATTTTTAAAGAAAAGAAAACTGAACAACTTATCTTTTAAATTATTAATTTATTTTATTTATTTTTTGTTTTTTGTTTGTTTATTTGTTAGTTTTGTTTTGTTTCCTGCTTTGTTGCTTTGTTTGTTGCTTATTTTATTTTATTTTTTTTTTTTTTATTTTTTTTTTTTATAAGAAATATATATATATAATGTATATAATGTTATATATAAAAACAATTATATAATATTAAAATATAATATAAATATAATATTATAATAGATAAACATGATATATAAAATAAAATAAAGTAAAATAGTTAGTATGTAATATTGTTAATTTTTATGAAATTTATAAAGACTTATTTTTAAAAGTAAATAGGCAGAGTAAACAGAATAAGTGTTATCATATTATTATAAAGTTATAATATTTAATATATATAATAATAAAGAATTGTTAGTCAATGTAATAATAAATTAAACAAAATAAATAATATATATATGACATAAACAAACATAAACAATGAAAAGAAAAATAAAAAATAAACAAAAAAAAAAATTTATAAATTTAAATTGAGAGAAAGAAAAAATTTCGTAAATAATATAAAATGAATTTATTTAATTTAATTATTCCATTATAATTATAATTATTATTTTTTGTTATATTCATATTAAATTATTTATAAAATATTTTCTTCCTAAAAAGAAGAGTTATTATTGTAAGAAATTACTTATAAAATTAATTATAAATAATTTCTTAACTACAAATTAACATTAATTATTGCTAATTAACATTAATTTGAGAAAATAAAATTAAATATAATTAAATAAATATAAAATAATATAAATAAATAATTATACTTAACTTAAGTATAAGATAGAGTTTATTATAGAAAGTTTATAATAAACAATAACACAAAAGGAATAAAAGACACAAATATTTATAAAATATGTTTTATTAAAAGGGTTTTGTTTATTAATTAATTATTTTATTTGAATTATTATTTATTATAAAAATTCTAAAATAATAACTCTTGATTTCTCGAAGAGAACTCAAGAGAATCAAATATATATAAATTAATAATTAAATATTATTGGTTAAACTAAATACAATAATTTAATGTATTAAATTAATGTATTAAATAAGAAAGATAGATAAATTTTATAATAAAATAATAAATTTATCTAAGTTTCTTACAATTATGGTAAAGAATGAATTAATAACCTTTATTTTATTATTAATAATTCTTTACTAAATTGTACTTTCCTATATTCTTGATAACCTAAACTTAATAATAAAATTTAATTTATTTTAATATAAATTAATTTTAACTTGTAAATAATGTAAATAAATTTTAATTAATTACTTTATTGTTATATTATTAAATATATGTATATTAAAATACAATTGTAAATATTAAAATTATACTTTTAAGATACTAAATTATTAAAACTATTAATTAAATATTATTATAAAAATTATTATAAAATTATTAAAATTATTAATTAAATATTATTCTAAAAATTATTATAAATTATTAATATTATAATTATTAAATATTATTATAAAAATTTATTTATTATAACTATTAAATATTATTATAAAATTATTAAGATTATTAATTAAATTTATTATTAAAAATTATTATTAAAAATTATTACTTATTATAAAAATTATTATTTAAATATTATCAAATTTATTAATTAAATATTATAAAAATTTTATTTTATTTTGAAAATAATTACAAGTATTATTTAAAATAATTAAAGATTATTAAATTTATTATATTAATCTTTAAAAACAATTTATTTAACTCAAAAATATCAAAGAAAATAGTAAAAACTATTTTCTATATATTTATTTTATAATTATTTTTAATTAAATTATATTTGAATATTATATTATTATATTTATAAAAATTAAAACAAAAATGAATTATTGATATAAAATTAATTCAATAATTCTATAAAATTACTTAAATTATAAACAATTAATTATACTTTAAATTTATAAAAAAATATAAATATTGTAACAATTTCTTAAAAATTAAATGTGTGTACTTTAAATAATAAAATTTTATATTAATAAAAAAAATAAATAACTTTTAATAAAGAATTATTTTTTTTTATTTAAAATCAAAGCAGGGTAATACCCGTCCCCCCCTGCTTGATTTTAAATATCTAAGTGTCAACCCCGAGTCTACCAATTATGTTAAGGAATGAACAAATAATGTTAATTTTATTATTTTTCATAAAAATAACTTAACCACTAAAATTAAATTATTTATTTCCTTACTTGGGGAACTTTCTTATGTTCTATTACTGCCAAATTATTACTAATATTAAATTTATTATTATTAATATAAATTCTTTATTAATATCAATACTTTATTATTAAAATTAATACTATATTATTAATATCAATATTATTATCAATATCTAGTTTTATTAATATGATTTATTCTATCAATATTTTATTATTAAAGAAAATTTTATTTTACAAATATTACTAATACAGATTATTTATTATTAATAAAAATTAATATAATTAATAATGATTTAAAAATCTTTTACTTAAATCCATGATCCTTGTCATTAAAATTAGTAATACTTCCTTCCAAAATACACCCTATTTATAATAAGATTAATAATAGATAATAATCTAAAATACTTTTATTTAAAAATAGTATAAAATTAAATAATACTCTATTACTAATAGTTCTGTAAAAGTAATAAAATTATTTTTAAAATATATTATCACTACAATTAATAATAAATAGTTTAGAATTTAATATGTAATAATTATTTATTATAATAGAATAGATTATGAATTTATAATTTAAATACAATTCAAACATGTAACTCTAAGATATTCTAAAGAAATGGCTTGACCATTTCTAACGATAAAAAAAAATATAAATAGATGAGAAAATTGTATTTTAGAAAAATAATCTGAGAAAAAAATATAATCTTATTAAAGAAATTAATTAATTTTTAGTTTTTAATTGAATAATTTTTATTAAATAAATAAATAAAATATTTTAAAAAAAGATATATTTTAATTTTTAATTTTTTTTATTTTAGTGTTTATTTCTATATTTATTATTATTCTGTCCCGAACCTCAACAATTATTTATTGGTATATGTAAATCATCTACATTGAAGTAATGATTAATTTCATTGTCAAAGTTTTTAGATAATTTGATCTTAACGATTAGGTCAAGATGCCAAATTATAGTAATTAATTAATAATTTAATTTTACTCTTATTTAAAACATATTATTATTAGTAAATTTTATAAATAAGTTTTTTATTTAAAATATAAGTTTTATTCAATATTAATAATATTTTATTACATTATTATTTTATATAATTATTACTATAATTTAAATTACAATAATCCTAAAAAGGATTAATCAAAAGATTTAAACATGTATTTATATAAAATAATTAATTATTAAAATATTAATTATTAATATGAATATGTAATAGCATTAATAAAAGTTTGATATTGATAATATAAAATAAGATAATAATATAAATATTTAATATAAATAAAATATAAGAATCTAATATAGCTAAATATTATATTTTATAATTAAAATATAATATGTAGAAATTAATTTAATGACAATCACGTGTTTATATTATTAATGTGATATTCTTTATGTTGTAGCTGGTTTAATAAGTGTATTTGAGTTATTAATAATTTTTATTAATATTTATTTTATAATTACAATATTATTTCTACTAAAGAAAAACAAAAACAAGAATAAGAGTTAATATTAATTATACTGTAAAGTATTAATAATATATAATTATTACAAATAAATATATATATATATATAAACATAATATATATATAAATAAATAATATTTTAATATGAATAATATATAAATAATATAAACTATTATATTAATTATATATACTTTAATAATTATAAACTTTAATAATTTAAAATAAGAAGTATAATTTAATATTTAAGAAATATATATAAGGAATATAAATAATATATACAAAATATAAATAATATAAAATATAAATAATAATATAAAATATATAATAATATAAATTATTATAAATAATAAGATATAAATTTAATATCTGAATATACAAATATTCAAATATACAAATATGTTGCTACACATATTTGTTTTATATCAGAAACTTCCCTGTTAGAATTGAACTTAATTTCGCAAGAAATTAGTGAAATTAAATTTATAATAATTTAGATTAAAAATTTTTATATTAATTTATATTAAATTTAATAATAAAAAAAAATGAAATTTTTGAAAATTTTTATAATAAAATTTTAATAATAAAAAAAATTTTTTTTTTTTTTTTTTTATATAAAGAAATTAAAGATTTTTGAAATTTCATTCATTAAAAGGTAATATATTTTTAATATGGACGTTTCTTTCCAATTTTGTACCGTCCATGGCATCCTGTAATTGAACTGTATTCCAAGATATGTCCTTAATTATATATGGGCCAAGGAAATACGGTTCAAGTTTAGTTCGTTGGTGATTTCTTATTTTTACTAAATCACCAATTTTAAAATTTTTCTTATTTTCCATACTTTGTTGAGCTTGTCTTCGAGTTTTCCAATAATGGATTGTTCCAAGCATTTTTTTTGCTGCTTTTTCAACCCATTTAGCATGCTCAACGAACCTTTCCATTAATATTTCGTCCATAGTTCTACTATTATCTTCCAAAATTGAATTTCTTAAATTTATATCTATAGGTAGTAATTCCTTACGTCCATATAAAAGTTCAAAACTTGAATAACCCGTTACAGCAGATTTACTGGTTCTTAAAGCCCATAAAGCCAGCGGTAACAAAATATCCCAATGTTTGTTATCATTCGAGAAATTTCTTAATTGCTTTCCTATTTCTCTATTTCTGTTTTCCACTAATCCATTTGATTCTGGATGATATGTACTAACAAAATGAACGTACACATCATATATATCTAAAAATATTTTAGTATAATCAGCAGTAAATTGTACACCATTATCTGTAATAATTAGTTCTGGTATACCATGTCTACTAAAAACTTCTACTAAGAAATTTGTTACGTCCTGTGAAGTAGTAGTACGAAGTGGTTTAGCTTCTACCCACTTTGTAAAATAATCTACGCAAACAATAATATATTTATTACCTTGTTGTGTTTCTTTTAGGGGTCCAATAATATCTAAACCAACTCTAACAAAAGGAGCTTCTACAAGAGTTCCATATTTTTCTGTTGGTTTCGGCAATGGCTCAGAACGATTTAGTTGACATATTTTGCATAGCGAAATATATTTTTTTACATCTATTATTAAATTTTTCCAGTAATACTTTTCTTTTATTCTTTCGTAAGTTTTCTGAATACCTTCATGACCCACTCTATGTTCTTTAGTAATAATTTTAATTTTTTCATAGGGATCATCAATAATTTTTCTTAATTTATTATCATCTCTAAAATATAATTTATTATCAATTTTAACTATTTTTTCGGTTAAAAATTTATACATAAATTCAGAAATGAATTTTTCGTTCTCCTCCTGGGTGAGAATGGAGCCGTCAAAAGGTGAATTATTAACAATGGAGGAATCAACGGAACTATTAGAATTGTTAACAGAAGTGAACAGAATATCGCTATTAAGAAGAGAATTAGAACTAATACAAACATTAGTAACAGAGAAGTCTTTACGAACAACTCTAGACAATGCATCAGCAATCAAATTAGCTTTACCAGGGTGATAAACAATATCAACTTGAAGTTTACTAAATTCATCACACCAACGTTGATGCTTAAGAGTATTCGGCTCACAACTTTTAATAATAGAAACTAAAGGTTTGTGATCAGTATATAGAATAGTTTTGAATGGATTACCTAAAATATAATGTTCGAATTGGACTAAGCAATAATAAGCAGCAGTGCCTTCAAGTTCAGTTGTAGTATAATTTTTCTCAGATTTTTTTAAACTTCTACTAACAAAATAAATTGGGTGTTCAATATTATCATCATAAAGTTGTAAAAGAACACCACCAATACCATATCCACAAGCATCGGAACGAATAATAAATGGAATATCAAATTTAGGGTAACAGAGGATAGGGGCACTGATTAAACAATTCTTTAATAATTGAAAGCTATTGTTTTGAGAATCAGTCCAAACAAATGGAGTATTCTTCCTTAACAAAGAACAAAGAGGTGCAGATTTAGCAGAGTAATTGTCAATGAAATTTCTATAATAACCAGTCATGCCTAGAAAAGAACGAAGTTCGGATACATTAGTAGGAGGTGTCATATTCATAATGGAAAGCATTTTCTTATCTAGAGGAAGTAAACCATCAATAGTAACTTTATGACCTAAAGCTTCAATTTCTGTTTGACAGAAATGTCATTTTTCTATGTTTAATTTTAAATTATATTTTCTTAAAATATTAAAAACTTCGGAAAGATGAATTAGATGATTTTCAAAACTATCGGAATAAATAATAATATCATCTAAGTATATTTGAACGCAATCATTAATTAAATCAAAGAAGATTCTATTCATTTCACGCTGGAAGGTAGCAGGCGCGTTAGTTAAACCAAAGGGCGTAACTTTAAAATAGTAATTACCAAATTTCGTTGTAAAAGAAGTCTTTTCCTTATCTTCAGCCCACATAGGAATTTGATGGTAACCACTAAATAAATCAATAGAAGAAAATATTTTTGCATCTTTCAAAGCATCAAAGATTTCACGAATTTTTGGGAGTGCATAGGTATCTTTAATAGTAATATCATTCAACTTCCTAAAATCAACACAAAGACGCCATTTACCATTTTTCTTTAACACTAAAACAACAGGAGAAGCCCATGGAGAATGAGAAGGTTCAATTAACTTTTTCTCCAATAATTTACGAAGTTCTTCCTTTAAAGCATTAGATTGAACCTGAGAAATTTTATACGCCTTTTGTTTAATTGGCATAGAGTTTTCTTGTAAAATAATATGATGAGGAAATAATTTAGAAGGTTCCAAATCATCAGAAGAAATGGCAATAATATCATCAAATTTTTTTAATAATCTACAAAATTTTTTATAATCTTTTTTATTTTTAAATTTTAATTGATTAATAATAGAATTAATTACATCATCTTTTTCTTTAGCACTAATATTAGAATTAGATTCATTAGCATCAACAAATAAAGTAGCCTCAACAATATCAATTTTTGGTTCAGGAGAAACACATAATAAAGACTGAGAACGGAAGGTATTTATATCTTCTATATTACTAATAGGTACTAATTTATCGTCCATATTCATATATGCAAGAACTTTATGAATTGTGTCAATAAGAATCCTGTTATCAGATTGTGTTTTAAGAGAAATAATCGCATCATAAAAAGGATCGTCTTTATCGGAAATTTTAAAATCAGTAATAAATTCAACAGAACCAAGTTTAACAGCTAAGCGAACAATATCATAAACACGACTTATATCATCAACCATCGCTTGTCTAATTGTACTTTTATCATGGCCAATAATTTGATAATTTTTAACAAATTTATTTAAAAATTTACGTGATATTAAATTTGCATTACTACACGCGTCTATGAAAATTGAAGCAGGATAGCCATTAATATATCCACTTACAACTGTAACATCATGTTCGTGTACAATATTATTATTATTATTTAAATTATTAGCTATTTTACTATTATAATTAATATCACTATAATTTTCATTGTTACTACTATTGGTACTATTATTATCGTTATTATTATAGTTATTACCTATATTAGAATTAGTAGCATTAATAATATTTTCATTATTTTGCTTTGAATTCTTAATACCTTTAATTAATTCATCTTTAGAAATTTTTGAAATGTTAAGGAGTTGTCCAATTGTAATATTTGCTGGAATATTTAATAAATCTTCGCAAATATTATATTGCTCGCGGTTTCTCATCATCTGTATGGTAGGTTTTTGTTTCTTTTCTTTTTCCGTTAAATTTTTATTCTTCATTTTGTCCATATTATTAACATTATTAACTGTATTCATATTATTAATTTTTTTACTTGAATCATTATCATTAATTTTATTCTTAATTCTTTCTCTTTGCTGTGCGTTATTATGAACTTCATTTTTTTCATTTTTATTTTCATTATTATTATCTATTTTAATATTATTGTTAAGGACTTTTTTATTTATTCTTCTCGTAGGTTTAATAATTCGTTTGTTATTTATAATATTATCAGTGGAATTATTATTTTGGATAGGATTACTAATATTATTTATATTATCAAATATTTTATTTTGAGGAATAGTTTGTGAATTATTAATGGAAGTTCTGTCATAATTATTCGTTATATTGCGTAACTTCTTATTAGCGTTTGTTAATATATTATTATATTTTTCATCTCTTTCTCTTTTTGCAGCAGCTATAATTTCTTCCAAATTGTTATGATTGTCGTAAGAAGATACTACAACATTGTCGCCATTATAATCATTAATTTTATCATTTTCAAAATAGAATTGTTCATTATTATTTATATTATCATAATCATTATTATAATCATTATTATAATCATTATTATCATAATGGTTAAAATTATCATTATCATAATCTTCATTATAATTATTGTCATAAATATTATTGTAGTTATTATTATAATTGCTATGGTTATTACTATAATCATTATTGAGACAAACAGTAGCAATATTGTTTTCACCATAATCATTATAGTTGGCATTTTGATTATTGGAAGTTAGCCTTCTTCCGTAATCTAGTTTTTTGTATTTTGATTATTGTTTTGTTGGTATCTAAGTTGTGGGCAATACCTAATAATATGGCCAGGCTCATGGCACCAATAACATACTTTTATATGTAGGTTCTCTAAACCCCTAGTAATATCATCAACACTATTTAGACCATTATTATTGTTAGGAGTATTATTAATATTTCTTGGAACCTTTGTATTATTCATCCTATTTAATGTATTATTATTAATATTATTATAGTTGTTATAATTATTGTTAAAATTATTACTCCTCTGTAATTCATTATTTAAATTCCTATTTTTATTTTGTAAATTGGTATTTAAGAATGAGTTATAATTATTATTTAATTGATTAAAGTTTTGGTTGGATCTATATCTACTAATAAAAGGATAATTATTTTGGATATTATTATTGTTAAATTTTCTACCCTTTTGTATTGAGCGACTTCCAAGTTTTATTCTTTCTACTTTTTCCGCAATTTTACAAGCAGCTTCAATAGTCTTGGCTTCTTCATAGGCTACCTTTTCATAAATATCAGTTCGACTACGTATAGAATTCTCGTAATCATAGACTGATAATTTAGCTTTATTATCTGTAGAGAGCTGGCAGTAGTAATCTAAGTACCTATCGTTGAATTCCCTGACACTTTCATTTGGCATAATTAGTAAAGTTTTTAATTCCCTAAATCTTTCATCTTCGTTTAGATGATACCTTTCCAGGAGAATATCTCTACACTCTTCTAAATTTAAAATTCTGTTTGCTTCTACGAATTTGTCGCTCACAATTTGGGTGGCTTCTTCTACAGTTCCTGCCAAAATGAACTGAAATTTTTCTTCGTCATCAGTAACCTTTTCCATCTTTAACCAATTTTTCATAAGAATGTACCAAGCTTTTACATTCTTATTATTTCCACCTATAATTGGGAGTGGAATTTTTCTTCCTTCACGGTTGGAGCTCATCTTCATATTTTATTAAATGAATATATTGTATGTGTATATGTATTTTTTTTTTTTTTATATTATTATTATTATTATTATTATTATTATTATTATTATTATTATTATTATTATTATTATTATTATTATTATTATTATTATTATTATTATTATTCAATTTTAAAGTTAATGATTAACAACTATCTACTAAGATATACTAAGATAAATTATTTCCTAACCCTAAAGTTATATTATTATTAATTAATAATTATTTCCTAATTAGTAAAAATTTTATTTATACTAAATTTTGCATTAAACAAAAATTAATTATTAAATTTTAAATATGAAATTTATTGATAATATTGTAGTATATGAATATAGGTTAATCGTTTTTATTCTGGTTCGATTTCCCAGTCTCCTACTTCATATTTTTCTACAATAACTCTAACACTAACACTAAATTTAATTAAATTGTTGAGAAACGACGTCTTTAACCTCTAAACGCAATTTCTCCGAAATCTAACTAAATAATAAATATTAATTACAATTAATAACTATACACTAATAAGCCTATTTTTAACTACAACCTCACACTTCGCACCAATTTTTAATGTGATATTCTTTATGTTGTAGCTGATTTAATAAGTGTATTTGAGTTATTAATAATTTTTATTAATATTTATTTTATAATTACAATATTATTTCTACTAAAGAAAAACAAAAACAAGAATAAGAGTTAATATTAATTATACTGTAAAGTATTAATAATATATAATTATTATAAATAAATATATATATATATATATAAACATAATATATATATAAATAAATAATATTTTAATATGAATAATATATAAATAATATAAACTATTATATTAATTATATATACTTTAATAATTATAAACTTTAATAATTTAAAATAAGAAGTATAATTTAATATTTAAGAAATATATATAAGGAATATAAATAATATATACAAAATATAAATAATATAAAATATAAATAATAATATAAAATATATAATAATATAAATTATTATAAATAATAAGATATAAATTTAATATCTGAATATACAAATATTCAAATATACAAATATGTTGCTACACATATTTGTTTTATATCATTATTTAATATATATTAATTTCAATATGTTAATAATATTTAGTAATTAGTTGGCCTAGACTAATACCTAAATATTTTAATAAAGTTAATTTAATAATAATTATTATATTATTATTATTTATTAATATTGAAATTCAAATAACTGAATTATCGAAATTGAAATTGAATTGAAATTCAGTTATTATCTTAACATTGATTTATTTGATTATCAAAGTTATCAATAACATTGTCTAAATTTTCTGTAGAAAATAATAATATTTATATTTAAAATATTTATATTAAAATATTTATATTAAAATATTTTAGTTTTAATATTATTCAAAAAAAAAAAAAAAAAAAAAAAAAAAAAAAAAAAAAAAAAAAAAAAAAAACTAACAATAATAATAAAATAAATAAAATTAATTATATACCTTTAGGAATGTATTTAAACACACTAAATGCTTCATTAACTGATTCAACACATCTATTAGAAAACGGGTTAATAACTAATTCATAGAATTATTGTTAATTCCTATTATTTTTATTAATAATATTTATGGTTTATTATTTATATGTACCATAAAAAATAACTACTAATTCCACAGCAAAACATATTCCAAGCACAATATACACGAATCTAAGTTCATCATCAATTAAAACTTGATTTCCAGAAACAACTAAATCAAGTGCTTTCATATATAATGGACCAAATTTACTTTGTGAATTCTCTATAATTATATAAAATTATATAGATAGATAGATAGATAGATTTATTTAATTATTTATTTAATAGAATTTATAATCTATCTTTAAAAATTAATAAAATTTTATAAAATTTACCTTTAAAGTATCTATTGAAAAATTATGAGTCATATGCATAATTATAATTAAGAATTAAAAAAAATAATTAGTATTAATATTATATTTTTATATTTAAAAAAAAAATAATAATAATAATAAATTTTACCTTAGCAATGGGGATCTTAAAAAATCTAATGAAACACCACCCACCATTTTATATTGTAAATCTATATAAAAAAAAAAATAAAAAATAAAAAATAAAAAAAAAAAATAAGTATCAAGATTTTATATAAATATATCATATTAATTATTAATAATATTATTATTACTAAATTATTATTATTATTATTATTATTATTATTATTATTATTATTATTATTATTATTATTATTATTATTATTATTATTATTATTATTATTATTATTATTATTATTATTATTATTATTATTATTATTATTATTAAAGGGTTTTACAGTAATTAGTCCACTACTTGCAGTACTATGTCTCATATAAATAGCTGGTGAATAAACTTTTTTTAAGAAATCAATATGTTTCTCTAAATCATCAAAGTAATCTTCGGTAAGGTCAGTTCTATTTCCAACTAATGCTATAGACGATAATCTAATATCATATTTAATTCTTGATACAATAAATGGTGACTGAAATGCATTATAGGTTCCAGTGATACCGTATACTATTCCACTATATGATTTTCTATTCTCATAATTACTATAAAATATTTTATATAAATAAAGTATAAATTACTATAAAAAAATAATAATAATAATAAATGATAATCATAAAGGATATATATATGACAGGGATATATGTTTAATATATACAAATTGTTTAATTTTATTAATTACCATACAATACCAATAATTATAATAATTAGTACAAAGTATTGCATAACATTATACATATTATAAATTGGTTTTTGGTACTTGGACTCCAAATTATTCCTTTTAATTGATAATTTATTATTCAAAATTTGTTTAATTACTATATAAATCTATACAAATTAAAATTATTTTATATATATATATAAAAAAAGATAGATAGATATTACCTTAAGGTCTTAATATGTCTAGAATCATTTGCACTTGCTGTAGATGATGCACCTTCTGATTTTTCATATTTTCTCCTTTGAGATTTGACATTCATTTCTTTCATTTCCTCCATCATTTCCTATAAAATTATATATTTATATAGATATATATATAGATATATAATTTTTGTAATTAATTATTGTATTTAATTACATTTCTTATAATATTAATATTATTAATTCTTAGTATATAAAATTTTTAGTACTTCTTGATATTCAATGTTTCTAAGATATTCATCCTATATGTATATTATTATGTAATTTTTTTTAATTATACAAATTATATTAATAAAAAAAAAAGCTATAATTCTTTAATTATTAATTATTTTTTCATTTTTACCGCTAAATCTTGTTTATTCTTATATATATTAAAATATATAAAATAAAAAAAATGAATATATATTTATATTATTCATTAAATATTAAAAATAATTAAATATATTTAACAGTTATTTTTTATTTGTATAATTAAAAAAAAAAAAAAAAAAAAAAAAAAAAAAAAAAAAACTTTCTTTTTTTATATATATTTACCAAGACACCTCTTACAAATAAAATATATAATTGAACTGCTTCATTTGAAAATGAAAATTTACTAATATATACTTTGTAATAGTTTTCTGCCTTATAAACAATATCTGATAAATCATCATTCATACATAAAGCTACATTAAGATCTTGAATAGAATTAACATTTTTCAATTCATTAAATAGATTTTTCATAATATTAATAGATTTTATATGATATGTAATTGCAATATTTTTAATTATATCAGTTTCAATTCCAAAATCAGCATTATTACTATTATAAATAAAAATATTTAATAATTTAATATCTATTTAAAAATCCTATTGTATAAATATTAATATAACATATGTAATACCTAGTATTATTCGCACTTCCTTTTCTATTCTTTTTAAATAATTCTTTACTAATTCCAGAGTAGTAAGATGAATAATATATTAAAAATTTTATCTTTAAATTAATCTCTAAATTTGATACTCTAAATAACAATTTTTCTGAAAGATCTTGAATTCTATCTAATGATGATTGATAATCATCATAAAACATTTTATTCTTATATACAAATAACCTTATTCCAAATAAATGATTCCAAAAATCAATATATACCTATTCATAATTAGTATTATAAAATAATGAATACTCAATTAATTGTTATTATAATTTATATATATATATATATATATCATACGTATGGAGTTCTCGAAAATTCATTTATACTTTTATATATGAATTATTTATAATATATAAAATTATATAATAAATAAAATTTTCATTTAATACTATAAAAATATTTAAATATTTTAAAATTTCTTATATTTAAAATAATATACTTACCATTCTTTAAATATTTTTTCAATTAATAATAATGATTCAATCGATCGATTATACCTATTTATTGAAATAATCATTAATATTATTATAGAAAAAAAAAAAAGAAGTACTCTAAAGTATAACACAAATATATATTACATTAAAAATTTGCATATATATGATGCTTCATTATAATCTTTAAAACATTTTTCCTCCTTTTTTGTTATTTTTTGTATAACTAATTTTAAATAATAATAATAATTTTTTAATAAAAAATAAAAACAATTATTATTACAATTACAAAATACTAAATAATTATAATTACCAATAGTTTCTATTGATTTTTCTGAATTATTATCATAATTCTCTTCTTCAAGTTCTTCTTTTAATTTTTGAATAACTCTTCTCTGATCATATTTTATTTGAATTCTTTTAATAATTTTATTTTCTTGGAATAAACAGTGGACTTTTTGGAATAATGATAAAAATTAAATAAGAATTTTTTTTAAAAAAAAAATTTTTTTTATACTTTACAAATATCATTTTCGAAAGGAAATTTCAAGACAAGCAAATCCAAAATAGAATTGAAAGTTTTTGGAAATAGAAATATTTCCTTACTTCTAAAGAATAAAAGTATGAATTGACATACTAATATATTAAATCATAAAATACATTTATATATATTAAATTTAAAAATTTTTCTATCATTACTTTATATTTTAAAAATAATAAGAAAGAAAAAAAAGTTCCCATATTTATAATTACATTCTATAAAAAAACAGATTTTATCAAGATTTTTTAATAAGTCTTTATTTACACCAATAGTACAATAAAATCTGAAGATACTGTTCTTAATTATTAATTAGAAGGATTATATATAATATTATATATATATATATATTATTGTTAAAAAAAAATAATTATAGTAATAAAACTAATATTTTAATATTAATATCATATTTACTATATATTTATTTAAACTTAATACAGAAACATTAAATCCTGTATCATTATCATTATTGTCATTGTTATTATTGTTATTTTTATTTTCATCATTTGAATTTTCATTAACACTATTTAGGTCCATTTTATATATATATATATATATATATATTTGTTTTAATAAAGAAATACTCGTTAAAATTATTTTTTTAAATTTTAGAAAAAAAAATTATAAAATAAAAATTAAAAAAAAAAAAAAAAAAAATGAAGTATCATATTATATTGAAATATAATTTAAAAAAAAATAAAAATAATAATAATAAATAAAATAAAAAAAGATGAAATAAAACATATATATATATAATCAATAAAAAATTAACTTTTTAACAAAATAACAAATAATTTTTTTTATTTTTAGTAATATTCAACTATAATTTAGAATTTAGAATTTTAAAGTTTAATATGTTGTAATTCTTGATGAATATGAAAATTTATAGTTTATCTGTAATAAATATTCCATACACACACATATATATATATGTTTTATTCTAAGCATATATATATTTATAGTTTATCTGTAATAGATATTCCATACATACATACATATATGTTTTATTATTCTAAACATATATATATTTATAGTTTATCTGTAATATTCATACACACACATATATATATATATATGTTTTATTATTCTTAACATATATATATTATTGTTAAAAAAAAAAAAATAATTATAGTAATAAAACTAATATTTTAATATTAATATCATATTTACTATATATTTATTTAAACTTAATACAGAAACATTAAATCCTGTATCATTATCATTATTATCATTGTTATTATTGTTATTTTTATTTTCATCATTTGAGTTTTCAATAACACTATTTAGGTCCATTTTATATATATATATATTTGTTTTAATAAAGAAATACTCTTTCAAAATTTTTTTTTAAATTTTAAAAAAAAAAACTATAAAATAAAAATTAAAAAAAAAAAAAAAAAAAAAAAAAAAAAAAAAAAAAAAAAAAAAATGAAATATATCAAATTAAATTGAAATATAATTTAAAAAAAAATAATAATAATAAATAAAGTAAAAAAAGATGAAAAAAAACATATATATATATATATATATATATATAATCAATAAAAAAATTAACTTTTTAACAAAATAATAAATAATTTTTTTTATTTTTAGTAATATTTAATTATAAATTAAAATTAAGAATTTTAAAGTTTAATTTATTGTATTTCTTGATTAATATGAAAATTTATAATTTATCTGTAATAAATATTCACACATATATATATATGTCTTATTATTCTAAACGGATAATATCAAAAATTTTGAATTTTTAATTATAAAAATCTTAAATATTTATAAATATTTCAGTAAAAGAGGAAAAATATAATAATTATAAATTTTTACTATAAAGCTCCTTTTATATATATATATAATTATTTTCAACACAAAAAATTGAGAATTTATTTTATTATATAGAGTTTCATTTATTAGTAACAATGTAATTAACCACCTAACTATAATGTTTAGCAAAAATAATTTAAAAAAAATAAAATTAAAAAAAAAAAATAAAATTAAAAAAAAAAAATAAAATTAAAAAAAAAAAATAAAATTAAAAAAAAAAAAATTTAAAAAAAAATTTAAAAAAAATAATAAAAATTATATATATATAATAAAAAATTTAAATTAATTAAAATATTATGATATAAATTGAAAAAAATAAAATAAAATAAAATAAAATAAAATAAAATAAAATAAAATAAAATAATAATAATAATAATAATAATAATAATAATAATAATAATAATAAAAATCATGTCATTGACGAAATCTAATTAGTTGATATAGTACTTTTTTTTTTTATTTATTAATAACTTTAATCTTTATTTATTTATTCAATTATTAATTTCACGAATATTTTTTATTTTTCAAAAAAAAAAAAAAAAAAAAAAAAATTAATAAATATTACTTGTCATATTCAAAATATAGTGCATAAATAATTGATCTAGTATTACAACAGGTAGAACGTTCAACACTTTTATGAATAAATGATTGAACCCTTTATCTATTTTTTTTTTTTTTTATTTTTTTTTAGAGGGAAGATAATACACTTCCATAAATTTATTAATCTTATTATAAAAAATATATGTAGGTGAAAAGTACATTATAAATTAAAAATAAAAATAAAAGTTAAAAATAAAAAATAAAAAAGCTCAAAAATACTATGTATTTCGGCAAGTTGTACTATGCGGGAATTTTCCTTTTTCGCCACAACAGGGACAAGTCTTAGGACAATCTTCTGAAACTCTACCCATTCTAATAGCAATAGTAGTATTGTATTTATAACCACAGCGTAAACGTATAACCCACGAAAGCCCTAAGTTGAATTGGGGATATTTTAAGCTAAGCATAATTATAGCTTTATTATTTGAAAACTTGTTCCTTGAAATTTGGAAACTGATTTCCAGTAACGTTCTAAAATATCTTCATATTTTACACATTTATATCTTTTGATTTTTTTATACAGTGTTCTAGATTCTTTAGTCCAGGAATAATAAGGCGTTTTGGGAATAGATTTAATAAGATCCTTTATAATACAGTTTGATTTACTCCATTTAACCCTTTTACCATAACAAGGACAACATTTAAAGTATATATATCTGTAAACCCATAGAATTAATTAAATTTCATATATAATAAGTAGTAGAGTTATATTTAATTAATTCTTAAAGTTATCATCCCTAATAAATTTCATTAATGAATATTAAACTCACTCATACAGCTTCCCCAAAAAAAAAAAAAAAAAAAAAAAAAAAAAAAAAAAAAAAAAAGTGCATTTAATTAAATATATAATATATATATACCATTTGAAACTTTTTACTTTTAATTAGAAATATTATAAAAATAAAATAACAAAATAAAATAAAAACTTATTATCTTTCTCTGTAACAAATACAAACAAGCTTTAATTAAATTAAATAAAAATATAAATTAATAACTCTCTATCTTAATGATAAATTCCATATTTAATTTTCGTACATCTTCCAATATTTAATTCTTTTTTTTAAAAAAAAAAAAAAAATATATATATATATATATTATATCTAATTAAAATAATATTATATTATTAATAGTTTGTTTAAATAGTTGCATAATATATCATTATAGTGCATTAACATATATATACTATACATGCTATGATTTTTAAATTTAAGGTAATATCTATCTATTTATATAATCATATTTTATCATATTATATTTATTATATATAATTATTTTCAAAAAAAAAATAATAAAATTAAATTTTCACTTCTTCGATCTTCATTTCCATACCTTAAAATTATTTGAAAATTATATGTATTTCCATAATTTATATATATATTTAAAATATTTAAATGTCTTTTATAATATTTAATTATATTTAATTATTATATTATCATTATTTTTTGGCTCTCCATTAATTATAATTTTAAATTATTTCACTTCGAAAGAAATTTCTCATTTATAATACATAAAACTACCAAATTTTTAAAATAAAGCATTAAGTTTTTATATCCTTATTCAGCAGTAATTATATATTGAAAATATACACATGATTATATCTTATTTTATAATTTAAGGATAATTTATTTTATTTTGTAATTTATATATTTAATATACAAATATATAACATAACTTCTTCCAGATAATATAAACCGTTTATTTAAGCTATAATTTAAATTATATAAATAATAAAGTAATAATTTAATACTACATCCTTGTTTAAAAAATATATATATCAATTTTTTAAAGAAATCTATTATTTACCTTCTTCTTTGGACGGAGTTGGTTACTGTGACACTTACGACAGTTAGTAGCACGTTGTGGAAGACGGGCGTAGCACTTACGACAAATCATCTTATCACAGTTGTACTTAGAGGCAAGAACCTTAAGAGATGGTTCAATAATACCACCACGAAGACGGAGAACAAGGTGAAGAGTAGATTCTATATTTATAATTATTAATCCATATTTGAATATCAATTTCTTTTATCTTTTTAATTATTAATTGACATTTTATTTATTGTTAATAATTATTTACCCTTTTGAATGTTGTAATCAGAAAGAGTTCTGTCATCTTCTAATTGTTTACCGGCGAAAATTAAACGTTGTTGGTCAGGTGGAATACCTTCCTTTTCTTGAATCTTGTTCTTAACATTGACAATACTGTCGGAAGACTCAACCTCAAGGGTTATAGTCTTTCCAGTAAGGGTTTTGACGAAAATTTGCATCTTATTTTATCCTATCATTAATATCATTATTTATTATGTATAATTACATATATTATATTATTTAATAGAATTATATATATATTTAGTATTCTGTTTAATAATATTAATTTATTTCATAATTTATACTTATATTCAATTAATTATATATAGTTTTTTTATAATAAGAATATAATTCTTAGTTTTATTGTAATAAATTTTAAAAAAAAAATATATATATATATTATAATATTCATTATTCATCAATCCATCAACTTATGATGCATCAACTAATATAAAAACATTTAATAACATCTTTCCCAAATTATATATATCTATTACCAACTTTTTTTAACATTAAAATTTACTTATATTAACTATAAATCATTTAACGATACATTTCAACTAAATATAATAAAATATAAAATAATATCTTTATCATAACAAAATTTCATAATATCAACCTTAAAGAATAAAACTTGAAAATTTTACCAGAAAGGAAGAAATAAAGAACTCTGGGTATTATGTTTGTTAAGTTTGATAATTATCACTTAACTTTCTTGCATTTTGATTGGTCAGTTTACTTATTTCACATGATTAGTAACTTTAAAAAATCTTTATTAATATATAAGAACTAAGTAGAAAATAATAACATTTTAAGTTACTAATTCTTATATATTAATAAAAATTTTTTAAAGTTAAAATACATTTCTAAATACGTTAAATATATTATTTATATATTGAATAAATACATACACTGGCCTATCCAGAACCTACTTGTTGCAATATTTACATATGTACTATGTATATGTATGTAATTATGTGAATTATAAACTTCCTATTTTTTTTTTAAACTAGGAATAAACTTTTTTTTTTAATTATATTTATTAAAAAAATGTATGAAAACAAACAATATGAAATTTTTTACATTAATATTAAAAAACTACGTTAAGAGTTTCGAGGATAAAATGGCCTCTATATCTCTTTCCATCCATCGATGGTAACTCCATATAAATAAAAACTATCATTTGAATCTGCATCAAAATTTTTTCTTTGCTTTATTGTTTCGATGTGGATGTTGTGTAAAAATCACTCATCATAATAGGCATAACATTAGTAAGGAATTCCGAAAGTCCCACAAAATATGAAATCAAAAAAGAAGACTCTCTCGAAGGTGATTGAAAATTTTATTAATAAAACACTTTCTTTTCCCCGAACCGATCTTTAAGATTATCAGAAATATTCAAAGATATAAGCACCATATTAATTATAACTAAAATTAAAATAATATATACAATCCATATATAGTTCATTTGCACTTTATTTTCATTTTTTATTTTTATTTATTTTTTTTTAACATATTTTCAATATTCATTTTTATTTTGTTTGAATTTTATTAATTATATAACAATAATTTTATATTTTATAAATAAAATCCTTGATATTTATAAATATAAAAAAAAAAAAAAAAAAAAAAAAAAGAATCTAGTGTGGATACAAAGTTTTTTTTTATATATATATATTTTTTCCTTTCTAAGAAAAATAAATAAATAAAAAATTAAAATTAAATATTTAATTTATATTATGAATTCATTTATTTAAAAATATTTAAAAAATTTATGATTACTTCTCTTTTTTAAGTTATAATACTATTATAAATATATATAAAGAAATGAATATTAATTAAAATATTATATTTATAATATATTAAAATCAAACTATATTAATATATTGTAATTAATAATAATTCTATTTTTTTTTTTTTTTTTAAAAATATATATATAGGGAGTATTGCATTTCTACATAACTTATGTTGGATCATTTATTCATGCATTATAATGTGGCTTGTTAAAATAAGTGAATAGGAATAGGGTTTACAGTAAAAAAACTTATTTATTCTTTTATTCTTTTTTTGTTTTTATTTTATTTTTTTAATGCTAATATACAATAAATAAAAATATGCGTTGATAATAGTGGCGTATTAAATATATTATATTCATTGTACAAAAATTTATGATGATTATACATAAATTATGTCGAAATGCTTAACATTCATATATATAAAAAATAGAATTAAAATAAAATAAATTTAAATTAAACAAAATAAATAAGGATTATCGATTAAATACTAATATAGATAATTTAGTCAATAAATAAATACATATATATAATTTTTTAACAATTTAAATAATGGACTTTATACATTGGAAGATGTTGCCAATGATTGATTTTTATTTCCATTATTTAAAGTAGAATTCATTAATTCATCAACATGAATTTTCAAACGACGGCGTTGGCGATTATAACGACGTTTATAACTAGATTTTGAATGAGGGAAGGAACGATAAGCAAAATGTTCCAAAGTACGAGTATATGGTGATACGGTTTTATTGGAATTCATTAAATTTGTCTATTGAGCAGCCATACTATTATTGGAAGGTTCAATAACAATTTCAGCTGGAAATTCTTCACACACAGTGGATTCTCCATCTGAATTATAACCAGAAGCAACATTGTTTGGTGTATTTGGTTTTACTTTAATATTATTATTAGCAATATTATTATTATTATTATTATTATTATTATTATTATTATTATTATTATTATTATTATTATTATTATTATTATTATTATTATTATTATTATTATTATTATTATTATTATTATTATTATTATTATTATTATTATTATTATTATTATTATTATTATTATTATTATTATTATTATTATTATTATTATTATTATTATTATTATTATTATTATTATTATTATTATTATTATTATTATTATTATTATTATTATTATTATTATTATTATTATTATTATTATTATTATTATTATTATTATTATTATTATTATTATTATTATTATTATTATTATTATTATTATTATTATTATTATTATTATTATTATTATTATTATTATTATTATTATTATTATTATTATTATTATTATTATTATTATTATTATTATTATTATTATTATTATTATTATTATTATTATTATTATTATTATTATTATTATTATTATTATTATTATTATTATTATTATTGTCATTATTACTATCATTAGTATTACAACTATAAATTTTAATAGAGGTAAATCCACCATCTTTACTATTAATATTATTATTACTTTTATTAGTAATAGCTGTATTAGTATTAAGAAGAGAAAGAAAAACATTTTCATTATTACCAGTACCAATATTTTGTGATATTAAAGATGGTTCAGACAAACTTGTTTGATTAGAATAGGCTCTACCACGACCTTCACTGTTTGATACAGATATACGATGTGATGAAATACTGGGTATCTTACATTCATAATCAATTTTCTTAGGAATTGTAATAAAGTTATTATTAAACTTAGTTCTTATAGCATTGAAATTATCATTTTTTACTTCCTCCTCATTACCATTTATAAGAAAGCTTAAAGAATTAATTAATGTTTCATTTTCTGTACTATTTGAGATAGAAGAATTTGAAATACATTCTTTATTCTTTCTTATAATTTTAGATTTTCGTTGACCTCTATGATAAGTATGAGTATAATTATAGCCATGATGATGAATAATATTATCTGGCAAATCTTCATAATTCTTCTTCACACTAAATAAAGAAGATTTATCTGAAAAAAACACTGAAGATTTTGAAAGACGTGGAGATGAAACAGAAGAAAAACATGGTGATGGAATATTTTCAATGGATTGTTGTTGTAAACTTTTAAATGGATTTTCAACAGTGCATTCTAGATTACTATTAATATCAATATTATTGATATCATTTCCTATTTTATGATTTTGTGGAATTCTAGTAATAGCGGTACGACGAAGATAATCAACAATTGAAAAATGCTTATCTTTAGTATATGAAGGATAGGAAGCTTTGGGTATATATAAAGGAATTGGAGAAAAAGGTGGAATTATTAACCAACTGTCAATATGAATAGATTGACATAAATAATTATTAAATGAAGGATTAAGAAGTCGAAGGATACCACGATTTGCATTTACATATTTTGAACATTTCAAGCCACGATAAACAATAATTCTTTTTTGAAATGATGAACTAGAATTAAGGTTATTACCAATTCATTTTCTTTTCCAATCCATTATATCATTTTCTTCAGATACAAATGTTTTTGTTTGATTAGTGTTAAAGCTACTATCATCATCTTCTCCATAGATACTACTTGAATAACTATTAGGTGATAATGGAATAAAAGTATCAGCACTGTAACTACGATTATGAGCTTTTCCATTTTGTAAATTATTAGACTTATTTGAACCTTTTGAAAAGTTATGAATAAGTACAGGTACATCTTCTAATAAGAATGCTCTAATTTAAGTTTTAATAATATCCTCTATTAATTTTTTAATTGCTGGAATATTATCAAATGTAGAAACACATTAATATTTTCTAAGGGATCATTCTTAAAACAAAAAGTGACACCCTTATTAGAAAATCCCAATACAGCAATACCACTTAATTTTAAATTACTTATACGTAATTTTATTGGAATAGGTAAAGATTGATTAGCAGCAACTGCACCATTCCCTATAGATAATGAAATAGACTGTTTAGGTATAACTAAAGGATTGATCTAATATAATGATAATGAATTATTATTATTATTATTATTATTATTATTATTATTATTATTATTATTATTATTATTATTATTATTATTATTATTATTATTATTATTATTATTATTATTATTATTATTATTATTATTATTATTATTTTTATTATTATAAAATATTATTACTATTATTGTTACTGTTATATAAAATATTATTTCTATTATAGTTACTATTTATTTATTCGTTCATTTATTTATTTTATTTAATCATTATTATTAAATTTAAATATAATATATAATACCTGTACAATAGTTTGAATTACAAGAAAAGCATCGCCTTGATTAGCTATTTTAAAGACACCTTTAAATTTTTCCTCTGATAGATCCCCAATTTTCATTACCTCTAATTCTGGAGCCTAAAATGATTTCAGTAATAAAAATATTTATAAAATACATACTATTCATTTAATAAAAAAATAAATAAATAAAAATAAGAAAAAAATAAATTAAAAATAAGAATAATATCAATAATTTACATAATATCCACATAAATTAAAATAAAAATAATAATAAAAAATATTTCGTGTCATACTGATAAATTGCTATTACCTTTATTAGTTATATATTATAAATATTATATTAAAAAATAATTTATATGTAATTATTAAAACATTTATATACCTTTGTCTCCATATTTAATTCTTTTACTTTAATATTGCCTATCATTTGAGTTTTTATTCCTTTATTCAAAGCGTCGGTTAATTTATTTTGAGCTTCTTCAATAAAGCTTTTATCAAATGTAGTCCAATTAAATTTAAATGCCATTTTTTATTGAAATCTATATTTAATTATAATACTTTTATTTTTTTTTTATTTATTTTATTCTATTATAATAATATATAAATATTATATATAAAAACAAGAATATATAATATTATCAATATTAAATTCAATATAAATTAATAAATTTAAATAAAACTTTAACATAATATATAATATATAATTTTACATTATTTATCTTTTTATTATTATTATTATTATTATTATTATTATTATTATTATTATTATTATTATTATTATTATTATTATTATTATTATTATTATTATTATTATTATTATTATTATTATTATTATTATTATTATTATTATTATTATTATTATTATTATTATTATTATTATTATTATTATTATTATTATTATTATTATTATTATTATTATTATTATTATTATTATTATTATTATTATTATTAATTTATTATTAATTTATTTATTTATTTATTTTTTTTTTAATAAATACTCCTTATCAAGTAATATTTAAATTTAAATAAATTAATTTAAAGAGTTATTTTCGAAATGTTTTTATTTCGTTTTTATAAATTATGTTTTTGCGTTTATTGCAATTACCAATAATAATATTTAATAATTTAAAATAAAATTTATTGTTATTCACTAATAAAGTATATTCACATTTTTCCTCTAAAAAATCAATTATAAGTCTTTTTTGTCTATTTCATCTTAAAATTATATTATTATTATTATTATTATTATTATTATTATTAATTATTATTATTATTATTATTATTATTATTAATTATTATTATTATTATTATTATTATTATTATTATTATTATTATTATTATTATTATTATTATTATTATTATTATTATTATTATTATTTTGGAATTTCAACAATAAAATTTTTATTTATTTATTTATATATTTATTTTTTAATTTTTATTTTTTTTTTTATTTTTATTATATATTATTCTTCATATTTTTAAATATAAATATAATAAAACTTTTAATTTAAACTAACATATGAAATAAATGTTAATGAAAATATATTTTATTACTCTTTAAAAAAAGAGTATTATTGAATATTAATTATGGATTATTTATTATGGATTGTTTATTATTTATTATTATTATTATTATTTATTATTATTGTTTATTATTTTGATTATTGTTTATTATTTTGATTATTATTATTATTATTTATTTATTTATTTTTCTTCTTTTTTCCTTTTAATAATAAATTCACTATCTTTTAAAGTATTAATATAAATATTTGCTTTACTGCATTGAGTTTACTTTTTTTTTTTTTGCTTCTATTGTGTTATGTTGAAAAAATTAAAGTTTTTTAAGCATTCTTGGTAATACTAATTTATCGTTAATCTGTGGATATTTTACCAATAATAAAGCGGATAAATTATGTAAAAAATGTCAATTAAAAAATGTAAATACTAATAAATAAACAAATGAATTTGATTGGATGATAAATGTTGGTTAAAAAAATCATTTATTAAGTCTTTTTTGTCTATTTCATCTTAAAATTATATTATTATTATTATTATTATTATTATTATTATTATTATTATTATTATTATTATTATTATTATTATTATTATTATTATTATTATTATTATTATTATTATTAATATTATTATTATTATTATTATTAAAGTAATTTATTTAGTTATTAATAATTTATACATTTATTTATTTATTAAAAAATTACTTATTGACGAAAGTCGCGAATTTTCGTCTATAAAATAAACAATTATTTTTATATAAACTATATAACTATTTCACGTGAATAAACAAGAATAAAGAAACTATTTACATGCGCATGATAAATCTAATGATTTACATTTAACTATGTATTAACATAAATAATGTTAATTTACATTTTAAGTTTAGTTTTTTACATAAATATTTATGATTTATATTTTCTATTATTTAATTATAAACCTAAATTATTAAGTTTATTTATTTATATTATTTAATACTTTAACACTCCCCCTCAAATCAGTTTTCATTTGTAATGAAAATTTGATTTGCAAAGGTTGTCATTTTAGTACCATTTACACATTTTGTTAATGTGTCAGCTAGCATTTTATCAGTACTGATATATTTTAATTTAATTAAATTTTTCTCAATATTGTCTCTATTAAAGTGATATTTAATTGAAATATGTTTTAATTTTGGATTTAATTCTCCATTTTCCATTGAAATTTTACTTGCATTATTGTCTGTGAATAATGTTAGTGGTTTATTAAATTTGAGTAATTCGTATAATATATTTTTAATTCTTAATAATTTCTTGATACATACTGACGCACTTATGTATTCAGCTTCTGCTGTTGATGTGGCGACAACTGACTGTTTTTTCGAGGTCCAGGATATTGGATTATTTCCCATTAAGATAATATTACCAGATGTTGATTTTCTGTCAGTAACGTCACCAGCGAAGTCTGAATCTGTGTAACCTACAATGTTACCAGTGCCATCATATTTAATTTTGTAATTTTTGGTATTTTTTAAATATTGTAATATTGCAATAACTTTGTGCCAGTCAGATACTGTTGGATTTTCTGAATTTCTGGCAGCTTTGTTGACTGAAAATGCAATGTCGGGTCTGGTACATTTTGATAAATAAATTAACATACCAATTGCACTTTTATATTTTGTTTTGTTGAATGGTTGGTTATTTTCTGATATTGTATTATCACCAACACATGGTGTTTTTCTTAGTCTTTTGTTATTGATATTAAATGTTTTTAAAATATTTTCTATAAATTGTGTTTGAGATAATGTATAAGTGTTATTTCTATTTTCAACTTTAATTCCCAATAAGTAGTCTATTGGACCAGATTTTGAGATCTTGAATTTGTTTTTAATTTTATTGAAGATTTTGTTAATTTCTTCCTTTTCTCCAGTAACAATCATATCGTCTACGTATAAGCCAATTATACAGACTAATTTTCCATTTACGATTTTCTTAAAAACGCAACTTTCAGATTTTAGTTGCTCCATTCCTTGTTCAATTAAAAATTTAGAGATGGTATTATACCATTGTCGGCCAGATTGTTTTAAACCGTATAATGCTTTGTTCAATTTCCAATATCCCCTCCCAAAGTTAGGATCTCCAGGGGGAATTTTGACATAGATATCTTTGTCTAAATCCGCGTTGAGATACGCAGCTTTGATATCTAATTGGAGAATGTCCCATTTAAATTTAGCAGCTAAGGAGATAAGAAGTTTTAAACAATCGATATTAAGGGTAGGAGAGAAAGTCAACTCATAATCAATGCCATATTTTTGAGAGAAACCTTTAGCGACAAAACGAGCTTTATGTTTAATAATATGGCCAAGACCATCAGTCTTAAGAGCGTAGACCCATTTGGAAGGAATGGGTTTCTTACCATCTGGAATATTGTTCACAAAAGTCATAATTTTATTAGTATAAAGATTATCCAGTTCGTTATCCATAGCTTTTTCCCATAGAACGTGGTCTTTACAATTTGTGGCTTGGAAAAATGATTGGGGCACAAAATTGTCCAAAGTAGCAATAATTTTTGAATTAAAGTTTGATCTACGAAATTTTTGTGATTGGGAAGGTGTTAAATCGTCCGAAAGTGACCTTCCGTGTTTTTTAAAATTAAACTGTTTTTTAATATGTAAATAATTATTTTTCTTAATTTTAAAATGATTATTTGAAAATAAGTAATCAATATTTCCATTTTCAAAATTTTTATTATTTTTGAAATGAAAATTGCTCCTATGATGAGGTAAATTAATTCTATTGAATGAATTTGTATTAAAATAATTTTGGTTATCTATATGTAGTTCTTTAACACTTCTTCTGCCATTAAAAGGGAACTTTTTGTCGATGTAAGAAGAGATAATATTATTTCTATTAAACATAGTATTTTCTTGAGAAGAAGAAGGAAAATTATAATAATTTGGGTTTGAAAAATTTTTGGATTTAGATATATTATCAGTAGTACTGGTAGATATATTATTTTTAATATTTGTTTCAGAAAAATTTTTATTAAAATTTTCTTTAATTATATTAGATTTATTTGAAGACATATTGGTTTGTTCATTAACTTTTCCTTGATTATTGGATTTCTTATTAAATAAGGTTTTGTCGTTAATATCAAAAAATTTTTCTTCATCAGTAATTTTATTATTATTTTGAGTTTTAGAATTTTTAACCTTATTTATATTTGAATTTTCAGAAAAATTTTTCTCTTGATTAGAATTATTATTCGATAAGGTTTCATTAAAATTTTTGTTTTTGTTTATTGAATTTTCTTCATTTTTTGAAAAATTTTTATTATCAGAAAAATTTTCATCAGAATGATTTTTGAAATTTTCTTGATTTTTGTAGTTTTGGGTCTCTTCTTCTGCGATTTTTATTTCTTTGTCCTTACCAATATTATTATTGATATTGGTATCGTTAGAATCCTCAGTCTCTGGGCTTTTCCCTTTATCTCTTTTAGGGGAATTGTCCTTATTTAAATTTTCTTGTAAATCATCATTGTTTGTGATAGGTAATGATGAATAATTTTCTTTGGTATTTTTGCTATTTTCTTTGTTGTTGTTATTAAATTTATTTTCAGAAGGTTTACTACTATGGTTACCAGCTTTATGATTTTCTCCACCAGATGAGTCTGGTAAATTCTTCGAAAAATAAAAATCAAAAGTAAGAAATTCCTGATCACCATATTGATTTGATTTATTGTTTGCTAATTTTACATTAGCAGGAGTATCTTCTAAACAGTAAATTTCTCTACAATAATGAATTGAATTATCATTGAAATCCATAATAATATAGCTATTAGTTTTTTCACTAAATCCAAGAAAAATTCCTTTCTTAGAATTAGGTGAAAATTTGGATTTATTTTGGCTTCTGTCAATATAGAAGGTGATACAACCGAATACCTTGATGTGATTAATTTTTACTTTGTTTTTGTAGAATATTTCATCTGGAATTTTGTTATGAATTCCAGAATGAGGAACTTTGTTGTATATATAGTTAGCGTATAATATCGCAAAGTCCCAGAAGTTTTCACTAAGTCCACTCCAATATAACAAGGTTTTCGCGCAGGAAACAATAGTAAGATTAAATCTTTCACATAGTCCATTATTTTCAGGATTATACGGAGGGGAGAATACTTTTTCAATTCCATTTTCATTGCAAAAGGAATCAATTTTCTTGTTTTTATATTCCTTTGCGTTATCCGATTTAAAAACTTTAATTTTATGATCCTTATATTTATTATTAAGCATTCTTAAGGTATTGATAATAATATCAGTAGCTTCTGATTTACTCTTCATTATAAAAACCCATGATTTTCTAGAAGCTTCATCTAAGATAGTAAGAATGAACCTTTTTCCAGTATAAGATGTGTTAATAGGACCAATAATATCTGAATGTATAACTTCTAAGATCTCTTTAGCTCTAGGAGGAGTTTTATTGTGTGGATTGCGTTTCATTTTCGCAATTTTGCAATCATCACACTTATCTAAGTTAATTTCATGATTATTTAGATAATTCTTCAAATCTTCTTGGTAGAAATGACCAAGCCGTCGATGCCAAGTTAACTCTTCAGCATTCCGAAAATTTTGGATTGCCATAAGATTATTTTTATTATTTCTTTCATTTTCAATATTGAAATGAGTAACTACAATTTTAACTTCATTGTTATTATTAGCTTGGAATGTGGCAATAATATTATAATTGTTATCTAAAATTCTGAGGATAATATTATTGTGTTTATCCTTTTCTGTCAAGGTTTTAACATCTTGTTTTGCCCATTCTATTCCACTAATAATATTTTTAGCTACATCTTTTGAATATAATACTTTGTTAAATTTAAAATGATAATTATTAATAGTAAATTCAAATTCACCATGGCCTTCAAAATAGCAATAAGTATTATTTGCACATCTTAACTTTATTTTTTCTTTTTTAAAATTTTTAAGCAGACTTAGATCATTAGTTATATGTTCACCAGCACCTGAATCATATAACCATTCTGATGTTTCTTTTTTATTGTAATTAATATTAAAAATTTCATTTGTATTATTTGTATTTATTTCCTTTTTATTAATATTATTTATAAAAATTTCATTAGCTAAATTTAATTTATTTTCTACTCGTGTTATTATATTATTTTTAATTAAAACTTCATTTTTAACGTCTTCTTTATCATAATTTATGAAACAATTTGATTTTTCAGATTCTTGATATTCATCTGAATCATCATCATCCACATATTTTCCTTTGCTTTTAGGATTATAATATTTATAAAACATTGGCTTTATATCATCATAAGATATATTTTCATTATATTCATCATTTAAATTAATATATCTTATGGGTCTTCCATTATGCCAATTATTATGAGTGTGATAATTATTTAATTTTTGTTCATCTTGAATGTAGTATTTATTGTATAATCCATTTGGGTTTCTTGGATTATACCTACATTCTTTGGTAGAATGACCCCTCCTTTCACAGATTTCGCAGTATTTATTATTATTGTTATATTTATTATTATTAAATTTTTCTTTGTTGTTTTGTTTACTTGGATTTCCTTTTTTGGAAAAATTTTTATTATTGTTCTTGTTTTTTAAATTTTTCCTATTCTTGTATCCAAGTTTCCCAGCATAGTCGATGTCCATTGGATCATATGATCGTTGGTCTTTATCTGTTTGTTCATCGACATATAACCAGGTGTTTATATCTTTTACTATAGTTGTTTTTAATTCTTCGGCTGTTTCATTACCATTTAAAGTTAATTTCATTTTATAACTTTTTGGTAATGCTCTTAATAAATATTTTACTTTTTCTTTTTCGGAGATAATATTTCCGGAGGAGTTCATGCCATTAAATAATTTAAAGATTTCCTTAATAGCTGAAGGTATTTCTGTTTCCTTTTCAGCTTTGACATTTTTAAGTTTACTAATCCATTGAGTCATGTCATTCTCACTTAATTTGTATTCTTCTCTTAGATAATTTATTATGGCATATGGAGTGTTCATGCCAATAATATCTTCATGGATTTTGGAATTTATGGTATTTTTAATAATATAACGGACTTTTGTGTTCGTTTTCTTGATTTCCTTTATTTCTTCTTCCTTTTTGGTATTGTCCCTTTTGGCTTCTTCCAATATATCTTTAGTTAGATATTCAGCTAAGTCATCTTTCTCCAATATGTCCGTTAAATTATCATACCATATATTAAAATTTTTGCCATTCAATATGGCTTCCTTTTTGAACGGGATAAAATCACTCATTTAATTGATTTTTAATTTAATAATTAATATTATTATATATTTGGGTTTTAAGAAGATTATTTTGTGTTTTTATTATGTAATTTTATTAATATTTTATTTAATTAATATTTTATTTTAATAAATATATTTTATATTATTTTATCAATATTATATGAGAATGTTAAGAGTACAGATGAGACTCTTAATCTATTAAAGTAATTTATTTAGTTATTAATAATTTATACATTTATTTATTTATTAAAAAATTACTTATTGACGAAAGTCGCGAATTTTCGTCTATAAAATAAACAATTATTTTTATATAAACTATATAACTATTTCACGTGAATAAACAAGAATAAAGAAACTATTTACATGCGCATGATAAATCTAATGATTTACATTTAACTATGTATTAACATAAATAATGTTAATTTACATTTTAAGTTTAGTTTTTTACATAAATATTTATGATTTATATTTTCTATTATTTAATTATAAACCTAAATTATTAAGTTTATTTATTTATATTATTTAATACTTTAACAATTATAATTATTATTATTATTATTATTATTATTATTATTATTATTATTATTATTATTATTATTATTATTATTATTATTATTATTATTATTATTATTATTATTATTATTATTATTATTATTATTATTATTAATATTATTATTATTATTATTATTATTATTATTATTATTATTATTATTATTATTATTATTATTATTATTATTATTATTATTATTATTATTATTATTATTATTATTATTATTATTATTATTATTATTATTATTATTATTATTGATAAAGAATTTTCAAGATATTAAGTAAATTTCATAAAAAAAATGTAAACAAAGAAAATCAATACAAATGTATCAAATTAATGTATTAGAAAAGTTATATTAATTTATATTTCTATATTCTTTAAAGTTATATTAAAATTATATTTTAATTACTCTAAATTAGTATAATATATTATCTTTAAACCTTATTATATATTATTTTATGTCTTTGTTATATTATATTATTAAGAAATATATTAAATTAAGTTATGAACTATATTAATCTAAAAAGAATAATAATTCATAAAAAGAAAATGTAAATAAATGTTTAGAAGGGGACTTTTTATGAAAGGAGAAGAAATAATTAGTCAAATATAATGAAGTATTATTAATAAATTAAATAATAAATAATTAATATTTTTAAGTTATATTATTGAGAATATAACTTCTTTGAATTATAAATAATTTTTGTGTAATTATTTATAAAATAAATTTTGTGTAAAATTAATAGTTTATTTTTATAAAAAAATAAACAAAGTTTCTTTTTATAATTTTTATCATTAAAAGTTGTAAAATAGTTCTTTCTTAAAAGTTAGAATTTTACTACAACTTTAGTATAACATTATAATATTAATAGATATATTATACTGTTATCAATTGGTGGAGAACCAGTCTTCCCGCGGTGCATATATTAAAAAATTTTATTAAAAATTTTTATTGTGTTACATAATGAGTGATTCCTTTAGAGATGAGTCCGGTTTTTCAAAGGCTCTTAAAATGGCCGAAAAAATCTACCCTCTAGGACATGAGAAGACATCCTTTTCTATGTGGAAAGAAGATATTCTAGATATAATTGAAGACTATGAACTAAAAGAAAAGGAAAAGAAAAGAATTGTTCTTGCAAGTATTTCTGATAAATACAAGGACAAATGTCATCATATATATCATAGTGATAGGACGTTAAAAAATGAAGATTTTATTGAGAAAATTAAAACGTCACTTGGCTTTGATAATATTTCTACCTTAAGCTTAAAGAAATTGCAAAATATTAAAATTGGAAATAAATCTATAATAGACTATAATATGAAATTCTCTTTATTATTAAAAGATGTAGAAGATGATGAAAGACCTGTTGAAAAATGTATTATACGAATGTATATTGAAGGTCTTAAAGGAAAGAAAATACAAGAATACCTTATTGTTAAAGATCCAAAAACTTTAGAGGAAGCGATGAAGTTTGCTCAAAAACTTCAAAAAGGCTTTTCTGAATATGAAGAAGATTCATCTTATAGATTGACTAATAATTCATCTTTAAGAAAAAGTCATAATAATGTCTTCAAAAATAATAATAATTACAATCACAATTACAATAATAAAAAGTCCACTTTTAGCCATAATTCAAACTTTTATAACAATACAAAAGGACAAAATACTCAAACAAAGTCTTCTAATAAAGATACTGATATTGAAAAACTAACAGATGATTTTGCAAAAATGCGACTTACGGTATGTTATCGTTGTAACCAAAAAGGACATATAGCTCGTTTTTGTACGAATGATCTTTCTTCAGAAAATAGGGCTATTTTAAATCAACATAATAATAATGAACATTTAAATTGATTATGGGAAGTTCTCAATCTTCCCCTCAGATAAATAAAATTGAAAAACAGTCATCACATCACAATAAATTTTTTAATTTATATATTAAAAGAAAACGTGATGACAATAATAATGACAAAGATGAAAATAGTGATAATGAACAATTTTCATCTTCTAATAAAAAAAATAAAGTTGATAATACAAAGTATAATGAAAATTCCAACACTATTGATAATTCTTTAAAAAATATAAACAAGGATAATATAAATATGACAGAAAAGGAAGTATTAAATACAACACTTCCACAAAAACAACAAAATTCCGAACCTACTGTTAGAAAGAAAAGAGGAAGGAAACCTATTTTTAAAAATCCTTCTATAATAGATCCTTCCATTTACAATAATAAATCGATACAAGGTGCAAAAAGGGAAAATAAGCAAAATCGTAATGAAAGAAGAGTTGGAGAAGATGTTCAATATGACTTAGAATTAGAAAACACAAATACATCAAAGAAGGCAAATAAAGATACAACTATTTATGATGTTTTTAAAGCAATATCGATGTTAAAAGACAATAAAGAATATAATTTATTTGATGCGTTAAATAATACTAACGCAGGAATTACCTTTGCTCAGTTATTTAATGTCAGTCCCTCGTTATGAAAATTATGTAGTAAAGGTTTAAAATTGAATAAGGATGATGTAAGATATATTAAAATGATACAAAATTTTCCTGTAAATGATGAAGAACTTGTTCAGGAAACCTTGGATGAATTAGATTATGTTGTAGAAAACAATGTCGTAAATGTTTCAAATTCTGAAGGAACTATTGCTACTATTAACCAAATTTATGATAAAGAAAAGAAAAATAAAGTGAGTATTGCTGTTGTTTTAGGTGAAATTGACGAATCTCCTGCTAAAGTACTAATCGATACAGGTTCTGATGTTAACGCTATTACACGTTCTTTTTATAACAAAATTTCAAATAATCATAAAATAGAATTAAAGCATAAAGCATATTTTAAACTTGCGAGTAATCAAATTGTCTCTACTAATTATGCTGTATATTTAAAATTAAAATTTATTAATTTAGAAGTGAATGAAATGTTTTGGATATTAGATGATGAAGATATGTGTTATGATGTTATACTTGGCCGTTGTACTCAAAAAGAACATAGATTATATATAGATCCGGATGATGATGGTCTATACAAAAAACATGACTCTGGTGCTTCCTGCATTGCCGTTTCCGTTTATCATCATGAAGAAATAAATAATATTTCTAAAATTTCATTTATTGATAATTTAAGTGAGGAAGTTAAGAAGGAATTACACCCTAAATTACGACGTCTTATTAACAAATTTTCTGATGTCTTAATTAATTCTATTGATAATGTTAAAATTGCTAATGCTGAACCTCATACCATTCATCTTACCAACAATCATCCTATTAAACTTAGGCCTTATAAAATCTCATTAGATCAATCTAGAGCTCTAAAAAAAGAAATTACTAAATTACTAAAACGTGGGTTGATTATTCCATCTCATTCTCCTTGGGCTTTTCCTGTTCTCTTGGTTAGGAAAAAAAATGGCGAATGGCGTATGTGTATAGATTTTAGAAAACTTAATGAAATCACTGTAAAGGACGCTTATGCTTTACCTTTTATTGACGAATTATTGGAATCAGTTCATGGGGCTACTATATTTTCAGCGCTTGATTTATTTTCTGGGTATCATCAGATTCCTATGAATCCTGATGATATTGAAAAAACTTCGTTTACTACTAAATTTGGAAATTATTGTTTTAAAGTTATGCCCTTTGGATTAACGAATGCCCCAGCTTCTTTTCAAAGAGAAATGAATAGAATTCTAATGCCTTTAATTGGAAAATGTTTATTTGTGTATATGGATGATATTTTAGTTTATTCGCCAACTTTCGAACAACATCTTATTGATTTAGAAAATGTTTTTTCAATTCTTAGGAAATATAATTTTTCCATTAATTTAGATAAATGTAAATTTTGTCAACATTCCGTTGAAGTTCTAGGACACGTTCTCTCCGACCAAGGATTACAACCCGTTCCAAACAAAGTCTTTGCTATTGCTTCATGGAAGATACCGACCAATGTTTCTCAATTACAATCTTTCTTAGGACTTGTAGGATATTATAGGAAATTTATTCCTAATTTTGCTTCCCTATCGAATATCTTATATAAACTCACAAGTAATAAGGTCAAATTTATATGGACTGAAGAACATACTACCGCCTTTAATGCTTTACGTGATTCTCTTTGTCATCATCCTATATTGAAATATCCAGATCCCAATAAACCTTTCATTATTCGAACTGATGCTTCTTCTTATGCAATTTCTGCTGTACTTTTACAATATTATGATACGGACGAAAAAGAATTTCCTATTTATTTTCAAAGTCGTTGTCTTAAAAAGGCTGAATTAAATTATTCTGTGACTGAAAAAGAAGGCCTTGCGATTATTTTTGCTTTAAAGAAGTTCCGTCCTTACATTGTTGCTTCATATTTTGTTGTGAAACTTTTTACGGATCACAAACCTCTTTTAGGTTATTTTAAAACAAGTATTCCTTCTTCTGAAAGGCACTTACGTTGGATTTCACTTTTTAATGAAATGAAAGTCGAACTCTTATACGAAAAAGGTAAGAATAATATCTTTGCAGATGCGTTATCTCGCCTTCCGTCAGGTAATGTTCTTTCTATTAATACTATCAAAGACATTTCTCGCGGTATCAGCTCTACATCCGATTCTATCCCTGCTCCTATTTTAGATTACGTTAATAAAAACTACTCCTTTCTTAACGGTAAATTGGTTTACAAAGATAAGTCTAATAAGTTACTTCAAGTTATTGAAAATGAGTCACAGAAACAGGACATTGTTTTAAAAGCTCATCTCGTCGGCCATGAAGGTGTGTCAAGAACTCTGGCTAGAATTAAAGAATGTTATTATTGGCCTGGTTTAAAATCTGATGTGGAAAAAGTTGTTAAAACTTGTTTGAAATGTCAGTGTTACAGGCCTTCTCCCATTCCAAAGTACACTTCTACCATTCCAACACAAGTATCAAGACCTTTTGTTAGAGTGGGCTTTGATATTATTGGTCCATTATCTACTACCTTAAAAGGGAATAAGTATTTATTCGTTTTGGTAGATTACTTCACGAAATGGGTAGAAGCAAAAGCTACTAAAACAATCGATGCAAAAGATGTTATACAATTCTTAAAAGACGTCTTTTCGAGACATGGTCTTCCAGAAGTAATTATCACGGATAACGGAAGACAGTTTATTTCAGATATTACAAAGGCGATGGTGGATTTATATGGATCATGGATTCGTTTTATAACACCTCGTCACCCTGAAGCAAATGGTCAAGTTGAAAATACTAATCGTGAGATTGAGAAAGTCTTACGACATATCTGTGATAAACAAGAAAATTGGGATGAACTTCTTCCTTCTGCCTTATGGGCTTTACGAACTTCTAAATCAAGTGTTACTGGGTTTAGTAGTTTTGAGTTATTATATGGAAGAAAAGATTTGTGGCCTTTAAGTGTTCTTCTTCCTGATTTAAATAAAGAAGAGAATGAAACTGAATTAGAATATAATGTTAGAAGATTTATCAGACATCAACAATGGGTAGAGGAAGCTATTAATAACATACAATATGCTCATTCTTATTGGTTAGAAAGATCAAAGTCTGCAAGGAATATGCTTCATAAGTATAAACCTGGAGACTTAGTTCTTATTAGATATGTTAATAGGAAAAAATTAGACCCTTTCTTTATTGGACCTTTTAAAGTATTAAAAGCATCAAAATATAATACTTTAGTTTTACAGACATTAAAAGATAAACAAATATTAGAAAGAAACGTACATATCAAAGATGTAAAGCCATATTTGGTAACAATATAAAATTTTAAAATTTTATTTTCTCCAATCACGCAAAATTTTTTTTTATTTTTCTAATTAAATAATACAAATACAATATAATTTTACCAACATAATAAAAAAAAAAAAAAAATAAATTTTTATTAACCTCAAATTAAAAAACAAAATTTTTCTTTTTATTTTTAAATTAAAAGTAAAAGGCCACTTGTAAATAATATAATTAATAAAAAAAAAAAAAAAAAAAAAAAAAAAAAAAAAAAAAAAAAAAAAAAAAAATATATATATATATATATATATATATATATATAAATATATTTAAGTATTTTTTTTTTTTTTTTTTTTTAAAAATTATTAATATATCAAATTCTTTATGTAAATTTTTTTTCAGCTATCCCAAAGTGATATCTTAAGGGAGGAAGTCTTGATAAAGAATTTTCAAGATATTAAGTAAATTTCATAAAAAAAATGTAAACAAAGAAAATCAATACAAATGTATCAAATTAATGTATTAGAAAAGTTATATTAATTTATATTTCTATATTCTTTAAAGTTATATTAAAATTATATTTTAATTACTCTAAATTAGTATAATATATTATCTTTAAACCTTATTATATATTATTTTATGTCTTTGTTATATTATATTATTAAGAAATATATTAAATTAAGTTATGAACTATATTAATCTAAAAAGAATAATAATTCATAAAAAGAAAATGTAAATAAATGTTTAGAAGGGGACTTTTTATGAAAGGAGAAGAAATAATTAGTCAAATATAATGAAGTATTATTAATAAATTAAATAATAAATAATTAATATTTTTAAGTTATATTATTGAGAATATAACTTCTTTGAATTATAAATAATTTTTGTGTAATTATTTATAAAATAAATTTTGTGTAAAATTAATAGTTTATTTTTATAAAAAAATAAACAAAGTTTCTTTTTATAATTTTTATCATTAAAAGTTGTAAAATAGTTCTTTCTTAAAAGTTAGAATTTTACTACAACTTTAGTATAACATTATAATATTAATAGATATATTATACTGTTATCAATTATTATTATTATTATTATTTTGGAATTTCAACAATAAAATTTTTATTTATTTATTTATATATTTATTTTTTAATTTTTATTTTTTTTTTTTATTTTTATTATATATTATTCTTCATATTTTTAAATATAAATATAATAAAACTTTTAATTTAAACTAACATATGAAATAAATGTTAATGAAAATATATTTTATTACTCTTTAAAAAAAGAGTATTATTGAATATTTATTATGGATTATTTATTATGGATTGTTTATTATTTATTATTATTATTATTTATTATTATTGTTTATTATTTTGATTATTGTTTATTATTTTGATTATTATTATTATTATTATTATTATTTATTTATTTATTTATCTTCTTTTTTCCTTTTAATAATAAATTCACTATTTTTTAAAGTATTAATATAAATATTTGCTTTACTGTATTGAGTTTACTTTTTTTTTTTTTTTTGCTTCTATTGTGTTATGTTGAAAAAATTAAAGTTTTTTAAGCATTCTTGGTAATACTAATTTATCGTTAATCTGTGGATATTTTACCAATAATAAAGCGGGATAAATTATGTAAAAAAATGTCAATTAAAAAATGTAAATACTAATATATAAACAAACGATTTGATTGGATGATAAATGTTGGTTGATTACACAATTTAAAAACTTTATTTATCAAAAAGAAATTGTTTATATGCAATAATTTTTTTTTTATAATTTATTTTTCTTTTTATAATTATATTACGAAATTCAAAATTTTAAAATTATTTTTTTTATACTTTTTCAAAAAAAAGAATGAAAATGAATAAATATTTTATTGTAATATTTATTTTAGTAATTAAAGTATTATTTGTTTATGGAGAGAGTAGTGCTGTTTCTAATGGTGAATGTATAGCGGTAAATAAACTATTAGGAAAATCAAATTCAAATAACTGCTGTAATGAAAATGGAATTACTTGTTCTAATGGTCATGTAATTAGAATGTAAAACTAAAATATTTTTAAAATTATTTTTATAATATTTTTATGAAACTGAAAACATAGAAATATATATATAATTTGTACTCATATTATTAAGAAAATAAATACGATTTTATTTTTATTGAAATAATTATCATATCTTTATTTTTACATTATTATAAATCAATATTAAAATAGAGATTTATCTAATAATAATTTAAGTGGTTCTATTCCTCCTGAAATTGGAAATTTATCTTATTTAGAATCCTTGTAATTACTTTATTTCTTAATAATTAAAATTTCTTAAATATATATTAATATTTTATTTATTTATTTATTTTTATTTTAATTCGAAATAGATATTTGTTTGATAATAAACTCAGTGGCTCTATTCCACTAGAAATTACAAAATTATCTTATTTAAAAAACTTGTAACTATTTTATTTATAAATAATTATATTATTAAAAAATAAATTCACTAATATTATAATTTTATATTAATATTTTTATATATATTTTATATGAAACAGAGGTTTGTCAAAGAATTCTTTAAAAGGTCATATTCCTCCTGAAATAGGAAATTTATCTAATTTAACATTCTTGTAACCACAATATTTAATCTAAAAAAATTATTATAAATGTTTTAAGTATATTTTATTATAATAATATACCATTTTTATTAATATTTTTATTTAATTTTATTGAATTTATCTTTTTTTTAAAAAAAAAAAAAAAATAGAAATTTATCAAAGAATAATTTAAGCGGTTCTATTCCTTCTAGGATTGGATCTTTATCTGATTTAGAAACCTTGTAACTCTTTTTACTTATAAAACCGATTATTAATTTAATAAAAATATTTTAATTTATTTATTATAATTTTATATAATTTTTTATATATATTTATATTTATTTTTATATTTTTTTTTTTATTTTTAAATAGAAATTTATCATATAATTCTTTAAGCGGTTCTATTCCTTCTGAAATTGGATCTTTATCTAATTTAGAATACTTGTAACTCTTTTTACTTATTATTTATTATTAATTTAATAAAAATATTTAAATATATTTATTATAATTTTATATAATTTTTTTATTAATATTTTTATTTAATTTTATTGCATTTATCTCTTTTTTTTTTTTTTAAAAAAAAAAAAAAAAAAAAATAGATATTTAGATAATAATAATTTAAGCGGACCTATTCCATCTAAAATTGGAGATTTATATAAGTTAACAGAATTGTAATTCATTTTGAAATAATTAATTTATTAAAAATATTTTAAATATTTATTACTATATTGTATATTTTTTAATAATATTTTTTTTTTAAAAAAAAAAAAAAATAGATATTTAGTTAATAATTCTTTAAACGGTTCTATTCCTTCTAGTATTGGATCTTTATCTGATTTAGAAATCTTGTAACTCTTTTTACTTATAAAACCGATTATTAATAAAAATATTTAAATATATTTATTATAATTTTATATAATTTTTTTATATATATTTATATTTATTTTTATACTTTTTTTTTATTTTTAAATAGAAATTTATCAAATAATTCTTTAAGCGGTTCTATTCCTTCTGAAATTGGATCTTTATCTAATTTAAAAAAATTGTAACTATTTTTACTTTTAAAACCGAAAATTATTTTAATAAAATATTTAAATATATAATTTTTATTAATATTTTTATTTAATTAATTTGAAACAGATATTTAAATAATAATAATTTAAAAGGTTCTATTCCATCAAAACTTGGAAAATTATCTAATTTAGAATTAATGTAACTTTTTTATTTATTAAATAAAAACATTTAATTAATTAATAATTATGTTTAATATTTTTTAATTAATATTATTTTTTTGATAATTCGTAATTATTATTAAAATATATTATATAAAACCAAAATAGAGATATATCTTACAATGACTTAAATGGTAGTCTTCCTGATTTTCCGAATTCTCCAGAAATGTAATTGTTTGTTTTCATTATATATTATTATTTGTTATTATTTTACACATATTTATAATATAAATAACATTATTTCTATTCATATATATAATATTCATATATTTTTACTTTTTAAAAATAGATATGATTATAATTCAAATGGCAGTATTTCAAATACCAGTATTTCAAATACCAGTAGTTCAAATACCAGTAGTTCAAATACCAGTAGTTCAAATACCAGTAGTTCAAATACTAGAAATTCAGACACAAACAATTATTACTCAAATGATGGAACTGAAGCAATTATTTTAGTTATCGCTAGTGTATTAATAATTATAATTTTTATTTTATTATTTTTTAAATGTTGTAATAATAATAACAATACGAATACGAATAGGATCACAAAAAAAAATACAATTATTTCATTTTTAGAAGTTCATAATCAAAATTCATTGAAAGGTTCAGGATTGGTAAAGGAATCAGAATCAGAATTAGATGAAATTATTAGTGAAATTCCAAGTAATACGTCAATACCATCATTATTATCAAAGGAAAAGGATATTTCAGCGATCACTAATGAAAATACAACGATGATGACGACCACTAATATTTTAAGTCAAGTTAGAAGCACAGATAAATATGAAAATTTAAATATATCAAGTACTGAAAATATAACTATTGATATCACGTCTGATATAACAGATGCTCTTTCAAAGCAAAAAAACAAAAAACAAGAACAAGGAGACTACGAGGAAGATGCATCTATTATTGTTGATAATAACAATTCTATTACCCTTGATCACGAATCAATAAATAATAATAGCAATAATAATAGCAATAGTAATAACAATAATACTGATAATAATAATAATAATAGAAGTAGTAACAGTATAAATGAAATATCTTTCATCTCCAATTCCACATCAGATATAACCAACAGGCATTTTATTCCCACAGCTCCTCCTCTATCAACCCTTGTTTCCTCAAATAATACAATAACCACCCCTAATTCTACTTCTATCACTGACCATCAAACCACTTTTAATTCTATCGCTAGTTCTCAAAACATCACCACTTCTATCATTGGCCCTCATTCCACTTCTACATCTTTCACGAACACCCAAACTGTTTCTCCACCTAGCACTAATCCCAATTTGACTGATCCTAGTGAACAAGATCTTGATGATCTCTTACCTCCAAGTTACAATGAGGTGGTGAATGAAATTGTGTATCAACATTTAAGAAGATCATATCGTAACCCAGCTACGGATACACCTCCTCCACTACCACCAAATTCTTCATAATAATGATAAAACAAAAGTACTCACTATTTAAATGTTATAATTGAAACTCTTTTAATTTTATAATTTAAAATTAAGATAGTGATCATTACTTATAAATTTTATACTTTTTATTTACAAAATTACTATTATTTTTATTTATATTTTTTATATATAATATTACATTTTTTTTAAATATTTCATATTACTTTATTTTAATTTTTTTTTTTTTAAAAAAAAAAAAAAAAATTGATCATAGACTTTAATAATAAAATATATTTTAATGTCATATTATAAGGATAATCCTGTTTGTGTTATTTATTTATTTATTTATTTACTCATACTTTCTCTAATAGAAATTATAATACATTATTTATATTAAAATTAACTATTTATTATTATTATTATTATTATTATTATTATTATTATTATTATTATTATTATTATTATTATTATTATTATTATTATTATTATTATTATTATTATTATTATTATTATTATTATTATTATTATTATTATTATTATTATTATTATTATTATTATTATTATTATTATTATTATTATTATTATTATTATTATTATTATTATTATTATTATTATTATTATTATTATTATTATTATTATTATTATTATTATTATTATTATTATTATTATTATTATTATTATTATTATTATTATTATTATTATTATTATTATTATTATTATTATTATTATTATTATTATTATTATTATTATTATTATTATTATTATTATTATTATTATTATTATTATTATTATTATTATTATTATTATTATTATTATTATTATTATTATTATTATTATTATTAATTAAACATTATTACATAAATGAAAATAAATTAATTTTATAACCTTTTTTTTTTTTAATTAAATTATTTTCAAAATTTCTTTACAAAAATTTGAACAGTAAGCAAAACTTGGTTATTTTGTTATAAAAGGTATAATGATTAAATAAAAAAAGAAAGAAAAAAAGAAAGAAAAGAAAGAAATGATATAAATAAATATTATATTTATCTAATTAATAAATATATCTTATTATTATTAAAAAATTTATATTATTAATATTATATTCAATTAATATTTCTAATAATATTACCAAAAATTATTTGAATTTTTTTTTGTAATAAGAAAACCAATATGGAGAGATACTACTATTACAGCATGTTTATGTGGAAATGGAAATGAAACTATTTAATGGAACATGGAACAGATATAAATAAAAATAAAAATGGTTATATATCATTTAATATATAGAAGTTATCTTTTTAAAAAAATTAAAAAAAAAAAAAAAAAAAAAGCTGTAATAATAATTACAATATTTATAATAATAATTAATAGAAAAATTATTATTTAGTTGTAAATATGGACAAAAGACAGTAGATATTGGTTATCACTTTCGCTATGAAAAACATAACGAGTAATTTTACCAATTTTGTCAAACTTTGTACTTCTATTAAAATAAGGTTTATTATAAAAGTCGAATCAATAATAAATATAATTTTTTTTTTTATTAATACAAACTAAAAACGAAATGGCTTTATAAGAAATTTATTTTTTTTATTTTAATTTTATTTTTAATTTTATTTTTTATTTTTGTTTTTTATTTTTATTTTTTTTTCATGTTTTATTTATTTGAAGAAATTTTAAAGTTATTTTATTTTTATGTATTTACCTTAAAAAAAAAAAAAAAATGAAGTCTTATATATATAAATATATAATTAAATTTAATAATGAAAAATAATTTTTAATGATGACTTTTATAAACATAAAACATAAAAACATACAATTAACAATTTTCCACTCTGCATTTCTCAGTGTCGGTGTAGATAACATTCATCTTCGTTTAAAAACAGATATAGACACAGATACGAATTCTACATTACTAACTATCTTATTTTCCAATTAAATGCTTTTTTTTATATATATATCCATTATCCGTTACAACCGTTTGATTATTGCAACATGAATATCCAATATCATTAATTCGCTAAGCCATCACCTAATCCAAATACTCCCATTGATAAAAGAATTAAATAATAATTAGTGAATATCATCATAAATATATATGATAAATTCATAATATACAAAAATAAAAAAAAATTAAATTAAATTAAATCAAAAAATCGTACTGTTTATTAAAACATTAAATAGAATAAAAAAAAAAAAATAAAAAATAGTATTAATAATTTATACATTCTTTAAATTATAATATCATATTCATTCAACAATATTTTATATTAATTATTATATATTAATAATATAAAAAACAATATATTTAAATATTCTTTCTTTGTAAAATTTCAAAAAAAAAAAAGTTTTTAAATAATTTTAATAGTAAATTGAAATAATATATTATATAATACAATATTAAAATATATTATAATATATTATAATATATTTTATAAAATTATAATATATATCACAGAAAATACTAATTAAATTTATCGATCATATGAAAATAAAAGTATAAAATTATTAAAATATATTAAATATAATTATTAATATTTAGTATAAACAAAAATGGATCATTTTAAAAATATGTTTATATGAAAAATTCAAGGTTAGGTGTTTTAAAAGAAAAAATATTTTTTTAAGTTTTGTAAAATAACTTAACCTTTTATTGGTTATTTAACTGGGAGAGTTGCATTTCCCCAAATTGCATTTCGCCAGATTGCATTTCGCCAAGTGGCGTAGTATTAAAATGTTGCATTTCCCCAAGTTGCATTTCCCCAAGTTGCTATTCGCCAGGTTGCATTTCGACAAGTAGAGTATTGATATAAATAAATGAATAAATAAATAAATATTAATTCAAAATATTTTTTTAAAATTGTTTTTATGCGATATTAATAATATTTAATTTTATTTATTGATTTATTTATTTATTTAATAATTCTCAATTTGGCGAAATGCAACTTGGCGAAATGCCACATTTTTTAATACGCCACATGCTTTCAAAAAAATTGGCGAAACGCAACCTGGCGAAATGCCCCATACCCTATTTAACTATTCAATGATTTTTTTTTAACAAAAAGGTATTAAATTAAAACTTAATATTTTATTTAATTATATATGGAAAAAAAATTTACTATATTTATAAATCTTTAACAAAAAATTGATTTAAAATAAAAACATGAAACTTTAAAAAAAGTTTCATTATTAGAAATATAATATTTAACTTATATAAAAAATAAAATAGTAAAAAATATTATTTATTAATAATATCAACTTTATAGTTTCATATTAAATAGATGATTATGTAATTATATAACTCTGAATTCTTTATTAATTATGTTCTTTGGAAGTTTTATCTATATATATAAAAAAAAAAAAGTTTAAAATATTATATAGAAATTTTTTATTATTACTATATGATATGTAATATAAGATTAAAAACTATTTAATTACATTAACTATAGAAAAGTTTGAAAAAATTTCAAAAATTACTTTTTTAAGTATATTATATTAAAATATTAATAAATCTTACTACTTTTGTTTCACTAAATCTATTTTATTTCGATGAAAAATTATAACCATATAAAAATTGTAAAATTATTTAAATCATGAGTAGAACCAGAGTAAAAAATAAATAAATAAAATTTAAAAAAAATTAACTATATATAGATTTCATTAATACTTATAATTCTTCATAATAAAAGATTAAGTTATATTAATTTTTTTTATTTCCTTTTTTTCTTATAAATGATATTAAAAAAACTTTATATTAAAGAACGATTAAAGAATATTAGTAGTATAAATTTTTTTTTTTTCAAAAAAATTTGATTTTATATTTTATACTTTAAATACTTTAAATACTTAAAAAATTCTTTAAATATGATAAAAAAAATAAAATATTAATAAAATTAAGAAATTTTATTTAACATTGATTAATGTCCTTTTAACCAATAAAAAGAATTGAGGAAAGATCCATATCAGTATTAATTAAACTAAAACCTTAACTTTAAATAATATTTAAAAAAAAAAAAAAAAAAAATAACTTTTTAAATTACAGAATTTTTAATGGTCAAAAAAAAAAAAAATTTGAAATTAATTATTCTCATTTCTATTTCTCAATTGAGGATTTTATATAGACCTAATTTAAATTTAGATATAAATATAACTTTTTAACATTTTGAATTAGTTTATTTATATATCAATAAAATAGTTGATTTGACATATTTTAAATAACTAATTTAAGATTCGTCATTAAAGTATAAATATTGTTAATAATTTTTTTTTTTATTTACTTAATTTATCATTTTTCTAACCTTTATGTTTGTAATTGATAATATATTTGGAATATTGGATTTAAGAAGTTTCATATAAAATATATCGTACATAAATAAAAAAAATAATAATCTTACATATTATCGTTTAAATTATAATGTATATTAAAGAATCTAATGCGTTTCGCAAATAATTAAAGCTTTAAAAATTTTATTAAAGTTTAACTATTGTTGATAAATAAATATAACAGATAATATCCGTATTCACAGATAAAATTTATTCTTTTAGACTAACTACATTTAGGGGATGTTAGAGTATACGAAATTTTTGTAAAATAAGCTTCAAATATTTAAAAACTTATTAAAGATAAATTAATGCATAAACTGTATTGCAAATATATAAAAACTTGTAATTTTTACTAAAAATAAATATTTGTTAATTCTTTATTATATAGTATATTAATAAAATTGACATAAATATATAATTAAAAATAGAAATAATAGATATATTATTTGTCAATTATAATAAAATTTATAATTTTTTTTTTATTTTTATTATAAAGTTATAAAAATTTTATTATTTTTTATATTATACATATTCCTTATATTAAAATGTTATGTACATATTTTATAATAAGAAAAATAGTTAAAAAAAAAAATAATTATAACTAATAATAATTAATTCAATAATGATTATAAATATGAATAATATATGAAATTTATGTTATTTATTGTATAATAATAATACATTTGTTATTTTTAAACAGTTTAATTATATAAAATTATCTATGATTTGAAGATTAAATATATCTTAAAATTTAAAATAACAGCAAAAAAATAACTTTGTTATTTATTTTTTTCTCTCCAGTTTTTTTAATAAATTACTTATAAAATTCTATTTCAAAAACTTCATTACCATTATTGACTTCCTCTTTTTCTGTTATCTATTTAAGTGTTATTTTAATTAAAAGTTATTGTAATTAATAATAATAAAAAAATATAATTTAAATAAAAAATAAATAATCAAATAATTATATATATTATGGTATATTCATTTTTATATTTATAAATTATATATTATTATAAAAAAATTAAAATAATATAATTTTTTTTTATTAATTATTGAATCAAAAGTAATATATATATTTTATGAATTATTATTTCTTTTATCATTAAATGGTAATTTTATTTGTTTTATTTTTTTTATTCATAAAATGATTTTTTAAATATATTTTCCAATATTATTTTAATTAAGTAATTCTTTCCAGTTTTTATCCTGATGGTTGGTATTCGGGACTAATATACAAAAGGTTTCTTGATCGACCTCGCGACTATCTTCTGAATTGATATGGAGCGATTTTCATCCTCCCAGGGAGTTTTTCCCTATAGATGAAATTAATTTTTGATTGCAATGGTAAGTATTCCTGTTATTAGACTATATAATTGCTAGTGCGGAGCACTTAATTAATGAGAGGGGAGGACCTATTATCCTCCTCTTTCATTAATTCAGTCTGAAAAAAAAATTTTTTTAAATTAAGTTTTATTTTTAAATTATTTAAAGTAAAATATGTTTATATATAATTTTTTTTTTTTTTTTTTTTTTTTAGTAAAAATGGGCATTAGAGTCTTAATTCAAATAAATAATAAATATAATAAATTTAATAATAATAATAATAATAAATATATAAATAAATAAATAAGTAAATAAATAAATAAATAAATAATAATAATAATAATAATAGAAATAATAAATAAACAATAATAAATATAAAAATAATAATAGACTCATAATAATATTCGTAAATATAAATAATTTATATTATTAATAAAATTATAGATAAATAATGTTAATTTGATTTTCTTGCTTATATACTTCTTTTATGAAATTTACTTTTTTAATAATTTTACTTTTCTTGATTATGAGACTTAGTAGTTTTGATATGTTTTCTTTTAAATCCTTAAATTCTTTTTCATTACATCGAAATGTGTATGAATATGCATTTTCTATTTTATTTAATTTCTTTTAAAGAATATAAAACTTTTATTTCTTCACTCAGATTGCATTTATTTTGTAATTTTGCCTTATTATTGTATTTTGTGAATGAGTGAAAATTTTCTAAATACAGACTAAAGTCATCTTTTTCAATTTTATTTTCAATTGGTTCGATTTGGATAAATTTTTATAATTATTAAGATTTGAAATTTTTAATTTATCTTTTTATTCAAATTTTTATTAATAAAATTATTTTTCACGTATTTGTTAAAAAAATTATTTTTTTGTGATTTTTATACTCTTTTATATTTTTATCATTATTTCTATTAAAAATTCCTTTATTTTCATTATCTTTGTTACTTTCATGTAGAAATTTGGCATGACTTTCATATGATGGAATTTTTACACTATTTTTAATATTTGTATTTTAGAGTATTTCTTCTTGATTTTCAGTTAATTTTTTATTTTATTTTATTTCAATTTTAGAGAACTGATTATTTTTGTAATTTTAATTTTTATTAATTTTAATTTTCATTAATTTTAATTTTCATTAATTTTTAATCTCATTAATTTTCTGGTTTTCTGAATTATTAACTAATATATTTTCATTATTGTATTCATCAATTAAATTTGTATTATCTTCAGAATTAATTTTATTTTGTTGGTTTTCATTCATTTCAAATCCATTATGATAAATGAGTTGACTAAATTGATGTTGTAAGTGCTGTTCCTCCTCAATTTGTTTATCTGAAGGATTTGAGGAATGAAAAAATGATGTGTCTAGTGATCCTAATGAACTTAAATTGATGTATTCATCATGGATGATTATTATTGATTTTGAAGTAATGTCGAGAACAAGATAATCAGGTGAGAAGGAAGAATATTATAAGAAAATACTTAGTTTTGTATTATTTTCAAGTTTTCCTGTTTGTATTTATTAATAAAAAATATTTTGCTTAAAAGAATTTTAGATTTAGATATGACAGTTTTCTTATTGAAAAATACTTCGTTGGAATTAAAAATTAATTCCCTGATGTGGATTTAAATTATACATCGTATATGCACATTTAATATCTTCATCCCATATAA